>CM024243.1:70280336-70404323 GCA_013421045.1 Propylea japonica
TTTGAAATTAAATTTTTTAAACTGACTCGGAACAATATCATAATAATAATAATAATAATAACTTTATTCATCCCATAAAATATTACATCCATAAAATTAACCTTTACATAAGGAGAGCGATTCAGCCTAAGTTACGGGAACTTGTGTGCTGGAATCACACCATTATAGATACTAAACACACACGAAGGGCTTCCGCAGAAATAATAGAGACTGAAAATTATGGCAGCAGGAACCCGCGAATGTTAACAATTCACCATCAAACATTTAACATAAACATCTGTGAATTTCACATTGGGGAGCTAATTTAGTTTCTAACATAAACAATTAGTCCATCATTTTTTGTGAATACGATTCATTATAAAAAATTTCATAATCTTTGAGTCTAAAATCATCGGAATCCTCCACTTTAAAAGTCTCAGATAAAACAATAACATGAGCTCAAATAGATCATTAATTCCTCAAAGTTCTTCCGGATGCTACGTATATATAAATGTATTATATTGAAATTATCATTAGAAATGTACTTTACCTCATATATCCCTCAAAAATCTCCGTGCCCACACTGCCATACCCATCAATCTCATTGAAATAATTAACTGACATTCACAACAACAAAAATAAATCTTCTCTCCAAAAGAAAGAGAAATCAACATGTATTGAACAGATTGGCTCCATAACCTAAAAAATTCAATGACAGAATTATAGAACATAAATTATATCAGCTGGGGATATTTCCAATTTTCCATAATTTGAATAATTTTCATTTAACATGAACACAATTTAATCACTATCCGCAGATAGATCCGAACTGACGTTATTTTTTTGATTTTATTATCCACTTTCACAAACACATCGCCAAAATGAGTAAACACTCGTTTCTATCATATTTTTCAGTAGCTTCTTTATATAGTGAAATTTTTTTTCTCTGTAAGTCTTCAGCAATTCCTATTCCAGTTCCTTTCAAAGTTTTACAATTTTTGAAAACTAGTGTTTTGTGCTGGTATCTTTCGAATTTCACAATGATCGGTCTGGTACTCTCACTGTTTTTTTTCCAATTCTGTGTGCCCTCACTATGTCTTCTTTGTTGATATTTATTTTCATTTCTTGGTTGAATATATGAAGTACTGTTTCTATTATCTTTTCTCCTTTTTTCTTCATTTACGTTGTATATACAGATATTATTAACTTTACCTGCTTTTTGTAAATTTTCTATTCGACTTTCTAACTTATCGATGTATTCCTTTTGGTCGCTTATTGTTTTCTTCCAACGTATTAATTTTCTCCGTTATCTTCAAGAAAAGTTTATCGATGAATTCGTCATCTCCGAGAAGATCTTTTATGGCCTCTTTAATCGTTGATTTCATATCAGTTATAGATTTAGGACCCATAGTGACCAAGTAAACTCTAAACTGACGGATATACTGTTTGTTACGATATTTCAATAATGTTAACCCTTTGCTGTTAAACTCGGTTTGTTTATCTATATACGGAGCACAATCGGAATCACGTCTACCCGATGCGTGCCATGTGATGAATCAATCATATGTATGAAAAACATTTCTATAATTTTCTACAGTTATGAGGTGAATTTTCATATTTCAAAATTGTTATTTTACTGTGAAAGATTTGCATGCTAATTCTGACTAACACAAAAAAAATAGTGTGTTTTCCAGAAATTAAGCAGAAGGTTGGTGATTTTGGAAAATCCATCATATCTTCGAAACTACAGGGCCAGAGATAATGAAAATGTCGGAGGAGTACAAATTATACCAGTGATATTTTGCATAGTCCTAATATAAGGGAAATAATATTTATTAAATATTATATTTTACATAAATTTACTGTATAATACCAATGAATTCATTCACGAAACACCCATTTTTTACATAGTAGTACCTGAATTGGTGTAAATATTGGAATGGTCTATTATTCACCTATTTTATGACACATTTCGGTCCCTTTGTAGTCCCGATAATGAGACAGTATACAACGGTATAGAAATGCAGAAATTCTTTCGGTTGGAATTTCTAGAGGTTGTTCTTTATTTAGTACAAAACATTTTACATTTTTATTATAGGAACGGAATTTCAGCAAAGCCCCAATTTAAGTTATGCAAAGGATGGGTGATTTTGGAAAAACCAGAAATTCTTCGAAACTGCGCTCAAAGATCTTAAAAATGCCAAAGTAATAAAATTGTAGGTACCTGTTTATGTTATTATTTTGAATGGTCACATCAGGTATATTTACATTAGGTATAATACTAATGGAACCATAAACATCCATTTATACACAGTAGTACCTAAATTGGTGTAAATATGATTCGAAAGCTTTCGATCATCGCTTCTCGCAAATGTTCACCTATTTATGATACATTTCTGTCCCTTCGTAGTCCCGATAATGGGACAGTATACCTACAACGGCAGAAATGGAGGAAATACCTACACCTATAATTCCAGGAGAGTACTTTATTAGGTACAAACTTTTTACATTTTTATTGCAGGGACTGGAATTTCCTGAATCTGTTCATTTTATTATCAGAACGTGAACCTTAAATTTGAATTGGTTCATAAATGACCGTTTTAAGGAAAGGGAAAAAGGTGGTAGGATCCAAGTTCATTTCGAATATTCAAAATTCAAATATTTCATTCGCAATTTTTTTTCTTTCGAGCAAACATCGTTATTGTTACTTGTTCAGATTGGTTATTTTAAAGTTGGTGTTAGAATTCCGTGTTTATACGAAGATAAATATATATTAGCAGAAATGGGTTGAAGTATCGTGTGGAACCTGTTCGAAAAAATACAGGACGGGACGGGAAAGACAATACAAGTGAAATGTAATATTTGCAGAAAAATTCTGAAATATTTCGGAAATACAAGCAATTTGGCAGCTCATGCAAGACGTGTTCACCCGTTGAGTTTTTTGAAGGAAACCACTAGTAATGGAAACCAGCAACAAAGAAGTATGGAATCAACTCCATTGTCTGAAGTTCAACAGGTAAAACATTCATTAATAAAATTTAATACCTTAAACTATAGCCGCACTTAAACTTTATTTCTTATAATTTGCTCTTTGAAATTTTGCTTCTATACATTGATTCATTAATTCTCCAAATATAATTACGATAGTCTCTCAATTTTATCTGTAGGTATATATAATCAAATTTTTATTGGAAATTGATTGTCTAAATAGTCATTTATCATACGTTATTTATTCATAAAAAATAGTATAATTAAACGGGTGGTAACCCCACTTATCAAAAACGAATTTAAATTGGAAACATCAGAATATGGGGTGGTTCCGAGGGAGACCGTCAGGTTTCGGGAGAATATGAAAGTATAGTCGAATCGAATAAAAATAAATGGTTGTAGTGGCAGGTCTTCTGCTCAGAGCAGTAAAATTTTTTTTTACTAACTAGTGAAGCTGTTGAGTAATAATTACTTCCATAAATTTTGGTTCTTGTATTCAACGTTTCTCTCAAATTCGCCAGCTGTTGAACGTAGAACAGAGAAAGTAGGTGATAATTAGGTAGGTGTGATGGTAGAATAATATTTCAATGTATGTCCCATCATCAAGAATTTCACAACAAGTAGTATAGCTATAATATTCAACGACACACCTAAATAATGACTCACTATGGTCTTGATTTATAAACAAAGCTATGGTAAAGTTTGAAGCGTATAGCGAAGTTTTCTCAATTCGCAGAATTAATATGGAATCATCTCAACAGCACCCTGAGTTTTTCCTAATTATTGAACGTACTAACTCATATTGTTATACACTGAAATCATAAAAATTTTAGAAAGTCACATCAAAATTATTGATAAAGGTATAATCGTTCGATTCGGACAAATCACTACAAATCTTATAACAAACATTGACGGTCTCCTGCAGAATCACCTTATTTAATATAATTTGAAACATAGAATCCATAAATCATATTTCAATTATACTTCTTTTGTTCTCAGCAAGTGGACACGAACAGAACCACCGTCACTGCAGAGCGTGATAATTCGCAGGTGCCTAAACCTCACTCCCAACCTAAACAATTGGTGTTGGCTACAAAAAGTCTGGGGATTACTCAGAAACAAAAAAACTCATTGATGATAGTCTCATGAGAATGATTACAGTATATTACCAGCCCCTTTCAATAGTCGAAGATTCTGGCTTCCGCCAGTATACAAGAAATCCCAACCCCTCATATGATATTCCAAGCAGGAAACACCTGTCAACTAAAATGCTTCCGGAATTATACCAGGAAAAAAGAACAATTTTGATGGAAATGATGTCAGGGGTCCCTCACGTAGCTGTTACCACGGATATTTGGACATCTGACAGTACTAGAGCTACATTTCAGTTACTGCCCATTTCATTTATGAATCTGCTTTAAGAAATTATAATTTAGCCACGAGAATTATAGAGGGTTCGCATAGTGGCGAAAATTTAGCAGAAATCCTTAGAGGAATTTTCACCGACTGGGGTATTCATTCGAAAATAATAACTGTGGTATCGGATAACGGCCCCAATATCAAAAACGCGATAAATGAACACCTGAAACTGAGGCATCATCCCTGTGTTGCTCATACATTGAACCTCTGCGTTATTAATCGCTAGAGGAAAATAGGGAAATTAATACCATTCTGATGAAATGTCGGAAAATAGTGGGACATTTC
Organism: Propylea japonica; assembly: GCA_013421045.1. Classification (NCBI taxonomy): domain Eukaryota; kingdom Metazoa; phylum Arthropoda; class Insecta; order Coleoptera; family Coccinellidae; genus Propylea; species Propylea japonica. The sequence goes on from CM024243.1 coordinate 70,285,008, forward strand.
AAACACAGCGTAACAGCCAGTGACAACTTACGTGAGGTCCAAACAAGAATGGGTTTTCCGTTATTAAAAGTCAAAAAGGATGTTTCCACACGTTGGAATTCGGTTCTCTTCATGGTAAAGAGGCTCCATGAAATTAAAGAGGCGTTGTGCATAGTCTTGCTGAGTTCGCCAAATGCACCCGAATGTTTAAGTGCCAACGATTGGTCAATTTTGGGGGAATGCATTAAGATTTTACAGCCTTTCGAAACTATCACCACGGTGATGTCGGGTGAAAAGTATGTAACCCTATCTATGGTTCCACCCCTAATAAGAGGTTTGCAAATGACCATGCGAAATATGAATGCTTCCACACCCTGCACACAGCAACTCAAGAAATCTTTGATCGAGGTGATCAGCCGGCGCCTCGGAAATTTGGAGCAGGACAGGACAGTTGCAAAAGCATGTTTCCTCGATCCACGGTTTAAAAAGATAGGCTTTGGAATGGACGCTAATGCTGAGAATGCAGAGTCGTGGATAATGGAAGAGTTGACTTCCTTGCTGAGCAGGCTGAGAAATTGCAATAATCCATCTCAAGACCAATGCAGCCGATTGGAGGTACATAATTCGGAGACAGAATCAGATGTGGACCTAATTTGGCAATTTTATGACCAAAAGGCTGCTGCAGTCCAGGTCACCAGCACGCCTTCAAGTGACGGAATAATTACCATGAGGCAATATCTGCAGCTGCAAATTTTAAACCGAAAATGTGATCCAATTGTATATTGGGAGGAATATAAACATACATTTTCCCAACTTTATAATATGGCTTACAAATACTTATGTATTCCTGCCACATCCGTCCCCTCAGAAAGGGTATTTTCCAAAGCAGGACAGATAACGAATGCAAGAAGGAATAGATTGCACCCGGACAATCTAGATAAAATAATTTTTCTAGATTCTTTCCAAAGGTAATAGAAATATACTATTTTATAGTATATAGAAATATACTATTTTATAGTATATTTCTATAAAATCATGTGAAGTTTCCGGGTTTATATTTTATGTATATATATGTATATATATATTTATTTTTGTATATTTTTTTTGGTTATGTTCATTTATAATTTTATTATAATTCTCACTGTAGTAGTTTTTTTTTTGTGTATATATTCAGCTCAATGCCTTATTATCAATAAAATTTATTATCGAAAATACTGTTTTCTTCATTTCATTCATCTCATAAGAACTTATATGCTTGAAACCATTGAATGACTTTTCAAGAAAGTTCAATTTTAAAAACCTCCGTAAGAAAGCACACAAAGGTAGAAACATTGGGCCTTATTGATATATAGTATATAATATTTCTGCTAGATGCTACCCCAAACCCAACGCAAAACGAATGATTCAAGAATTTTCCCATGACATCTCTAATTTAAATTTTTTCATATTGTTTCGCTTTAATAAAAGGTGATACTACCATCTTTCAAAAAACATTTTTTTCAAATCTGCAGGACCTTTATGTCCAAAGAAATCGATATTATTTAGAAGGTCAACTAAAATAAAAAAATAAATTCGAAATGGGGGCCACTCCAAAACTGAGGGGGTAAACTCCCAATATGGGTGTTTTTGTCGATAAATCAACTTCAATATTAATATCATAGACCTGGAAATATCATTGTCACTTTGACATCGATAAAAAAGGTGCATCCTTTTTTATCGGATAAAAACTTCTCTTCCTCAATATGTCAATTAGTCTGTCAGATTTTTGAATTTCGAACATATAGTGCTTTCATTTTGAATCGGTGTGGGTAATTATTTAACTTTGTTGATATAAGAACCCAAAAGATGAATCGTTTTGGTGAAGTTTCGACTGAGAAATTATTATTATATTCTGTCGTTAATTTATCTTGCCAAAAACACTCGAGCTTCTCTTTTATCAGATAAATTTCTCTTCAACTCAAAGTTTTGCCAATCACTAAATTTGCTCGAAAAACTGACATCAGATAAAATCGCTCCACTTTCGGTGTCGCGATTTTATCATGTCAGTTTTTCTCGTAAATTAGTGATTAGCAAACTGTTTCGTTCCAAAGAGAAATTTATCCGATAAAAAAAAGCTCTTGTGTTTTTACTATTGATAAAATTAGGTATATTTTGATGTCCTCAAATTATCGATAAGTCATGACCAAGCACACTCTATAAGTGTTCCCTATACTATCATATAACATAGCATTTTATATTTCTGGAGACACCACTGTAAACAAAGGATATTTCTTGATGCGGATCGAATAGATTCCAAGTAGGTTAACTTTCATATAAATAACAGAGAATATTGAGCCTAACGGGAATGTTTCCGAAACCCCAAAACGAATAAAATTTCGAATTCAAAACGAATGCTTCATTCGAAATTTGGACAGAATGAATTTCAATAGAGTTCAATTTCAAAAACCTCCATAAGAAATAGCACGCAAGGGCAGAGATATTGAGCTTTAGCGATATATAGTATATAATATTTCTGCTAGATGCTATCCCAAACCGAACGCAAAACGAATGATTCATTCGAAATTTTCAACGAATGAATTCCAATAGAGTTCAATTTCCAAAACCTCCATAAGAAATAGCATGCAAACGCAGAAATAGTGGGCCTTATTGATTTATAGTATCTAATATTTCTGCTAGTTGCCACCCCAAACCGAATGCTAAACGAATTATTCATTCGAAATTCAGACCGAATGAATTCCAATAGAGTTCATTTTCAAATACCTCCATAAGAAATAGCATGCAAAGGCAAAGAAATTGATCCTTAATGGTATATCGTGTCTGATATTTCTGCTAGATGCCGCCCGAAACCGAATGCAAAACGAATGATTCATTCGAAATTTAGACCGAATGAATTCCAATAGAGTTCAATTTCAAAAACCTCCATAAGAAATAGCATGCAAAGGCAGAGAAATTGATCCTTAATGGTATATAGTGTCTGATATTTCTGCTAGATGCCGCCCGAAACCGAATGCAAAACGAATGATTCATTCGAAATTTAGACCGAATGAATTCCAATAGAGCTCAATTTCAAAAACCTCCCTAAGAAATAGCACGTAATGACATAGATATTGAGCCTTACGGACATAGTAACTACAATTTCAGGTAGATGCCGCCCGAAACCGAATGATTCATTCGAAATTTAGACCGAATGAATTCCAATAGAGCTCAATTTCAAAAACCTCCCTAAGAAATAGCACGTAATGACATAGATATTGAGCCTTACGGACATAGTAACTACAATTTCACGTAGATGCCGCCCGAAACCGAATGCAAAACGAATGATTCATTCGAAATTTGGACCGAATGAATGGCAATAGAGTTCATTTTCCTAAAAAAAGCACGCAAAGGCTGAGATATTGATCCTTAACGACATAGTTCCTGATTTTTATTGTAGGTGTGGCCTCAAACCGAATGCAAAATCATTCGAATGATCATTCGATTCTCGAATTCATTCGTTCATTCGGTTTTCGATTTTTGAAAGAATTCGGTTGTGCCCATCACTAAACTGAACCTAGGGGATGTATATTCTCTCTTCAAAATCACGTACCCACCTAAACTCGGCTAGTAGAAAGGGCGCAATTTGGTAACAGATGGTGTTTTATGACATGCAATAATTGGCATAAACGATACGGCGACACTGAAAATATTCAACTACTACTACTACTACTACTACCTGGTATAACCTGTAATATTGGGAAAAAGAACATCTGCAAATTTTTCTCGTAGAATATTCAACAGAATCAGAGATGCCGTAGGTATTTTCTGAATAGATTTTCTTTCAGAAAAATTTTCCCGATGGCGCAATTTGAAGTTCCGGGAGGGCAATTCATAAGATTATATGAATTTTTTTGATCTTGAAGTTTTACGCCATAACTGGATCAAGGCGCTCTCAGTATTTCGCCGGGGGGGCACCTGCGGACTTTCAGGGGGGGGCAGATTGATTCTTCGTGGTTACGAAAATGAAATAAAAACATAGTGGTCACCTACAGGGTGTTCCAATAGTCATGAAAATAAAAAAGTACAAAATTTTTCTATTCCGGATCTGATTTATTCAATTTCTCTACTATTGAAAGATGGCAATAGTAAAGGGTGACAAAACTTCCGAATTCGAAATAATTTGGGTTATTGAACTTTAAAATTTCAGTCATGAATGAATATCACCCTGTATATCACAAACGATTAAAACCTCTTGTTGCGAGTCCTCCTTGATGTCCTTGATTCATTGTTTTCGTTTGACGCATTCCTCCCGGGACACCCTGTATATGTATGTAACCTCTCGGTGATCTCGGCAGGAAGTCACAAAGCGAATATCTTAATCTGGTTATATTTGTGACATCCAAAGGATGTCGCAATGGGATTCGCGTGGATGTCGGTTGTAACCTCTCGGTGATATCCCCGGGGGAGATCTGTGTTACAAAACAAGGTGAACTTTGAGCAGTAATTGATTGTTAATTGCAAATAAGACATACTGTATTCCATGCCAGCAGTTGAAAAATAACATTTCTCTTCAATAAACCCTAAGGTTTTCTTGTTAATGAAGATGTGCTATAATTTTTGGGTCGGAAAACTGACTTTAGTGATAACTATAAGGATCATTTTGACGATCGGTAATAATAACTTACATCACTAATTGAATTGTGCCTCCAAATATTCAGAAATACTCGTATTTATTTACGTTATTATTCTACGTCATTTTGAGAAAGATATGACAAAAAACAGTCAGTCAAGGCATATCATATCAATGCATAATCATATACCATTGTTCTGTTCGTATTATTTCAATTACAGAGTCAATCTCAAGTCTTGCTGACCTTTATCTCATGATCATCGGAGTCATCAGTTTTATACTAGCTGGAATGATTTCTGGTGTTATTTATTTAATTGTGGGAGAACTCATCAAGGAAGAGGTAAGAAATAAATTCCTTTGACGAGTGTTCTGTTCATGTGAGTTAATTTTCTGAATTATTGTCATTTAAAGATCAATTCAAATAACATCAGAATCTATTTCGAAAAAAATCATAGGTTGTTTTTTTTTCTAATTTTACCTTAGGCATGATTTAGAACATTCGTGAACAGCGAATGACGCGATATTCCAGACAAAGTTTCACGAACCGATAGTTTTTATTGGAGAGATTTTGGTGTTATTTATACCTTATACCTCCTGAAGGAGATTGACGGTAAAGTTCGCATGATAAGAAAAATGAAAACTTGAGACAATTAGGTGTGGCAAAATTTAAAAATACAAGAACAGAATATCATAAATTATTATCTTATTGATTTCTTTAGAACCAACCATGGTTTTTTGACGTGTATACTGTCGAAGTTGGGATAGAGGACAATCGTGCGTTATTTAGTCACAGTGTTGCCAGATGTATCTCATGTATGATAATGAGATTAATTCCACCTTACACATGAAAAAACACGAAGGAGAGATTTGTTTTTTTATTATCTAATTACCAATATCTATAATTTTTTTAGTGTCCGTCGAAATATAAGGGAAAATTAAAAACTGACCAGCCACGGTTTTAGCGATAACTGTGCGGGGGTTATCCGTGGGCGGTGCGTTCTCAACAAAAATTTTTTTGCATAGTATTTCGAACACAGATATCAAATTTATTGAGACATTTTTTTGGGGCTTCCGTCGAAGTACGAGAAAAAAATTAAAAACTGACAAGCCACGGTTTTAGCGATTACTGTGTGGGAGGTTATCCGGGGCTGGTGCGTTCTCAACAAAAATTTTTTTGCATAGCATTTCGAACACTGATATCAAATCTATTGAGACATTTTGTTGGGCGTCCGTCGAAGTAAGAGAAAAAAAATAAAAACTGACCAGCCACGGTTTTAGCGATAACAGTGCAGGGGGTTATCCGGGGGCGGTGCATTCTCAATAATTTTTTTTTGCATAGTATTTCGAACATAGATATCAAATCTAATGATTTTTTTTGGGCGTCTGTCGAAGTACGAGAAAAAAATTGAAAACTGACCAGCCACGGTTTTGAGCGATTACTGTGGGGGGGTTATCCGGGGGCGGTGCGTTCTCAACAAAAAAATTTTTGCATAGTATTTCAAACACAGATATCAAATCTATTGAGACATTTTTTGGGCGTCCGTCGAAGTACGAGAAAAAAATTAAAAACTGACCAGCCACGGTTTTAGCGATAGTTGTGCGGGGGGTTATCCGGGTGCGGTGCGTTCTCAACAAAAATTTTTTTGCATAGTATTTTTAACACAGATATTAATCTAGTGACACATTTTTTTGGCGTCCGTCAAAGTACGAGAAAAAAATTAAAAACTGACCAGCCACGGTTTTAGCGATTACTGTGTGGGGGGTTATCCGGGGGCGGTGCATTCTCAACGAAAATTTTTTTGCATAGTACTTCGAACACAGATATCAAATCTATTGAGACATTTTTTTGGGGCGTCCGTCGAAGTACGAGAAAAAAATTAAAAACTGACCAGCCACGGTTTTAGCGATAACTGTGCGGGGTGTTATCCGGGGACGGTGCGTTCTCAACAAAAATTTTTTTGCATAGTATTTCGAACACAGATATCAAATCTACCGAGATATTTTTTGGGCATCCGTCAAAGTACGAGAAAAAATTAAAAACTGACCAGCCACGGTTTTAGCGATAATTGTGCGGGGGGGTTATCCGGGGGCGGTGCGTGCTCAACAAAAATTTTTTGCATAGTATTTTTAACACAGCTATCAAATCTAATGACTAATTTTTTTGGGCGTCCGTCGAAGTACGAGAAAAAATTGAAAACTGACCAGCAACGGTTTTAGCGATTACTGTGTGGGGGTTATCCGGGGGCGGTGCGTTCTCAACAAAAATTTTTTCGCATAGTATTTCGGACACAGATATCAAATCTATTGAGACATTTTTTTGGACGTCCGTCTGAGAGAAGAATGAAAGTACACCAGAATTCCTATACCAATAATACAATAAACAGTACTGAACATAAAATGCAAATTATCCAATAGAAACCGGACATGAATTGAACAACAATTTCGAAGCAGAAAACAGAATTTTTTCGCATAGTGTTTCGAACACAGATATCAAATCTATTGAGACATTCTTTTGGACGTCCGTCTGAGAGAAGAATAAAAGTACACCAGAATTCCTATACCAACCATAAACAGTACTGAACATAAAATGCAAATCATCCAATAGAAACCGGACATGAATTGAACAACAATTTCGAAGTAGAAAACGAATGCAATAAACTAAACCTTTTGGAAGCTTTAGAGAAACAGGTACAATAAATAACAGATGGTAGGTAGGTACTCAACGACTAGATAGACATAAACAGATCCCCGTTATTGAACAATTTTGAATGAAACCCAGGAATTCCTGGGATATACACTACTGGAAAAAATTAAAGGATCAAAAAAAATTCCAAATTTTTCGGCAATTTTCAACACGCCGTTACTTTGAGAGGAATGGTCGTACAAGGAATTGAAAAAAGGAAATTGTAGCTCCAAGTGTCTTGTTTTTGGATTAGAACTTAAAAAATCAAATTTCAGTGATTGTTGAGTAATGATAGAAAAATCAGCAACAAAAAAATTCCCAAAATTTTAAAACTTTTTTTTTTCTTGTCTACGAGCGTGAAAATTTTGGTTTTGCATAACCGTTATAATGATGGGATACTTTGTTAATTCAGCTTTAATTTATTTTTTTATTGATCTTAAAACGTTCACTTTTCGCCGAGATATCGGTCTTCAAATGGAAAAGGTTCCATTTGTCTTTGATTATCGATTTCTCAGAAACCAATGATCGCTCAGAAAATTAAAGGAAGGTTTCAAGACCTTAAATGAACTCCCATTAATGAACATTCTTTGCTTATTCATAGAAATTTTTGTTTCTTCATGTCGCATCAATATAAAAATTTAACAAAAAAAGGGCTTTTGGTGGTTTCTTGGAAAATCTACCGCTAGATCGAAAATGTTGAGGAAACCAATGATGTTAAGGGTGACTTTCACAGTTCAATATGTTGATGAAAACCTTACGAAGAGCCAACTCAATCCAGCGAGCCGTTTTTTTGTTTGACTCGATTGAATTTTTGAAAAAAATTTAGGATCACGTTTTTTGCTCTGAGAAACTCATAATCTTTAAAAAAGGCAAAAAAAAACTTTCTCGAGCTTTTTCCACATTTTAATTGCAGATAGTACATTAATTTCAAAAGAAGAAAATAAAATAAACTAACAAATTTTCTGTGAATCCTTCATTCATCGATTCTGTGTAACCCACCATCAGTGACAAATGAATCCTTTTACATTGGAAGACCGATATATCGGCGAGAAGTGGACGTATTGAGGTCAATATAAAAATTAATTAAAGCTGAATTAACAAAGTACCCCACCATTATAACGATTATGCAAAAATAAGATTTCCACGCTCGTAGACATGAAAAAAAAGTGGTAAAATTTTGAGAATTTTTTTGTTGCTGATTTTTTCATCATTACTCGAAAACCACTAAAACTTCAAATTCTTGAAGTTCTAATCCAAAAACTAGACACTTGGAGCTACAATTTCCTTTTTTTTTTAATTCCTTGTACGACCATTCCTCCCAAAGTTACGGCATGTTGAAAATGGCCGAAAAATTTGGAATTTTTTTTTGATCCTTTAATTTTTTTAAGTAGTGTATTTCACTATGTATTTAAGACAAATGATGATGTAAGATTAATTAATATAAGTATTATTAGTATTTTAATTTTTTTCTCGTACTTCGACGGACGCCCAAAGATATGTGTCATTAGATTTGATATCTGTGTTAAAAATACTATGCCGCACAGTTATCGCTAAAACCGTGGCTGGTCAGTTTTTAATTTTTTTCTCGTACTTCGACGAACGCCCAAAAAAATCTCTCAATAGATTTGATATCTGTGTTCGAAGTACTATGCAAAAAAATTTTTGTTGAGAACGCACCAGCCCCGGATAACCTCCCACACAGTAATCGCTAAAACCGTGGCTGGTCAGTTTCCAATTTTTTTCTCGTACTTCGACGGACGCCCAAAAAAATGTGTCATTAGATTTCATATCTGTGTTAAAAATACTATGCAAAAAAATTTTTGTTGAGAACGCACCGCCCCCGGATAACCCCCCGCACAATTATCGCTAAAACCGTGGCTGGTCAGTTTTTAATTTTTTTCTCGTACTTCGACGGACGCCCAAAAAAATGTCTCAATAGATTTGATATCTGTGTTCGAAATACTATGCAAAAAAATTTTTGTTGAGAACGCACCGCCCCCGGATAACCCCGTGCACAGTTATCGCTAAAACCGTGGCAGGTCAGTTTTCAATTTTTCCCGGACAATAAAAAAGTTTTAGATATTGGTAATTAGATAATAAAAAACAAATCACTCGTTCGTGTTTTTCCATGTGTAAGTTGGAATTAATCTCATTATCATACATGAGATACATCTGGCAACACTGTGACTAAATAACGCACGATTGTCCTCTATATCCCAATATCGACAGTATACACGTCAAAAACCGTGGCTGGAAAAGTGTGGATAAGTTCAAGCAAACTACATATTGAAAGGGGCTCCCGAATATCGAGCACTAAGGCCTTATTTTTCAAGAAATGCTAGCAAATACTAAGCACTTATACAGTGTAATTTGTTTCAACGAGCACCGAGCACTAAGCAATTTTAAAATAAAACTTTGTTATTAGCCAAACGTCTATGATATTTAAATTTTTGGTCACAAATATCTCGTAAGGCTATACAGGGTCTCATTTGGAAGTGTCCACCTTCAATAAGTTCAACCTGTCTGGGTGTTTTTACAAATTATTGAGTTTAGTTATTGAGGGTGAAAACTTTTAAATGAGTCAGAGTATAGTGATGTTGAATTAAATGATGAATGATGATATATTCTTGAACGAAATAATTTTTTTTATGAAATAGAAATGCCTTATACAGGGTGTCTCATTCAAAAGTGTCCCACCCTCAAAACTCAATAATTTGTTGTAATTGTCAAGATAATCAGATATAAATGCATGTTTAAAAAAAGGAACAATTACAGATTGCCTATGTACTTTTCCAAAATAGGTTCCGCCTTAATACTTTGTTGTCATTGTCAAAATAATAAAACATAAATGCATGTTTCACGGCATATAGCGAAATCCTTTTTTTATGTTATAGGTACACGCGATTTCATGAAAAAAAAATTATGTATTCATTGAATTGAAACACATTTTCATGTTCGGACAAGTCCACGAAGCGATTAGTGCGGTAATTCCTAATATGCTTGGAGAAACTACGGTGCTTGGGAGCACTTTGCGGTGCTCAAGAGCTCTGTTCAGGTTACTGAGCACTGAGGCCTTCCAAAAAATTCCCGAAGCACCATGCACTAAGCACTAAGCACACTAAGCACAGTGCTTACGAGCACAAAAGCGCTTCGAGTGCTTTCGAGAGCACTAAGCACAAGGCTTCGGTCCAGCTCTGGATTAGTTATAAGTATGTTGTATTTATTGCAACGAAATTGACTTTTTTGAAGATTCTGATGACACAATAAACCGTTTCAACACTCCAGGCTACTGTTTCTGGCGCACGTGTTCTGTATTTAACCAAGTAACGTTCTATTTACAGTCGGGAAATACCCATTATATTCTGCAGCAGGTTCCATGGTATGATATGGGTCCGAAGAATAAGAAGATCTATTCAATATTTCTGTATAGGACGGATAGAAATCTAGCCATTGGTAACAGCCTAGTTCAAATCGACAATGTTCTACTTGTGAAGGTACACGGAGAAAAATAATAGAAAATTAATTTTCCAGATATCTGGAATATATTATATTTATCGCATAACAACTACTCATCATAGTGTATTTCACTATTATCTCATATAAAGATATTCCTTTTTCGATAATAATGATTTGATTTAATTTATTTAAAAAGTATTTCACAATTCCGAATATATTGATTATTTCAATTGAAAACGAAACAGACAGCACGTTATTCCACGAAGGAAAAATATATATTTAAACCGAAACTTTCGACATTGCATGTGAGACCCAATTCTCATGTTCATGCAATACCGAACTAGTCCAGTCATTTCAGTAATTTCACCTCGGAATTCAAAATACCCAGCAGTTAGTCTATCATTACTTTTATATTGACACCCTAAAGTTGTCTCGAAACCTACATATGATAGGATGTGAGCAAATATTAAATTTCAAGGTCGCTAAAATTTAAATTTTAATCATCTTTTTCCTCTTCTCCGTGGTCTTCCGGCTGCTGGTAAATTTCAAACTGGTCTTTATTATCGTCTTCAATGTTCCAATTCCTTCCACGATTTCGAAAAGTTTCGGTTATGACATTATAATTTACAACTAGCGTTTTTTTCGTCAGAAATCCCATTCGTGAAATAATGAAATTCAATTGAAACAACTAATGGAGAAATTTCGTTTTCAGATCGGAAAATCCTTATATTCAATGGCTGCATTACTAGCCCAATTTGTTTCATCAAATGGACCTGCTGCTCAGTCATGAATAGCAACTCGTTAATCAAATATACCTTTGGTAGATATATAAAATCAGTATAATTATTATATGAACTTGTATTCGCAAAGTACTCCTGGCTTGAGTTGTAAAATCATATGTTATTTCAGTTGATAATTGGCAAATAATTTTCTGCAACTTCGTCAAGAAATATTCTGTAAAATAACAAATCTTATTTAAAAAATAAAGATACATTATACACGAATTATTATTCTACCAATATTGTGAACGTTGACCATTAAATATAAATAATGGTTTCATTCCAGTGGTATTATACCAGGAAAGAATTTTATAAAACGGAAGTTTCAACGACAACTTTGTCGATTGATGAGTAATCTTTATCTTTTTTTTAATGTTTGAATTGGAAATACATATGCATATATGCGATATTTTCTTCGTGGTGAGCCAATTACCCTCTCTACGTGAATCCTCACACTTGCTTACTTCTGCGGCGACATCTCAGTCTCCACTGCACTCAACTGTTTTTCTCTGGTGCAAAAACGATGGATATACAACCTGAGGACAGTAAAGAATTGACTGAATCATTAGTTGTAAAACCTCTGTCAGCTATGACGAGGTCTACTGGAAAAAGATGATTCAAAAACCCTTACCCTGGGTTTCACAAAGATCCGTTGATTCTCGAATCAACTGATTCCCTTGTCAAATTTTGATTGTCCAATCAATGGATTCGGGTTTCACAAAACAAAATTCCGCAATCAAGAACCTCAATCAGTTGATCGAGAAAACCAATCTGGCAAAGTAGCATTCGTCAAGATTTATTGGGAAAAGCATAGAACATATTTTATTATTATTTCTGTGTGTGTGTGTGAGGTTAGAAGTTTGGTTACAAGCGGCAGTTGTTTGTTGTTTGAAGCTGATTCCAAATCAAAATGGAAAATATAAAAAAATTCTATAGAGGAAAGAAACAACAATGACGACAAATACCTTCTTCTCTCCTTAGTTGAATCGTAAGTGAAATATTCCCTTGAAGAATCATAATGTTTAGTTTGGTGAAGGGAATTCCATATATCCAGAACTGAGAATATAATTACCTACTTTCTTGTTTATTTAGAAAAAAGATATATTAGAATCAAAATGTACGAATAAGGTAAGTCGTGAGTCTAAAAGGGAAGCTTGGTCCAGTATAACTGAGGTGTACAATGCTGGAAGGAATACACCCAGGACAGCCAGTCAATTAAAAATTCCTTATGAAAATTTGAAGAGGAGAACAAAACAGGATGTGGCAATGGAAAATGTATGTGATAAATTGAATGAATGGTACTAAAATAAGCTATTTGTATTTATTTATATACATAATTGTTTTTCAGAAGGAAAGATATAGGGAAATTATGTTCCCAGGACAACAAATGCCTGAACAATTTGAGGAACGAGAGGAACCTGCACCAAGAGTTGATCAATTAAAATCCTTACTGGGACAGGAAAAAGTGAGCTATTGTTAGTTTGAAGTAAATATGGGATAGTCAAATTCTGTTTTTTGGAAATTGTTAAGGAACAATAAACTTTAATATTGACGAAGTTCACATTACAGGAGGAAATTCAAAGAACAGGAGGTGGAACTATGGGGACATATCATATAATATTACTCCATTAAATAATGCATTTGATGATGCATCTTTTTATTTTGGTGAGTCAATGTTCGCAGAAATTCAAGAAAAGAGAGGTAAGTAACGTACAATTCAAGGAAATATGTAATCAATAGTTCAAAGGGAAGTGAACCGAATGAGGTATCCTTTTAGGTTTAGCTTTAGCACACTTGTATTTGTTTGATCTATTTTGGTCAATGTTGATAATCAGACTGTTTTTTCTAGAAAAAATTATGATGAAAAGCTTGTTTCATTTTTTTCAACCATACAATTGTGCTAAAGTTTGTGATGAAATCACTTCTGATATTTATAATACCCCATTTTAGATATTGAAACCTTCGAAACATTATTTGGTAGATGATCATAATTAAAACTGATTGTTGTGGTGACTATATGCTCTCAACAGTAATTAGATGTTATATTTATGTTAGATTCTATGTAGAAGTTCAAAAATGTGCATCTAATAACTATTGTGGGTAATGAAACATAATAATATTTTTAGGTCATTGTTAAAATATCAGAGCAATATACCTTTGTAGCTTCAGAGTTGATGCAATATAATACATTGTTTATTCAATGAAACATTTTCATGAAACTCGTTCATTCCTTCATATAATGAATTCCTAATATAATATTGATCTAGAATAGGAGATATTTTACATAGTCTGTTCTAAAACAAATTATGAAAATATATATTTTTCATGGAAGCAAAGGTAGCTTTTATATTTTGGGTCGTGTGAAAAATTTTCTCACATTATTTTACTAATCAAATAATATTAATATACTTGCAAGTCCGTTCCCTATTCCTGTTCAAAATGCTGATGCTTCCTTTCCTTCTCACTGTCAAATTGAGACCAGACCTTCCCCTATTCCTCAACAATCCTAAAACCCCCTAAAAAACTTATCAAAAGAAAATTGTCGCTCAAAGAGCAATATTATAAACAAATTAAAAAATGCCAGAATTAAAGCTAAGATTTTAATGATTCAGTTAAGGAGAAAAAAAATTCAACTAAAAAAGCAAGGTGAATTTATTTTATAAATAAATTTTTTTTTAATTGATTTTGTCTTTTTATTATGATAAGTGAACCGATTGAATTAAAAGCATTATAGTTTTCACGAAATAATGATAGTTCAATTTTGAAAAATTAGTCACAAAAATGCCGAGCAGTTAAAATTTTTTATTGAACAATATCTATGCTTAACTAGCTAGTTTTGAGTAAATTTCCAATAAATTCTAGAAAACGACTACTTTAACCAGGTCACAACAATGCCAGTTCACCTGAAATCATAAAGTTTATTATTGGGACATTTTTTTATCTTACTCAAGAATAACAACCTCTCCATAATATCTGCTGTCAGAGCATTTCTAACTGATGTGTTCTGCGGCCCAGGGTTAACCGACTGATTTACTCCAACTTCAATGTTGAGATCATCTAGCTCATCGTGCTGAGCAAGAGCATAATTGTGCAAAACACTACATGCAACAATAATGGTCAAAGATGTATTTAATTGGTTTCTCAATCCATAATGCAGGCATGGGAAATGTCTTTTGAGCAATCCGAAACATCTTTAAATCGTGTTGCGGGCTTTTATTTGGGCCTGATTATAACGCCTCTCGGCTTCATTATGAGGATTCAAATTGGAGTCAACAGAAAATTTTGCAGGCATAACCACTGTCTCCTAGCAGGTAGGTATCTCCATATGCACCTTGCCCCAGCTCAACAATCAATGGAGAATCGTTGAATATTGTAGAACCGTGGACAGATCCTGGCCATCGAGCTATGATATGTCTTATTTTTAGTCTACTATCGCATACCATCTGCATATTTATTGAAAGTAGCCTTTCTGTTTCTGAATATTTCAGCATTACCACCTCCTGGTGACGATATTCGTATATGGGTGCATTCTATAGCTCCCAAAACTCTTGGAATTTTACTGAGTTGATGGAAACCCAATGATACTTCCAATCTTTGTTCCCTTGTTTGGGGCATATGAATGAACTCATTTTTGAGCCTTGCAATTTCCTCAGATACTCTCTTCACAATTCTACACACCGATGCTTTAGTTACATTAACGTGATCTCCTACGGTCATTTGAAATGCACCCGTTGCGTAGAACCTCAGAGTAATTAAAATTTGAAGAATTGCCGGTATAGATTTATTTTTTTTTAGTTCGCGGTTCAATGTTTTCTCCAATTTTGTTCAGCAACTTCATTGTTGATTGTTTGCTGAACCTGAATCTTTTTTTGAATTCCTGATCATCGTAATTCGAAAACGGATCACTCCTGTCTCAAATTATTCGAGTAGTAATTCTTGTTTCATCTTCTGATGAAGATTCTGAAGGGGAACTAATTTCGAAAAGCATTTTTTATTGCCCAAACTTGTTGAATCAACTTGATCGGACAATCAGGCGTCGTTGTTTGTTAATTAGTTGTCAATTTTTTTTTGTGAAGCCCAATTTTCACTTGATTGACAATCAACGCACGCTGATTGCCGATCAAGTGCGTTGATTGGACAATAAAATCGTTGATTCCGCAATCAAATTAGATTTGTATCATAGAATTTCATTTTGATTGCCGATCAAGCGCTTGATTGGGAAATCAAATCTTTGTGAAACCCACCGTTAATGATCCACGCTAGCTCTACCTCCATAAGCATTGGATACAAACATTATACCACCAGTAGTATCTATAAAAAATTTTATGGTATGGTGGAGCTTTTAATGTGACCATGTCTTCGAAGAGGCTTCCAAATTCGAGGGTTATTGAATCATCACTACGAAACAATCAATAATGTCCGTGGTTCGGTTTCCAAAAACATTTTTGAAACAGGGAGGCATATTGAGCTATATGTCCTTTCTGGATGGATAAAATATAAATTCTTCTAATCTACAACACAAAACATCGATGATCCTCCCAAAAGTCCGAGCCACAGCAGTGGTTTTATTGTACTGAAAACTGTGAGCCAAATCTGTGTATTGAAGGTTCAATCTAAGCTTCATGATAGTCATCAAAATTTGTTGAAAATTAGTAAGCTTGGATTCTACAGAATAAGGCTCCCATATTCTGAATCTGGGTGGTTTTCATCCCTCAAACGATCTGGTTTTCCTATAACATTGCAAATATGGGTTTACTTTGAGTGCATAATGAAATATGACAGTCATAGCCATTCATTTATTAAATGACTACATGAAATAGATTTTCGATATTTTCTTTGCCTGAATGAAAATGTCTGGAACATACTCTACCATATTTTGTTAAGGATTCCGTTCAGTCTTTCCTACTAATGGCGTCAATACAAGCTTGCTGCGTCCTTTTTGAAATTTCGCTAATTTTCATATCTTTGCCAATAGGCATGAGAGCCTTAAAATTCCTTTTACTTAAAAAATTATGTTTCCTGATCCTTCCTGCATTTTGTTGCAGTTCACCACAGCGCAATATGATGACATGATTTTCTCTGAATTAAACAATTTCAGAATTCAATACACATCTGAAGTCGCTAAAATGTTCAAAAGTGATCAACCTACTTATACAGGGTGACTGGTGACGTAAGGGACAACGGCTAACTGGAAATAGAGACCTCAAACTGAATGAGAATTGGGGGTTTAAATGTCCTATAAGGCTATTAGTTTCAGAGATACAGGGTGTTTTTTGCAAAAGTGCTAAAACTATAAACTCCCATATCTTCGTCAATATAGCAAATCTTTCGCTGATATTGGCAAGGTTGTTACTATACATGTTCTTCATCAGATCGAGAAGGAAAATTCCCAAAAATTTCAGTCCGTATTCAAAAATTTCAATTTCCGTGACAGGTGTAACGACCCTTTTTGCTTACCACTTAATTTCAATATAAACTTCGGTTGCTCGAGCGCCAGTTGCGATAGGTTTTACAAGGTCGCAACGCCTTACCGGATGTCGTACAATAAAACTGAGTAGCCTTTATACAGTTGGAGAAGAGATCTATTGTAATCTGAGGTGTAAGCGATTACTTGAGAGTTGTTTCTAAACGGCAGAGAAGACAAGCAGTAGAGTAAAACACACACAAAACTATATACAATATAATGTAAAACAAAATAACAATTCTATATTATGTACAGGAATAACAAAAATAAAAAAAAGTGTGGTTCTCCTCTTGAGCTGTAATAAAATAATTATTTACAAACTGCAGGCGACGAGTCAGAAGAGCATACGACGTGAGAGGTAAATAAAATAATTGGTCGGAGAAATAACTCGGTAATCAAGTGTTTGGAGGTTAGAGCATACACAAGTACTTTTCAGATTATATGAGCCAAACGGTCTTGTTCAATTCTATTCTCTGCAATCTATCAAACTAATGAACAATACTTCACAAATGAAACTAATAAACTGTCTCTGGTAATTGATAAATAAGAATAAATGTCGGAAGTCAGTGTCAAACCCAGATGACAGTTTAGGAGGTTACCATTCGAGCTAGGCCAACAATAGGTAACGAACCTCACCTGACACACAGGGGACGGTTTAAAGAAAACAATTAAATCGAAATGAAATTCGCAATCAATTACCCAGAGAACTGCGGAAAATAAGCAATAAATTAAAACGATCTCAGAATTAACTCACAGCCGAAGAATGATGGTCGAATCAAATAAACAGAATAAGGAACGGGAACAATTTCTTAATCGGATTGTTACGAGCGAAATCTCAGTCAAACCCAAGTAACAGTTTAGGAGGTTACCATTCGAGCTAGGCCAACAATAGGTAACGGACCTCACCTGATACACTGGGGACGGCGGGAAAATTAATAATAAAATAAAAAACACGATATTAATTCACTTTCGCAAAATAAATATCAGTCAAACCCACGTAACAGTTTAGGAAGTTACCATTCGAGCTAGGCCAACAATAGGTAACGAACCTCACCTGATACACTGGGGACGGCGGAAAATTAAATAAAAACAACGATATTAATTCACTTTCGCAAAATAAATATCAGTCAAACCCACGTAACAGTTTAGGAAGTTACCATTCGAGCTAGGCCAACAATAGGTAACGAACCTCACCTGATACACTGGGGACGGCGGAAAATTAAATAAAACACGATATTAATTCACTTTCGCAAAATAAATATCAGTCAAACCCACGTAACAGTTTAGGAAGTTACCATTCGAGCTAGGCCAACAATAGGTAACGAACCTCACCTGATACTCTGGGGACGGCGGAAAATTAAATAAAAACACGATATTAATTCACTTTCGCAAAATAAATATCAGTCAAACCCACGTAACAGTTTAGGAAGTTACCATTCGAGCTAGGCCAACAATAGGTAACGAACCTCACCTGATACACTGGGGACGGCGGAAAATTAAATAAAAACACGATATTAATTCACTTTCGCAAAATAAATATCAGTCAAACCCACGTAACAGTTTAGGAAGTTACCATTCGAGCTAGGCCAACAATAGGTAACGAACCTCACCTGATACACTGGGGACGGCGGAAAATTAAATAAAAACACGATATTAATTCAAACCGAAAGAAAATCGACCAATCGTTCAACGGTAAAATATTATCAATAGAAATTCCGTAATATACAGCAGACTACAGAGAAAAGAACAAATAACGGAAAATAATTAGCTCAAAATGTCTTACCAGGAGTACTTCACACACTCGCGGTCGGTAAAGAAAAATACTGAAATTTATTTTTCTAAATGAAAAATAACGGTGAATACCGGAATACTTGCGATGAAACTTTTAAAGAAAAACTACCAAAACTTTTAATAGTGAAAACTAGGCGAAGTAATTAGCAACGAAACAAGCGAAGAAACTAACCAAGAATGAATAAAATGCCCTCGGTCAATCGTTTTATTAACCCCATAAGGTGGGGGGTGTCATGCGCCAAAATTTCGGAAAAATCACATAGTGGGATTAAAACGGCTACATTTGATTGGCTGACAACATTTGACATCATTTCCCGTTTCTAGAACATTCCAGAAAATTATCGAAAGTCGAAAAAACGGAAAGACGCAGCCAGCGTCCTTATCAAACTAGCAATCCACAAAAACGCGAGAGACATGTGTGAAAAAACGGAGAACAACAAACTACATCTCGTACTCTCGTTTTTATACATGGGATTGAAATTAAATTTGATCTGAATAATTTAAATTATTATTTCTGCAGGAATAAATTTTCGAATTTATTTTCTGGAAATTCTGAACGGAATGAAAATACAAGAAATGCATGAACGTACTATTCAATTGACTTAATTATGTTTCATTCAGCTGTCGTGGAATACGGAAAAGTAATGAATCGAAATTTAAAATTGAAGAAATCAAAAATAACATTTTCTACTGAAATAAAATAATTTCTACGGTGTTTGAAATCGCTTACATTTTACTTTTACACACAAAGCTTGTCTAAGCTGTATACAGTTTGGTCGGAAATTTACGTAAATAAATAAAATACAATTCTTTCGAATAAACAATTCTTATTCTTCGGTATATTATTACACGGTTATATTCAAAACAATTATTTCCAAATTCTGGTTTCCTATGTACAAAACGTAATTGAATAAATTCAATTCAACTATATACAGTCTGGTCGGGAGTTGAAGAAATGAAAAACTTTTCTCCACGGAATGAACGACTAAATATTCTTATTACATTCCACATGAGTTCAACGGAAAATGAAATTTAAACCGGCAATTCATTATATTTCAACTCAAAAATACTGCTCGTGATACAAACGTAAATTACTCAAACTGTATACAGGGTGGTCAGGAATTAGCGAATTAACGTAGACAACTTTGAATGCAAAAATGCGACTTCCACGGTTTATTTCCACGAAACTGAAATGAATCATATACACGGTGGTCAGCAAATCAAAGCAGAAAACGGAAATTAGTAATGAGCGAAAAATCGCTTCATTACACACCCCCTTTTCCTCCACAAAAAAAAATAAGTACTGAAGGTAATTATTTTTTTTTAACTCTCGGATTACCTCTCACGCACTCTAACTCTATTAGCTGAAGAGAATACCCCTGATGGTAGTACTGCCATCTCAGGTATGTCCGGCGTCGATAGGATGTCCTCTTGTACCCCTACGGAACTTGGGTAATGGTTGTCCTTGTGAAAGCTCGGTCCGGGATTTCAATGGTGACCCTGGTGAAGGACTTGGCTTATATCCACTTCTTGGGTTGCAACTGCATTCCTGGGATAAAGCTCCTACAAGGCCACATTCTTCGTGTATCTCTGGACCATCTACTGTTTTCATCAGCTTGACCAACTTGCAGGGAAAAATTTGGCGGTCCTAGCGTTGATCGGCTCTCACTCGACTGGGACATCAGGACCCTATTGACATAGAAAAATTTTAGTTCATCAGCTTAATAAAGAGTTAGTCGGTCGGTTAGCTACTCGGTCGGTAGGGAATTTAACCCTCGGAATCCAGTAGAGCCTTATCTGGCCATCTGGTAGGCGGAACTACCCGGGTGGTCGGTACTGGAGCAACCTTGCTCGACAACCCTCTTCCTTGGGCTTTTGGAAATCGGTTGGACCTCACAGACTTCGGCCTTGTCTCCATAGTACTGTTTCAAACCTTCGACATGGATTTTTCGGACATACTTTCCAGCGTTATCCTTGAGGTCGTACACCACTGGAGAACACACTTTAACGACGGTATGCGGACCTGTAAATTTGCCTGCTAACTTAGAAGCATTACCATCCACTGCTGAAGATACAGGGTGTTCTCGGCGCCATACTTGGTCTCCTAGCCTACAAGGCAATTCTTTTCCTCTCGAGTGACAGTGTCCACTCTGATGCGTGAATGATCTGGCCATCTGGATCCGGACGAAGTCATGGGTTTTCTGGAGTCGCTTCTTTCGGTTTGCAAATTGACTCAACCCTCGAATCGTTGGTTCCACTATGGCATCGTTCCCGTCGTCCATTTCGGGGGTACGTCGGTTTTTCCCAGGCAATCTTTTTTCTGTAACAGAATTCAAATTACCGCTTTTTGACCGAGGTAGTGGTCCTATAAAGTCAGTGCTGACGGTGTTCCATGGTTCGGTAATATGATGGGGCTTCTTCTTTTGCCGACGGATCTTGAATTTCTGGCATTTCTTACATCTTCGCACGTATTTGGCTACTTCTCGAAACATCCCAGGCCAGTAATATTTCTGGGCCATCCGGGAAATCGTCTTCGAAACACCAAGGTGGCCTGCAGCTGGCTCGTCATGGTTCTCTCGCAGTATCGATAATCGGTCTTCAGTTGGGATACACAACTTCCACGGTGTTCCCATCTTCGGCTTGGTGGGATCATTGGAACTCCAGAAGTACCTGTACAGCTTTCCTTCATAAATTCTGTAGTCTGGATATTCGGTTGGTTTCTTGGAAACTTCTTCATATTTCTTCACGTACCAGGAACATAAAACCCTTTTCTCAGAGTACATCCCATTTCTCCTGTTTTCCTCCAACGTGAGAGTGTCCATGGAAGCAGTTGGCGGTGTAGCTGGGGGTGAAACGAAGTTTTCCAGCTGTTCTCCCCCAAGAAAACATCTCGACGTCTTCAGGTCGATTTGGAAGTCATGGGACCCCAGTAGGTCCATTCCCAAAATTATATCCATTGGTAAATTGGGAACCAAATACAGCTGGACCAAATCTCTTTACTTCCAATCTTCAACATCGGGCGGTATACCTCTTTTATGGCGACAGAGTTTCCATCAGCTACTGTTGACAGCACGTTGGTGATCCGGACTGGTAATATTCCCATGTTCACGCACTTTCCAGCGGTTTCTTGACTCAAAACGATCGTGACGCTCCAGTGTCCAATAAGGCGTTCATGGGTATGTCTCCTATATACACCGTGATGATGGGGCGGTTTTCCTGACTAGTGGCTTCTGTTCAATTGGGGATGCTGTGTTCGGAAGCTGTCCTCTCCCCTTCAGACGGCTTCCTTTCAGTTTTCCGAACAGCGACAATCCCTGGACATGACTCCCTGTTTCCCACATCGGGAACAGAATAGCTTCGGGGTAGATTGGCATACAGCCCGGGTGTGTCCTATTTTCCCACATCGCCAACACTGAAGTCCATCCTGTCGGAAACGAACATTCCGTGGTTTACTTTCTTCAACCTTCGCAGGAGGGGATCCTGCTTTCCTTACTGGTTCCTGTCGTTCGATCACAGGTGCTGGTTTAGGCCTAAGCGGTGGTGAAAGTGTTGAAGGTGGTTCTTCTTTCACTGACAGGTTTCCTGGAGATTTTGGTCGAGGTGGCTCGTAAGTTAAATGGGGTTCGTTTAAATATCCTCTGTGTGATGGTGGGGCGGTGTAATTGTCAGCCTGCCATTGAACCAGTTCGAAAAATCCTACCCTTATCCAGTAGTTGCTTGTAGGTCTTCGTTTCCTGGAAGCTAAAGCTTTTGCAAAGATGGTATCAGAAGTTTCTTAATGATGCTACTTGCTCTTCCTCAGGAGGTCGTCTGGTTGACAGTTTAAGGAAAAGTTCTGCATTCTGGTGACGAAAAGTAACAGCTTTTCTCCCTGTCCCTGGGTCCTTTTCCTTATTTCATCTAACAGGTTTTCTTCATAATCGGGTGGTAGAAAAGCTTCATTAAGTTGGTCCTTAAAGTCCTTCCAATCCCGGAATGTACCTCTCCTGGGTATGTACCAATCCTTTGCATCCTTCCTCAGGAGTTCGAATATTGACTCGAACAATTGCTGGTGGCTGACTTTTCGGGCTTCGGCCAAATGCTCAACTTCCTCCAGGAAGGATATCACACTGGTGGATCCGTCGAAGAAAACGTTCCACTTGTACACCGGAACTGTCGGAGATCCTGTGAGGGTTTCCAGTCCTCCTTGGGTGCGAGTTATCCTGTTCACTTCACTCTGTACTGAGTGTCCAATTTGACGGTCCTCGGTTTCTTCATCTTTTGGCGGTTGGTTCCTACTCCGAGAAACTGGTACGTCATGGTGCGCCATTGGGTCAGCACGTTCAGAATCCTCTCGAGCCGCAATATCCAGGAATGGGAATGAAATCCTCCTAGTGGATTCGGCAATATTGGGTAGACATCTCTGGAATGGCTGATCCGGTGCATCTTCTTTCGGTTGGTTCAGGGGGCTCGTAAAATTCAGACGCCGTTGTACAGCATCAAAGGCTCGTTCCTGGAGACGGCGAAGAAATTCCATAGATATTCCAGACCTCGAAAGTTCTTCGGTTGGTCCTGCATCTATCCTTAACTCGGTCCCTCCTGAACATGTCCTAGTATTGGTCCTGGGCCTTATGGGACTTTCGAAGTCCTGGCCAGTTTTGGTAGTCGGTTCTCTTGTTTGAAGGTCCTGCTGCTGGGTATCTGGAACATCATCAAAGGATATCAGGTCCATAACTGTTTCGTTCCTGGAGACTCCTGCCTCTGGTAGTCCTGATCCAACGATGTGTTCTCCCACAGGTTCTTGCAAAACCTGCCTTGCCTCGGCCAGTGCCTTGGTATCCTTCAGCATTTCGTGTGTTTGAGCTATGATTTCCTCCAGGTTATTCGCTCTATCCTCTTCTTCTTGGGTCCTCGGTCTCAATTGCCCTAATCGGTTGGACACATGGATAAGCCGGCTTCTAATTCGGACCTCTTCGTTAGCTGGGTTGTCCTCATCGAACTCCCGAACCTCTTCAATAACTCCACTTAGAATCTGGTGGGCGGTGTTGAGTTCATCGGTGAAGTTCCTTTCCATCGGTTGGAATGGGGTCCTTTGAGCCAACAACCTCCGCAGCACTGTTCGGTTTTCCTGTACAGTTCTGCTTGGCCGGCATCCACGGGCTTCGATTTCCCATATCAATTCTCCTGATCTGAGTCGGTTGACCTCCATCCTCTCCATGTTGCTCTCTAATGGATGCGTCGATTTCTTCTCTGCTATTCCTTTTCTGAAACAAACAGGTCCCTGCTCGGGCGCCATTTTGTAACGACCCTTTTTGCTTACCAGTTAATTTCAATATCAAACTTCGGTTGCTCGAGCGCCAGTTGCGATAGGTTTTACAAGGTCGCAACGCCTTACCGGATGTCGTACAATAAAACCTGAGTAGCCTTTATACAGTTGGAGAAGAGATCTAGTGTAATCTGAGGTATAAGCGATTACTTGAGAGTTGTTTCTAAACGGCAGAGAAGACAAGCAGTAGAGTAAAACACACACAAACTATATACAATATAATGTAAAACAAAATAACAATTCTATATTATGTACAGGAATAACAAAAATAAAAAAAAGTGTGGTTCTCCTCTTGAGCTGTAATAAAATAATTATTTACAAACTGCAGGCGACGAGTCAGAAGAGCATACGACGTGAGAGGTAAATAAAATAATTGGTCGGAGAAATAACTCGGTAATCAAGTGTTTGGAGGTTAGAGCATACACAAGTACTTTTCAGATTATATGAGCCAAACGGTCTTGTTCAATTCTATTCTCTGCAATCTATCAAACTAATGAACAATACTTCACAAATGAAACTAATAAACTGTCTCTGGTAATTGATAAATAAGAATAAATGTCGGAAGTCAGTGTCAAACCCAGATGACAGTTTAGGAGGTTACCATTCGAGCTAGGCCAACAATAGGTAACGAACCTCACCTGACACACAGGGGACGGTTTAAAGAAAACAATTAAATCGAAATGAAATTCGCAATCAATTACCCAGAGAACTGCGGAAAATAAGCAAATAAATTAAAACGATCTCAGAATTAACTCACAGCCGAAGAATGATGGTCGAATCAAATAAACAGAATAAGGAACGGGAACAATTTCTTAATCGGATTGTTACGAGCGAAATCTCAGTCAAACCCAAGTAACAGTTTAGGAGGTTACCATTCGAGCTAGGCCAACAATAGTAACGGACCTCACCTGATACACTGGGGACGGCGGAAAATTAAATAAAAATAAAAAAACACGATATTAATTCACTTTCGCAAAATAAATATCAGTCAAACCCACGTAACAGTTTAGGAAGTTACCATTCGAGCTAGCCAACAATAGTAACGAACCTCACCTGATACACTGGGGACGGCGGAAAATTAAATAAAAACACGATATAATTCACTTCGCAAAATAAATATCAGTCAAACCCACGTAACAGTTTAGGAAGTTACCATTCGAGCTAGGCCAACAATAGGTAACGAACCTCACCTGATACTCTGGGGACGGCGGAAAATTAAATAAAACACGATATTAATTCACTTTCGCAAAATAAATATCAGTCAAACCCACGTAACAGTTTAGGAAGTTACCATTCGAGCTAGGCCAACAATAGGTAACGAACCTCACCTGATACTCTGGGACGGCGGAAAATTAAATAAAAACACGATATTAATTCACTTTCGCAAAATAAATATCAGTCAAACCCACGTAACAGTTTAGGAAGTTACCATTCGAGCTAGGCCAACAATAGGTAACGAACCTCACCTGATACACTGGGGACGGCGGAAAATTAAATAAAAACACGATATTAATTCACTTTCGCAAAATAAATATCAGTCAAACCCACGTAACAGTTTAGGAAGTTACCATTCGAGCTAGGCCAACAATAGGTAACGAACCTCACCTGATACACTGGGGACGGCGGAAAATTAAATAAAAACACGATATTAATTCAAACCGAAAAGAAATCGACCAATCGTTCAACGGTAAAATATTATCAATAGAAATTCCGTAATATACAGCAGACTACAGAGAAAAGAACAAATAACGGAAAATAATTAGCTCAAAATGTCTTACCAGGAGTACTTCACACACTCGCGGTCGGTAAAGAAAAATACTGAAATTTATTTTTCTAAATGAAAAATAACGGTGAATACCGGAATACTTGCGATGAAACTTTTAAAGAAAAACTACCAAAACTTTTAATAGTGAAAACTAGGCGAAGTAATTAGCAACGAAAACAAGCGAAGAAACTAACCAAGAATGAATAAAATGCCCTCGGTCAATGGTTTTATTAACCCCATAAGGTGGGGGGTGTCATGCGCCAAAATTTCGGAAAAATCACATAGTGGGATTAAAACGGCTACATTTGATTGGCTGACAACATTTGACATCATTTCCCGTTTCTAGAACATTCCAGAAAATTATCGAAAGTCGAAAAAACGGAAAGACGCAGCCAGCGTCCTTATCAAACTAGCAATCCAGAAAAACGCGAGAGACATGTGCGAAAAAACGGAGAACAACAACTACATCTCGTACTCTCGTTTTTATACATGGGATTGGAATTAAATTTGATCTGAATAATTTAAATTATTATTTCTGCAGGAATAAATTTTCGAATTTATTTTCTGGAAATTCTGAACGGAATGAAAATACAAGAAATGCATGAACGTATTATTCAACTGACCTAATTATGTTTCATTCAGCTGTCGTGGAATACGGAAAAGTAAATGAATGGAAATTTAAAATTGAAGAAATCAAAAATAACATTTTCTACTGAAATAAAATAATTTCTACGGTGTTTGAAATCGCTTACATTTTACTTTTACACACAAAGCTTGTCTAAGCTGTATACAGTTTGGTCGGAAATTACGTAAATAAATAAAATACAATTCTTTCGAATAAACAATTCTTATTCTTCGGTATATTATTACACGGTTATATTCAAAACAATTATTTCCAAATTCTGGTTTCCTATGTACAAAACGTAATTGAATAAATTCACCACTATTCAACTATATACAGTCTGGTCGGGAGTTGAAGAAATGAAAAACACTTTTCTCCACGGAAATGCCCAACGACTAAATATTCTTAATTACATTCCCACATGAGTTCAACGGAAATGAAATTTAAACCGGCAATTCATTATATTTTAACTCAAAAATACTGCTCGTGATACAAACGTAAATTACTCAAACTGCATACAGGTTGGTCAGGAATTAGCGAATTAACGTAGACAACCTTGAATGCAAAAATGCGACTTCCACGGTTTATTTCCACGAAACTGAAATGAATCATATACACGGTGGTCAGCAAATCAAAGCAGAAAACGGAAATTCGTAATGAGCGAAAAATCGCTTCATTCACAGGTTAGAAATATCACTCGGTATATGAGATAAAAAAAATTGAATTGGAAAATTGGAATCTCCAGAAACACTGAGTAAAAATCTGTTTTAGTTTGAATGGCACGAATTTTTTATAGTTTTTATAATACGTTGAAAGTCGAATATTACAGTTTATTCATATTGAATTCAAGAAACATACTATTCCTGATAGAAAAAACACTGAATTTGAGATACTTAAATAATCCTGATGCATTTTGAATATTCCTTCACATGTTGAACTCCTTTTTTTATCAATTTTTTATCAATATTATTAGAAAAATTAAAAAAACAATAGAAATACAAAGAGAGGAACAGTAGCACATATGATTCATAAAAAAATCAAATAAACAAATGCTCGATATGCGAGAGCCATTCCCCTCACACACTTAATGACTCTTTTGAACAATTGAAGTACTTTTATATCCACAAGATGAAAAATTATACTCTTGATAGAACAGAAACACTGGATTTCAGCTCGAGAAAAGTTTGACTTTCTTCTCAGAACCCCTGAACAATAATCCATCTGGTACTTATGTTTTCAACAAAATTTATTCTTCAATGAAATAATGTATGAATCTTGAGGACTTATTTTCCTCTAATATGTACTTAGGTGTAGCAACTTCATCTTCTTTTGGGAAGCATATGAATTTCTTTAATGCAAACAGAATATTAGGGAAACAAGTGGTTTTTTAGAATAAGAGGTTTATTATTCATTATAAATAAAACACATCCTACTACACAGAGTAGGCTTATTTCAAAAATGACGTTTATATTCATACATTCATTGATTGTGAATTATTGGGAATTGTGTCGTTTGTTTATCTACTGAAAAATGCCTTCAATATTCACGAATGAAGAATATGTAGATGATACTGATTTTTGGATTGCGCAAAATGAACCGATATAATATTTGGTCTCAGAATAATCCTCATCTCAAAAGAGAAAGAAATCATTAGAGTTCAAGAGAGCCAATAAATGCGTTGAAGCAATTGCTCTGATTTCGAGCATTAGCTTAGTTGTTTTCTCATGAATCATTGCACAATTTAATAGAAGAATAAATTTTGTTGAAAGAATAAGTATCAGATGGATTATTGTTCAGGCGTTCTGAGAAGAGAGTCCAACTTTTCTCGACCTGAAATCTAGTGTTACTGTTCTATCAAGAGTAATTTTTCATCTTGTGGATATGAAACGTACTTCAATTGTTCAAAAGAGCCAATAAGTGTGTGAGGGGAATGGCTCTCGCATATCAAGCATTTGTTTATTTGATTTTTTTATGAACCATATATGCTACTGTTAATCTTTTTGTGTTTGTATTGTTTTTTTCTTATAATATTGATAGAAATTTAATGAAAAAGTATTCCAAGATGTGAACGAATATTCAAAATGCGTCAGGATTATTTAAGCATTCTCAAATTCAGTGTTTTTTTCTTTCAGGCATAGTGTGTTTCTTGAATTCAATATGAAAAAATTGTAATATTCGACTTTCAACATATCATAAAAACTTCAAAAAATTTGTGCCATTGAAACTAAAAACAGATTTTTACTCAGTGTTTTTTGCAGATTCCAATTTCCTAATTTAATTTTTTTATTTCATATATCGAGTGATATTTCTCACCTGACACGGAAATTGAAATTTTTGGATACGGACCTGCAATTTTTGGGAATTTTTTGTTGTCGATCTGGTGGAGAATATGTATATTAACAAGCTTGCCAAATATCAGCGAAAAATTTGATATATTGACGAAGATATGGGAGTTTATAGTTTTAGCACTTTTGCAAAAAACACCCTGTATCTCTGAAACTAATAGCCTTATGGGACATTTAAACCCTCAATCCTCATTCAGTTTGAGGTCCTCTATCTCCAGTTAGCCGTTGTCCCTTACGTCACCAGTCACCCTGTATAATGATGAAGAAAATACTTCGAAATACACTAGAAAATGAAAAAATATTCCGATAAAACTTCGTCGCTAATGTGAAAAGATAACATTCCATGCTGGGTTGAGTGTGTCCCCTGCAGATCGCCACATCCTACTCATTGATATAAAATATCTGCAATCTATTTTGCAACCTTTCATACCGATTGTAAGAATGGCTATTGCTTTGACTTAGGTCATAGACCATACATAATGACGGTACCCAATCTGAATGATTTTATAATGATAATAAATCATTTATTCATTCACAGTAAAAAACTTTTTAACCCATCAAATGTTTCATGGGGAGTCATGTTAAATTTAGTGCAAAAAGGGACACATAAATATATACAAAACAAAAATGTATAAAAACGAAAACATAAATCAGACAAACAACAAATAAATAGTAAGGCCAGACAACATAGTTTATATATCTTAAAATTATCTTTCATGTATTCATGTATTGTGTAGTATGATTTATTTAATAGAACACATTTTAGTTCACTCTTAAGTTTTCTTCTGTTCAATTCCTTCATTTTGGATGGCAGTTTGTTGAAAATTTGTATAGCCAGGTGATTGACGTTCAACTGTGATACTTTTATACGGTGGTATGGTATGATGAAGTTGTTTTGGTTTCTAGTATCATATTTGTGATTAAAGTTGTTTTTCAATAGTATCTCCTTATTATCGTGAAAATACATTACACAGGTATGTATGAGAATGGACGTCACGGTAAGAATTTTTTCTTTAGGGAACAGTTCTCAACAGCTATATCTACTGTTTGCGCCACATAGTATTCTCAAAACCTGCTTCTGTTTTATAGATATCTTTGCACTTTCAGTTGGATCTCCCCAGAAAAGGATGCCAAAGTTAAGGATACTATGAAAGAAGCTTAAGTAGGCAATCTTAGCTGCTTCAACACCTGCGATCTGCTTAATTCTCCTAACCGCATACGTAGCTCTTGACAACTTAGGAATCATTTCATCAATGTGGACAGAAAACTTGAAGTTGGCTGCAAGAAGACACAAAGTAACCGAATATGATTGTCCGAAGACAGCTTTGGTTCAAATAGAAGTCTCTGTGTTTTATCCGTGTTCATCATCAATTTATTCGCATTGAACCATATTTGGGCATCATTTAGTGTTTTTCTATCTTCCTTCTCTAATTCATGGTTGTCCATACCCCTATTCAGGAATGAGGTGTCATCAGCAAAAAGGATGGTTCGATCTGATTTTATATCAGCTGGTAAGTCATTTATATATCGCACCCCCGGTGCGACACTATCACTTATGCAAAAAATGCAAAATTGAGTTAAATATGTATTAGTTGTCCTAAAGCACCCCTTTACTTGGTGCAATAACGTTACTTCTGTAGTATGCATAGTTTCCTAAGAGGGCTACAGTGTCTTTGTGGTTTTGGCGCGAAACACGGTTACGCTAGGAGCTACACTGTTACTAAGGTAAAATTGTGTCATAATATTTTCTCGATTCTGGAGCAATAGTGACCCAAGATGCAGTAGTTGTGACATTATTTCTCCAATAGTTAAATATTTTTGACTACTTCAATGAAAACTGTTAAAAAGTTTATGTTCATTTCGAAGAGTTTTTGATAATTTTATTAACAACTGTGCATTATTTGATTTTAAATAAAAATCAGTAAACATTTTGTACTCGATTTTTCATAACTCAGTGTGACAAAACTACAGTTATAATTTTTCGATTGTGCCAAAACGTCACTTTTGAGAGGGTTGAATTGTTTAAATAATCGTATAGTAAATTTTTTACGGTATTTAGTGATCATTATTCAACCAAAAGTGAAGTTAAAAGTTGGCATTGTAGTAAAAGCTATTTGTCTCATCTCTATCTTCTATAGTTATTGTTTTGTGACGTGTCAAAGTTTAAAAAGCTTCTCCTGAGAAACTACATTTCTGCATAAGTGACAGTGTCGCACCGGAGGTGCGATATATTACAAACAAAAGGGGTCCCAACACAGAACCCTGCGGTACGCCATGGCTCACTTTTTCCCAAGCGGAAGACCTGCCTCCCAAGCTTGTCATCTGCATCCTGTTGATCAAATAACTTTTTATTAGGTCAAGAGCTCCACCCCTGATTCCATAGTGTTCAAGCTTGTTAAAAGCACTGAGTGTGAGACACTTTCAAAAGCCTTGGACAAGTCACATGCCTGCATACTACATTTTTGACCCCCTATATTCTCGATCACCTCCGCCAGTGCTGTCTCGACTGATCTGCCTGTCAAGAATCCATATTGTTGTATACAGAAAATTTTATGACGTTTGAAGAAGCTCAGTATTCTATTCTTTATAATTATCTCGAGCAACTTAGATAACACAGGAAGTATTGATACCGGTCGATAGTTTTCTGGTAATTCCATATCTCCTTTTTTATGTATAGGTACTATTTTGCCTTCTCAACTGATCAGGAAAGTAACCCTCTTCTAGACATTTTGAGAACACGCTACATATTTGAACCTGGATGCACGGGAAAATCTCCTTCAATATGGTTGATGTCATTCAATAGATATCTCTTGTTTGCTTAGATTTTATCTGTCTTAAAGCTTTCCTGAGTTCTGTTATCGTGCATTCATGAAGGTAAATAGACTGAATAGTCTTGATCTTAGTCTTACGCAAGAGATTCATTGGATCTACTTGTACCCTACTACATCTCCCCGCAATACTAGCTCCGATGTTGGTGAAATATTTGTTCAATTCATCGGGTCCAAGGTTAACCTCATTATTTCGCACTTGATTTTTGCTTTCCTTATTTATTATTTTCCATATAGTATTATTTTTGTGAAGTGATAACAGGAATTTGGAAAAAGAAAATCTGTGCATTGATGTTTAAACCATTTATAACATTGCCAACGTTTCGGACGTTATGGTCCTTTCTCAAGGCTGCAATGACATGAATCAAATAAATAACACAATAAAAATGGGCAGATCTAACACTCACCTCGTTATAATATTAAAAATATACTTTTCTTCATAATAAATCTTGCCTAGCAGTTTCGGTCAAAAGTGAGGTTATTTTGTTTATCCTGTCAAACTTACGTCCGCTCCCCGGAAAATCTGTTTTCCCATACTAAATGGTCTCGGTATTTATACTCAACATCCACAAAACTGTCACAGTTTACATAAAATGTTTTAAAATTTTTGAAACAAAGATAACAAAGACAAAGAAATATAAAATATGTTGGAAGTCGTAAAATAAAATAGGGCAGGTCATAACTTGTTTCATTGAATTGAAGAGGTGGAACACCACAGTCTGATCCGAATATCTCACATCCTTTACGTAATACTGTCGTTCTGTACTATCAAATTGTTGTATACCACGCTAAGATGTTGAGTGTCTTCTCTGAAATTTACAGTGTTGTTTGTTCTGATGTGGACCATCTCACTTATCAGCCTTCTGCTGTAGTGTGGCTCAACGTCCAAAATGCTGACATCCGCAAATTTAAACTTAATATCGCCGTTCCGGAACAACATCGACACAACTGCAAAATGTAAAATTGTTTAGGAGAAGCAAAAACAAATTATTATTAGAATTAGCTGTTACAAGAAGACTAATCTATTGTTGTTTCTATAATTAATATATATAATATACAATAGAGGTTTAGTTTAAAATACGGTATACATTTTTTTTTATAGTGTAGGGGGAATTAGATTTTGCAGATGTGTCGTTGTTTCCCTGAAATAAATCAAAATAATACATTTGCGTCCAAGCTATTGTTTTATTTTATTTGAAATGTTTAACTAAAATAATACATTCTTAAAAAAAGAAGTCTACAGAATACAATATGATTACATAAATATATAACGAAATATAACAATCCTTAAAAACTATTAAATATCGAATTACAAAATTATCGGATTAGTTTAAAACAGAGTCGAAAAAATGTCTGTAAAATGAAGGAATTATGTTACTGTCAATTAAGCTTTTTAAATCTTTTCTTTTATTTTCCGATAACTGAAATTGTTTTGAATAGGCTTGTTTGATTGTTGCGATTTTGTGGTCTTTTAAATCAGAGCGTCTTTTCTTCGGTTTGAAATTAATACAACTCCACTCGTTATGTTTGTAACTAGTTTTGTAGCGGAATACTTCATTTCCCTTTTCAAACTGCATTATTTTAACATCGTTTATTTTAAACTCGTTTCCATCAACATTTTTAATAAAGCTTAGACCCATTTCATCAAATAATTTTTTTAAATCAAAGAAATCTTTAAACCCCATTTCTTTTACTTCTATCGGATTCCCTTTCTTCTTGGAATTTCGTATAATCGAGATGTACTGGTCTGGTACATAGATGGGTCCTGACTTCTTTGACCTCTTTAGAGATCTTTCAATTATACTGTGAATGGTATCGCCCTCATTTTGTGTATGTCCTCGTATCAAATATTTATGCGTAATAGAGTTAATTTGAAATCGCTCCACGGCATACAAAAACGCTGCTATTAAAAACCTAAAACGAAAAAATTATAAAACCCATCACTTGAGGAACAAGGTTTATAACATACCTATTTTTTGTTGGCCACCGCAATTATCAGAATAAAAGACTACGTCCACGCCTGGTCGAATTTTTGAAACTTCTTCTAAATACATCAACACACAAGTTCCAATTTCTATGGCACCTCTGTTTCCGAGGCCTTCATGCCAAAAAATGATTTAGATTTGTCATTTACTATTTCTGTTATCTAAAAAAAATATTACTTTTACTAGATAAAATAATAATTATTGTCAGACTACAGAATATTAAAATTACCGTAAAATTGTAACAATTTAAACGGGATTTATAGAAAAATGCCGACGTTTGACCTAATGGTACAGGCAACACTGCCTGTAAATCGTATACGGCTAGAGCAATTTCGCCATTTTTAGCCTTTTCTTTGTCTTCTTCTTTCTCTTCACGGCTTAATATTTTTTGTTGTAAATGTTCTTGATATTTTTTTTCTAATTCCTCCTTTCCATTTTCTAAACTGTTTTTATATGATTCACAAAGATCACATTGATCTTTCTTGGGATTAAAGAACCCAATGTTAAATTCTGTATTGAATATTTCAGCATATAGGTCGTAATTTGCTACCGTTTTCTTCAAAGCCTTTCTTGCTTCAGAATAATTTCTGTGTAGTTCGGCAATAGAAAGCCCGCCATCTATAAACTCACGAGAAGTGTCTTTACGAACATAGTGGCTTTCAACTCGAGGAACTGAGTTAATGTGGTCTCTTACTGAATTTACAACCTCTTCATCAGTTTTTTATGCTTATTATGTTTTCCTCTACGATCTTCAACTATTAAACCTCTTCCAGATACTCTTGATTTGATAACGTTCGTAGCGTTTTCTCTGATATACCTAATGTATTTATTAAAAAAGTTTTGCATATCCTAATTTTTTGCCCATTGTTGCATAAATAGAAAGCACAATTTGGGTTCCTTGGCGTGGCAGAAGAAATCCTCCTATATTTTAGCGTAAGCTGTTCGATGCATGCACCTAGAAAATCTCGTTGACGTTGCAAACTTCCTAACTTCCAATATTCTTCAAAAACTTGTTGTCTATATTCTTCCGATATTTTTTTAGAACATGACAGAATACATTTATCAATACAAGGAGTTTTCATGCTTTTTGGTTTTACAATTTTGCCTCTTTGTGATTTATATTCTTGGCCTAAGTTTTTTAATGTCTTGCTTTTCACCTTTTTCCAGTTGCTTTCGTTTCTGACTCGCTTTTTTCCTTGTACTGGTAACTTTTATCTTTCATCAGTCGTAACAGCATGTTTAACATCTGACTTCGATTTCGACGAGTTTGATAAGGAATCCGAGTCACTTGAAGAGTTCGGATTATAGTTATCACTCGATCCAGAAGAAAACGCTTCTTGGTCTGAATAGCATTCCATGTAGTTTGTTTGAATTTTTCTCAGTTTTAATTTCGTAGAGCTTCGACTTTGGATGATGTATTTGTCAGAATTTTGACAGGAGCTTAATAAAGAACCATTAGGAACTACACTTGTAGATGGATTATTCATGTAATTTTGTTCTTCAGTTTCTTTTACAGGATAATCTTCGGTAGTAGAATAACTACTAGCAAATTCGCTTATGACGGTTTTATTAATATCTGTTGTATAGGTATTAGGTTTTTTTACAAAGGAATGTTGTATGACCGAATAAGAGGTAGGAACTTGGCAGAGTTCATTCATATTGTCTTGTTGATTAGTTTCCTCTAAAATAGAAGAACTGGAGGAAACACCGGGAATAAAATGGTTGGCGAGGGATACATTATTTTCTTTGTCCTTAAATACATCTTCTGAAGTCGCAGAACTGTTTTGTTCAATTTGGGTAACATTAACACTAAGTTGACGTTTTCGTTCCTGTATTTCTACAAGTTTCATTATTTTACTTGCTCTACTCATTTTTCTGTAACAAAAAAAGAGCAAGATGAACAATAAATAAACAAAAAGTTTTTTAATGCTTTGTCGCAATTTACTTGTCATATTTGGGTTTGTTCAAATAAATTAAAGTTTAAAACATTGAAATAAAATTTAAATATTCCTCAATTACAATTATGTCTTGAACGCACATAAAGCTAACGGTTTGAAGAAACAAAGACACATACTACAATTAAGTCCTTCTTTTATTAAAGTAAGGAACATTAATTGCATTTCTCTAGAGCAACAAGGGCGCAGAGTACAATTAGGTCTTTGTTGCATCAAAATGCGTAAAATATTTTTAGGAAAAAAGACACAAAATACACTTACGTCGTTGTTTCTCCACCAGGAAAGAGTTCAAATTAAATTGTTCAGTCACAAATAGCACTTACGTCGATGTTGCACAAGACAAGCACATTCCCTCGCAACAGCTGCACCACAACTGGCGAATGCGTCAGTGTTCCCGCGGAACAATTGTACCAACAGTGGATATTTCAACAAGGTCGCAACTGCCTCCTAGCGGCCATGAGTGTAATTACACTTATGGCGTTGTTTCACCGAATAAATAAGGTTTTTTTGGTTCATTGCGGCATTTAACTCATTTTGTCAAAAATTTGCAGTTGCGTCGATGTTCTTCCGGAACGGCGATATGTCCCTCCCTATGTCTATGTGCCGCTAGTGCTGTTTTATGCGTGTTGTCAAATTTCTTGGTGTCGTACATGTGTTGTCTTACTCTATCCTTTAAAAGCTGTTTTGTCTGTCCAACCTAGCATTTCTCGCAGTTTTCGCAATCAATTTTGTACACTACTTCTGACCTTTTTTCAACAGGAGTTATGTCTTTCAACCTAGTGAAATATTTTCTCTTGTTGTCTACAACATTGTAAAAAGCTGCCGTGCAATTATATTCCCGGAATATCCTGTTGAGTTGGTATGATAGTGGCGGGTAAAAAGCTAGTTTGAAAATTTTTTTGTGATTTACTGTTGTGTTGTTTGGTAGGGTCGATGTAGCTCTCAATTGATTAGTTGTAGAACTTGCCTGATTTCTGTGATACATGTTAATGCACGTTCTGATGTAATGTGTGGCGTAATTGTTTTGTTTGAGGATTTCGATGACTTTTTTGATGTTCTCTTCTTTATATTTAGTATCACTCAAAGTTATTGCTCTGTTAATCAGGTTCATAGCTACGTTTTCCTTTTGTGTGGCACTATGATTGGAATAATGATTGATGCTTCTACCGGAATTGGTTGGTTTCGTATACCAGTTAGTTATCAATCTGTTGTGTTCCCTGATAACGGTAATGTCCAAAAAGGAAATCTTACAGTCTTGTTCCTCTTCTATTGTGAACATGATTTTCTGGTGAAATGAGTTGAAAATATTCAATGTTGTCTCAACTTCGTTTTCTGGTACAAGGAGTAGGGTGTCGTCGACATATAGTTTCAACAATGGGATGTAAAACTTCAGACGTGCAACAGCGTATTCGAACAATGCATGCATTACAAGGTTTGCAAAGTTTGAGCTAGCCCATAGCTGTGCCATCTGTCTGTTTGTAGCAGATGCCATTGAATGTGAAGTATCCACACTCAAGCACAAGTTCACCATCCTCAAAAAATCGCTCTTTTCTAGATTGGTGAAGTTTTCTATGTAATGCCATTGGTTGGTTTTGGCGTCAATAACTAATTGCTTTGGTACGTTTGTGAACAGCGAAACTACATCCAGAGATATTAGCTTATAATTGTTTGGTACTACTATTGTCTTCAGCTCTTCAACCAAAGTGAATGAATTTTTCACATTGAATCTGGATGTAGATAATACGTTGTTCAAAATGGTATGTAAAAACTTCCCAATTTTATAACCTGGTGATCCAATGCAACTCACTACTGGTCTTAAGGATATTCCGGGAATATATGTAGCTTTTTACAATTTTGTAGACAACAAGAGAAAATATTTCACTAGGTTGAAAGACATAACTCCTGTTGAAAAAAGGTCAGAAGTAGTGTACAAAATTGATTGCGAAAACTGCGAGAAATGCTATGTTGGACAGACAAAACAGCTTTTAAAGGATAGAGTAAGACAACACATGTACGACACCAAGAAATTCGACAACACGCATAAAACAGCACTAGCCGCACATACACATAGGGAGGGACATAAGTTTAAATTTGCGGATGTCAGCATTTTGGACGTTGAGCCACACTACAGCAGAAGGCTGATAAGTGAGATGGTCCACATCAGAACAAACACTGTAAATTTCAGAGAAGACACTCAACATCTTAGCGTGGTAAACTGTGACAGTTTTGTGGATGTTGAGTATAAATACCGAGACCATTTAGTATGGGAAAACAGATTTTCCGGGGAGCAGACGTAAGTTTGACAAGATAAACAAAATAACCTCACTTTTGACCGAAACTGCTAGGCAAGATTTATTATAAAGAAAAGTATATTTTTAATATTATAACGAGGTGAGTGTTAGATCTGCCCATTTTTATTGTGTTATTTATTTGATTCATGTCATTGCAGCCTTGAGAAAGGACCAATAGTGTCCGAAACGTTGGCAATGTTATAAATGGTTTAAACATCAATGCACAGATTTTCTTTTTCCAAATTCCTGTTATCACTTCACAATATTGAATATGGATGCAATTACACAACAGAGTATTATTTTTGTTCTCTGAATTTCTAATCTTCCGTAAATTTAGATTCCTCTTTTGCTCCGTTAATTTCTCGGCATATTTCTTTCTGTAAATATTATATGCTGATCTGCACAGATCATCTTTCCCAACCTTCATTATAGTTTCTAAGGCTTCCAATTCATTTTTCATTTTGAGAATGCTTTTGTCCTCAGGTCTTGCTCTTACCTTGCTCGCATTGACTTTATGTACAGTTTTTTCTGGGCATGTTTGATTGAAATTCGGCATCAGGGTTTTCCAGAATTCATCGAAAGCCTCCTCCGCACACTTACCAACCTTCCATGTTTCCGCTTGTAATTTAGCTTTTAGTTTGTCTATATTTGATTTATTTGTTATTCCCTTCTTGAATATCTCCTTCGTTTCAGGTGTGCATTTAGTTGTGGGATAGCTGAGTATTTGGCCTTGGTAGTCAGACAGATGTGGCTGAAAGGTAAGTGTAATTGGTGAGTCCACATTCGCGAATATAGTATCAATCATTGTTTCAGATGGCGTGGACACTCTAGATGGTTCTCCAAATTTCGGCTGCAGCCCGAAGTCTGCAAATAACTCCCGCAGTTGGTTATAGATAGATAGATAGATAGATAAATCTTCTTTATTTCAGATCTTACAAAGTTGTTACATAAGAAATGAAATGACGTCAAAATACAGAAAAAAAATATATATATCCTACGACAGACAATTGCAATCAAAATATTCATCGAGGTTATACGGTTCCAATCGAACCAGCATTTTCCTTATTGAGTTCTTAAAAGTGCCTACATAATTACATCTCTTTATACAGTCAGGAAGCTTATGAATAGTTTTGTGCACATATAGTATGGACCCCTCTCCGTCATGGTTAATCTATGTTGAGGAAAAAGAAGATCTAGATTTCTTGTGTTATAACTACGTTCTCTATTGAATTTAAAAATTTCTTTATTATTGAAAACAAAAATCAAACATTCATAAATATATAAACCATAAATGGTAAATAAATTGTTTTGACGAAACTTTCCTCTACAAGATTCCCTAAAATTTAATCTATACATACATCTTAAAGTTCTTTTTGAATGACAAATACAGAATTAACATTATAATTACGACCCCAAAAAACAATTCCATACCTCATGACCGATTCAAAATTAGCATGATATATCATTTTCACAATACTCACATCCAGTTGACTAGCTAGAATCTTGATTCCATAGCCAACACTGGATAATTTGAGACAGACCTTATCAATATGAACTTCCCAATTAAGGAATTCATCAATATGAACACCCAAGAATTTGGTGTCTGATGAAAGTGTAACACTGTTGCCATCCAGAATAATACAATCTAGCGATGTATTCAGAACTTGTTTAGGACGAAAGAGTACCAGATTGGTTTTTTCGTCATTAATCACTAATTTGTTCATATCACACCAATCTTTCACCTTACAGAATGCATCTTTTGTTTTGTAGACAATCTCCTCTAAATCACTCCCTTCAATTAAAACATTTATGTCATCAACATAATTTGCCTCCAGGTATTCCTCTATTGCCTCTGGTAGATCATTAATATAAAATAAAAACAAAATTGGACCAGCTATAGTACCCTGACCCACTCCAAATACCACATCTAGAATATCCGATTCTACATCACCATCAAGAATAACCTGCTGCTTCCTATTTGATAAAAAGGATCGTATCCAATCATTTGCTTTTCCCCTTATTCCACATTTATCCAACTTCCGAAGAAGAAGCTCATGAACAACGCAATCAAAAGCTTTGCTTAAGTCAAGAAAAATACCCAATGCAAAATTCTTTTTCCTCAAGCAATGCAAAACAGCATTTACAAACTGAAAAATAGCAGTGTTGGTAGATCTGCCCTTTAAATATCCATGTTGAAATTTCGAGAATAAATTATTCTCATTCATGAAACTTATTAGTCTGGTGATCATAACTAATTCAAAAATCTTGGAGAATACAGGTAATAAACTAATTGGTCTATAATTACTCAGGTCAAGTGGATCACCTTTCTTGAGCAATGGTTTTATCAAAGCAAATTTCAACTGATCTGGATAAATAGAGTACTTCATGGAATTATTAATTATGTAACAAAGAACATCTGATATTGTCCCTATAGAGGTCTTCATCAATTTTAATGGTATTCCATCGTAACCATAACAATATTTATTCTTCAAATGTTTAGACAATTCAATTAACTCAGTTGAACTCACTGGCTTGAGAAATAAAGATTTGTCACATTCTGGAGTAATGCATTGAAAGGTCCTTTTGTTCTGAGTTTTTGTTAAACATTGCACAACATCAACAAGGTATTGATTGAATCCATTCACAAATTTTAATGGATTCTCATGGAATACATTATTATGACTTGTATTTCTTCCAGTAATATCTTTGCAAATTGACCACATAGCTTTCATTTTACAATCTGATTTATTAATCTTATCTTCATAATGTCTAGTTTTCTCTTTTTTTAATAAAGTATCATATACTATTTTCAATCTATCGTACTCTAATTTACAAGCAGGATTGAAATCCGACAACACAAGCATGGAATCTAATTTTTGTTTAGTTTTATCAATTTCAACATTCCTCAATAAACCGCTCTGTTTTCTATTTTTGTGCACTGGAGTTATTGGAAAACATTCATTGAAAATATTTATAAAATTGTTAATGAAAACTGCCATTGTAAATTAACATCAGATTTTTCAACTGTCAAAACTTCTTCCCAATTTTGTTGTTTAAGCTTTTCAATAAAAAGTTTTTCATTATCCACACTGAAGAATCTCCTCCTGACAAGCTCAACCTTGACCCTATGATCTAGTTGAAAACAGACTTTCTGAGCTTTATGGTCAGATATATGATATTCAAGTATCTCAGACGACAAAATATCACTCATATTTGTGAATATATTATCTAGACAACTTTTTGAATGTGCTGTAATTCTTGTATAATCGTTAATTTGAGCTCTCAAGGAAAAATGATTCATCAATGCGAACAACCTTGTTCTAACATTATTTTCATCTTTCATTTCAATGTTAAAATCACCAGCTACAAAAATGTTCTTGTTTTCAACAATCTTGTGACACAAAATATATTCAAGTTTATCAAAAAATACCTCAATATTTCCGCTGGGTGGTCTGTAGATAGATATAACAATCATCTTCGACTTTTCCACAACATATTCCACTGCACAACCTTCAAACTCCCCCGGCACCGATATATCACTAATGAAGTTGATTTCTCTTGCAACACCATCACGAATGTAAATCGCCGAACCCCCATGTTTTTTAGACTCCCGACAAAAACAAGCACTCAATTTGAAATCCCTCAATCCCAACTGAATCAACTCCTCTACCGATCTCCAGTGTTCTGTTATATAGCACAATTCTGGTGACTTGTTGTTAAGTATTCAATTCTATCGACACTATTTCCTAAAGATCGCACATTCTGGTGAATTATATCAATGGTACGGCTGCGATGTTTGTCGTTATTTGAGGTTATCCCTGTTTTTACGAAAAAATTGTCTATCAAAAGCAAAGTCCCTCACAATCATACCCTTAGGCCACAAAGAATCATCAAAAATTTCTTCATATGCTTTTTCACACGAAACTCCTATACTGAAGGCCGAATTTTG
This sequence comes from Propylea japonica, assembly GCA_013421045.1. Lineage (NCBI taxonomy): Eukaryota > Metazoa > Arthropoda > Insecta > Coleoptera > Coccinellidae > Propylea > Propylea japonica. The sequence continues at coordinate 70,326,811 of CM024243.1, forward strand.
ACCCACAGTATTCAATTTCTTCACTATAATTTGTTTACTTTCAGTAACATCTTTAAGGAACATTTTTATTTCTTCTTCAGAAACATGATTACCGGCAATTTTTCCAACATAAATCCATTTTCTTCGAAGGGCACCCTGGATTGGATTATCTTCATTCATATTCTTAGTCCCATAGATTTTATTGCGATCTTTCATATTGTTAGATTTTTTCTCCCTTCCTCTTCTGATAGTTGTCCAACCATCCTCATTACTATTGTTTACATGCTGTTCCGTATTGTTTATATTTACCTTGTCAGTTCTAGATGATGACGCAGCAGAAGACATTTGCGGTTGTTGATCTTGCGCATTCTGGGAATTCCTATTAACTACAGTACCGTAGAGCGGTGTGGCTTTGCCAACGGAGGTGACTTTGCCAAACTACCGATATATTATGTTTCATTTCATTTTGGTCAAATCGGCAACATCTTAACTACAGCAAGTATCGGAATCTTTAACCGCACTATGTCCCCACATGTTTCAACAGTCGCAGTCGTTCGGCCTGGATTGAATGGTGTGGTGTGCTGTGTTATGTGAGCGGTAAGTTTTTAACGTGTTTATAAATGCGAAATACTAAGGGTTGTGTAGAAAATATGACAAACGGTACATCAATATACATTTAGCAGCTCACTTTATATGTATTTAGAGTCACGTAGAAAAAAAAATGAAAGCATTTGGTTGAGAGGGGCTCGAAATTTCGGAAAATTTTTCTATTATTGTACTTTGTCGGGGGACTTTGCCAAATATCAAAATTTGTATCAGCTGTTTTTTTAGGGACAATTATGGGTCGTCGATATAAAAAGGAGTTGGGTGCGAGGAAATACCGTAACTATAGTGAAGTAACACTGAACAGAGCAATCCGTGCAGTTCGAAATGGCAACCTTTCAATCCAGGCAGCTTCTGAAGTCTACGACATTCCCAGAAGAACTCTGTGGAATAAAATCCACAAAAGACATATGGGCAAACCCGGAGGCATCACGGCACTCACGGAAGCCGAAGAAAGGGCTCTTGTTGATGTCCTTCTGGTCACCGCTGAATATGGATGCCGCAGACCAGTTTGGACTTGAGGATGTGTGTCAAACGTTCTTGGACAGAGAAGGTCGAAGACTACCCCAATTCAGAGATAACCTTCCAGGGAAAGATTGGTGTCTGAACTTTATCGAAAGACATAAAAATCTATTAACTCAAAGGAGTTGTCAAAATATAAAAAGGGCTCGAGCCGAAAACACTGAAGTTGACATAAATGCATATTTTGATAATTTGGAAAAAAGTTTAGATGATGTTCCACCAGAAAATGTCCTAAATTACGATGAAACTAATCTCTCTGACGATCCCGGTTCACGAAAATGCATATTTCGAAGAGGAACTAAATATCCTGAGAGAGTGATGAATGTATCAAAATCAGCCACGTCAGTAATGTTCTCAATCACTGGCGATGGAGGAACTTTGCCGGCATACGTCGTTTACAAAGCTGAAAGGTTGTATGATCAGTGGACTTTAGGTGGTCCAAGCAAAGCGAGGTATAATCGCAGTAAGTCCGGGTGGTTCGACGCTGTGTGTTTTGAAGACTGGTTCCAGACAATCGCGTTACCCTGGGCCAAAAATAAATCAGGGAAAAAGCTCCTGATAGGCGATAATCTTTCATCACACTTTAATGTAAATATTATCACTACATGTCAACGATATAATATCAAATTCGTCCTCCTACCACCTAACTCGACCCATCTGACCCAGCCATTAGATGTTGGTTATTACGGTCCATTGAAACGTTGCTGGAAAAAAATCCTTACGAATTATAAACTTCAGAATCCTAGAGAAAAAACTCTCACCAAAACCACTTTCCCTAGTTTATTGAAAAAGCTCGTGGATGATTTAAAGATGACTGATATGAAAAATATACGAAGTGCCTTCAGAGCTGCTGGGATCATTCCATTCAACAGAAATGAAGTCTTGAAAAGGCTTCCTAATCAACGGGCCGAAGACAACGTAAGACAATCAGTGAATGACACACTGCTAGAATATTTGAAGGAAACCAGATCACCGTCAGCGTCTACAGTTCCAAAAAGGAAAAAAATGCTAAGAGTAGAACCTGGCAAATCAGTGGGAACTGATGACTTTTTGAGTCATAACAACAGCTTGGAAGACATCAATGATGCAGACCAACCGTCTACTTCTGGGAACCAGGCAAATATGGAAGAGGAAAATGATAGCGATTTTTCAATGCAGGATGAAATATTGAACGGATGCAACAATTCCGAGGTTTTGGAAAATGAAACTGACCTGCCTCTTTCATTAATTAACAAGAAAAAACCCTCTGAAGGTGATTTTGTCTTAGTAGCGTTCCCAGCTAAGAAAACTGTGAAACATTATGTTGGAGAAATTATCACAATATTGGAAAAACCAACATCTTTCAGGGGACATTATTACTTTCAGAGAGACTTGAGCTCATATTTTATTAATTAGCTTCGTTTTTCAGAAGCGTTTGCAACTATGTTGATCTCATAGAACCTTTTTTGGGTTTATATACTGTTTATTCACAAAGAGACTGATTTTATGTTTGTTATAAAGAATAATATATTTTATTTTCCTATAATTTGTTGTTTTATTCACCACCAGTAGCTACGTGGCCTTCAATAGGTATAAAAAAAACATTTTTCATAGCAAAGATACCACCTGCACTTCATTAAATTGTCGAAAAACGCATTTTGAAGCCAGTGGCAAATTCGCACCGATGTGCGGGTGACTTTGCCAAATTTCTAAAATAAAAAAAAAACAAGTTGCGCACCTTGTTTTGTATTTCTAACAACAGCAGTCGATAGCTAGATTGTTGAAATTAAATATACTTTAAACACAACTCATTTTACGAAAAAATGAAAAAGTTACATCAAGAAAACTATAAAAAGTGGTGCAAAGTCACACCGCTCTACGGTACTGAAAGAAACTTCTCCAGGCGCGATATACGAGACCCGGTCCTTATCTTGATTCTCAATGTCAGAGGTTTTTCAGTTCTTGTTTATCGTTTTTCAAACGAAATTCAAGACTTTGAACTTTCTCATTCAATAATTTATTATTTTCGATTAAAATCAAATTGGAACTTTTGGATTCTTTAAGAAGTTCTTTAAGATACGCTACCTCGATTTTAAGTATCTGATTTTCGGTTTTGAGTGAAACTTCTTCATCAGTTACTCCCAGGTCAGATGTTTCATGTTGACATTCGGCATTTTTTCTGCTCGCTGCCTTAATTAAGCAGGAAGGATGGAAAATTTCATCACACTTGTTGCATTTAGCGCACTTATTCACTTTACACATGCAGTAATTGCACATTTTATCAAAATTTCGCTGACATTATTCGTATTCGCAGAGCGATCGGCTAACACATCTTCACGCTTCGACATCTTGACGACTTGTAGTATTCATTCATTTTTGTTAACCCGGACCTGGATTTTCAAGGCGGTTATTGCATAATACGTTTGGGCTCTCAATTAGGAACATATTTGCCAAAGATGAAGAAAATATACCGAGTGGTTCGTTAGATATGGCCTCAGAAAGAAACGGGCAAAATTCATAAAACAAAAATCCTGTATCTCGGCTACGAAGACAGTAAGACCCAATAAATGGAGTATTTCCAGAACCGCCTTGGTGCCACCTATGCACCTGTGAAGTATTTCCGTTTCCCAATGAAACACCCTGCATAACTAATCATTTAAGTGAATCTCAAAAACATCTGAAGAAAAGACATTCGACGCTACAACTAAATTAAATTGTTAATAAAATAAATTAAAATTTTTAACAATTTTATTTAGTTGTAGCATCGAATGTCTTTTTTCAGATGCTTTTGAGATCCATTTAAATATATGTATATATATATATATATATATTCTTTTGAATTGAGAGCTAACAAAATACAATACATGAAACAAAAAAGTCCCTAGCTGAGGTTGGTGCAAAACGGGGTACCATACTATTTTGTTGTATGATACCAGAGCACAGGGAAAAACCTCAGTAGAAAAAACCCTGTCTCGCCGTTTTTACAAAATTGAAACAAAAAACTATTCGAATAAATACCTTCAATATTCAGATACAAAATACGTAATTCTTGCTCTTGGGCCAGGAGGGTGTTTTAAACCAGGTCTGGCATTCCAAGTGATGATTTCGAATCTTTTGTTCTTCTAAGACCGCTACAGGACCCTACTGAAGGGTAATCGTCTCCATAGATTTAAATAGTGGTATTTCATTCTAAATATCGAATTTGATTCGGAATAATGATAAATAATATTTAAATGATTAGTTATATAAATCTGTACCAAAAAATTTATTTGCATAAGTCATTATAATCATGCCGTCTCACTCGCACCCACTCATATACTGTCTCGCCCTAGCACCTGTAGCTAAACTACATGCTTGTCTGGCAAAGGGTTGGCACTATCAAAAATGTCTGGCTAATGGAGAAACATTATCTAGTTATTACCCAAGTATTATACATAAAAGTCAGCTCATATACTATAACGTACGTATAATTACATATAATTTAATGAACATTAGGGGTTGCCACTATATTAAGTGTCTGGCAATTAATGACGTGATTTTTAATGATATTCTGAAGGTAATACCAAAAAATCACACTTTATTATTTGTCGAAATTAGATCGATATTTTACACCCCTTTAATACCGTTTACCTGCCAAAGCCAGGGTAACACAAACTTCATAATGGTCCATCGTTCTTACCTGTGATGGGAGCATGCATATAAGTACAAGTTTTCAGCTTTTATAAAATAACGAAGGTCTGGGGTTCACGGGCTCTTACTCTAATAGGTCCGAAACGGCTTCGTTATCGAGATGAGGGATGACAAAGATCAAGTTCTCTTGCTTTCAAATTGGGTTTACGCTGAACCCATTCAAAGTGCCGTATAAAAATTGAGAAAAGGTTGAAAATTATTGTTAGAAGTCAGGGGCGTTAAACTTCTTAGTGTTTCAGTTGATTTTCAATCCTTTTTTCAACGGGTTAGCTAGATTGTACATTAAATAGTGCAATAAAAAAACTCGTGAGTTTTGGACGGAATTCATATCCTACTCCAATTTGATATCTCCTACCGTTTCTTAGAAATATACACATAAATTGTTGAACATAAATGTCAAAGATAACAGGTTCACCGAACACTTCTTTGAATTGAATGAATTAATAATAATGATATTTTCCACAAGAATAAACGATGATATGACTGAAAGGTTACAGAATTTTAATTCGATAGTATGATAGTGATATCACGAAATCAAGCAGTTTCGGTCCCATGTTCATATGAACTTTTCTTCTAAAAATAAGCTGGAAAATCTCCCTTCGGCTTCTGATTCTGAAACAACTTTTAGGCAAAGCGCAAAATGACACGCAGCTTCGTGAGGTGACGCAGCGTGAGTCACGGCGAGATTTTGTAAATCTAGTAGAATGGGGCAATTCTGGTGCGCACCAGTTTCTCCAAAAGAAAACGCTATTATATTTACAAAATCTGGCAGTGACTCACGCTGCGCCACCTCACTAAGCTGCGTGTCATTTTGCGCTTTGCCTAAATGTTGTTTCAGAATCAAAAGCCGAAGGGAGATTTTCCAGCTTATTTTTAGAAGAAAAGTTCATAATACATATACATGGAACCGGAACTGCTTGATTTCGTGATATCACTATGACAGTATCGAATTAAAATTCTGTAACCTTTCAATCACATCATCGTTTATTCTTGTGGAAAACACCATTATTATTAATTCATTCAATTCAAAGAAGTGCGATCTGAGTGCAATTTTTTTATTAGCATTTCATTGTTCTTGGTATCAATAGAACACAAAAAATGGCGCTGGGGCAATTCTGGTGCGCACTAGTTTTCCGAAAAGAAAACGCTATAATAAATAAATACGTCCGCGCATACACAATCGCGGTGTGACGTGACGCAGGTTTTGCTTAACGTGACCCTGCGAAACGCAGTGTCAATCCCGCAGTTTCTTCTATGTATTCACGGTGAGTCGTAGTAAAAATGGAAGAAAAATTAATTGAAGCAGTGCGAATTCGGCAAGTTTTGTACGATACAAGCCATGTATACCACATGAGGACAAAACTAAAAATTGAATTGGTTACGTTTTAGCAGAAAATAATTTTCAAATTGTCCGTCGCTTAATTCTCTGATTAAAGCAAATTTTCCGTGACTTTTTCCTCTTTTTAAGTATAAACTTCTCGATGTCTTTCTTTTAGTCAGTTGAGAGGTAAAAAATATTATTTCGGACACGAACTCATCTCCCGAATCAGATTCAGAATTGAAGTCAATAAAAAGAGCAGTAGATATTTCCATTTTGAGCTTGTAACCAACTGCGTTATAGCAATCACCAACAAGTACTGCGATCGTATTTGCGCGGTTCCTGCGTTCGCAGCTAACCTCCTCAAAATTCCGCCGTGACTCACGCTGCGTCACCTCACGAAGCTGCGAGTCATTTTGCGCCTTACCTTATACGTGATGTTTCAGAATAAGGATCCTTAAATTCGGGATCAATCCTCAGATGATTTGATGATATAAAATGCCTATGGACTAAGGATCCCTGGTTCATTGTTTTCAAGATGAGTGGTATTTATTTAAAGAGAAATTCGTAGATATATCCAGTCAAGGGCGGATTACGGGGGGGGTAATGGGGGTAATGAAACCTAAAGAAAAGTTACGCAACGTAATGCACCTATTTTCATTTGTTTGTTTTTTTTACTAATATTACTTTACTACTCTTTTTCTTATTATATTATTCCTCCTAAATATTTTCACTACAGTTTTTTCAAGTTTTGAACCTGATTTCTCGATCTTGAATCACTACTACCCCCCCCATGAAAAAAGCTATATCCGCCCTTGTATCCAGTTTTCCAGAAGTGGAATAGCTCATTATGGAAATTTATAATGGCTATATTTTTTTAAAGCGCTCGTTCTTCTTAAACGAGTGCGATATCATTTTGACAAAATGTCTGTTATTTTGAGACGAAAATGATCTCAAACGATAGTGTTCAACTCCCTGATGACGAATCAGTGGTCAAATTCGATTCAGTCCGTGGGGCCGACAAAACGAAACCCATCGAAATAAAATGTTGCGGCCACATGCAAGATGCTCATAATAAGCCTCATGCAGAGTTTTGTGGCCACATTGTTGACAGAACCATAGAAAATTCAATTGGAATATTGAAAAGAAGAATTTCTATTTTTCCATAACAGGATAACCGACACAAGTGGAATTTGTTTTGTGAATCAATACCAATATACTGAATGTTTATGCAAGGCTTCAAGAGAATCACATCATCAGAACCATAGAATTTATTTTTTTCTATTACTTATTTGATGCATATTTCAGTTTTTGATTTCCAGAATTTCCAGAATATTATTCCGATTGTGCTGAGATTCTCCATTTATATATTTGTTATCAATGTCAAGTCCCTTATAAAATTTGAGGTAATAGTCTTATTGCTCCACCAAGGAACGAGCGTCAAAAGCTCCTGCTCAGGGTTTTTATTGAATTTTTTCTATGCCGAATTGGAAAAATTGGTACAAGAAAAAGTATTTCTTCAAAAAATCTTCTATTAAAATATTTCACATAGCCAAAGACACACCCTGTATATTCAATTCAACCCTTCACTTTATACGTTAGATGTAAACGAAATGATTCATTCGTTCAACAAGGTGTTCAATATTAAATGTCACGTTCGATAGTATCGAAATAATGAACTCTATGAGATCTGAAATGACCTGTTTTCGACAGTTCGATTACTTAGTGTACCCTGACGATACTAATAATCTTTATGAGTTAGACTTCGTATCCAAGGAAGTACTCAATAAATAAATATGGGTTTTTCGATAGAAACTGGGGCAAATATAATTTCGACAAATTCATAGATTACTTCCGATGATCGGGTCGACACTTGTGAAACTATCATTATTATGGAATCAATTTCTCTAATAGTATCTGTAAATGAGTTAGATTTAATGGGGATGATTTTGCTGTTGTTGTTATTATTATGTAAAACTTGGGAGTTATCGAAGGTTAACATTACAGTGACAATGAAGTTAGAAGAAGACGGCATTGAAATATATGAAAAACTTGCTAACCTTTCAGGTAAACACAGTTTTTCTACTGAAATGTCCTCTTTGGAAAAGTTGAGCAATATATTCATTATTCATTTGGTCAATGAAAATAAACATTTCAGGATTTTCGAAATCTGAGGTATGCTCAGAAGGCTAAAGTAGTCGGTTTTACGATATTTACATATACTGAATTTTTATCTTCATTTTCGAAACCTTTAGCATTTACGAGAAAAAAGTGTAATGCGTTATCAAGAAGACGAGCTCATTTGAGAGTATTATCTAGTACCTAGTTTCTGCTTTGCACAGAAATGTGTAGTCTTATCGATAAATACTCTTACGAGTACTGAGAATTGAGTAATGATCCGAGTTTCGCATCAGTAACTCGATATACAGGAAATATAATATAATAACAATATTATTATTATTATCGACTTGAGCCTATTAGCGTAGAAAATGTGTGAATTTTCATACACCCTAGCCATCGTCTATCACACCCCATACTAAGAAGAACATTTCTCAAAAACTTTATAGGTTTTCACTCCCAGTCTCTGAAACAGAAATAATTAAAAAATGTTTTATTAAGATGAAGTGCTCCTGCGAGAATCTTTGCACTTAATTGTAAGGAGCAAATTGGTCTTGAAAAAATGGTTGCCTAAAAGTAAAACTGAAAAAGGAAATAAATGAAAAGGATAATGTAAAGTTTCGGTGTCTGTGTCAGTGTGACAGACATCGAAACTTGTGAAATTTTCAGAATTGTGTTTTTTTCATTATTCTAGTGAATTCTGCTGTTAGTTCGTCTTTCAAAACGCGTTGGTTTATTCTTCGACATCGCTTCATTCCAAGGTACTTATATGGACCTTCTGCCAGCTTTGCCTTTATTTCTTTTCCGTTAGATAATGTGAGAAGTGTCTATTGGATTTTACCACTCGCTATGTTTGAGCAACGACATTTGTCCAACCAAAAGTTCATGCTGGCGTCTCTGAAAATCTTCTCCACAATACTTAATGGGCACTCTAGTCGGTCTCTGTTTGCTGCCATCAGTTTCAATCATTCATCGACGTTAAATAGACGGTCTATTAAAATATTGCGTCTGTTGACTTTCAGTTTGAATCCGTTTCTAGAAGATTCAAGAATACTTTATAACGAGTTCTTGACAAATTTCCCTCTTGATGGACACTCTTTCTATTCTTATGCCTTTTCCGCTGATTCCGATGTTGGTGCGCCAAGTTGACGCAACAGCTTTGAGGAAGTTCTTCATTCTCATCTACTTCATAGATCTCTTAAACTTTCATAAGCCATTCATGCAGCATGGGGTCGAAGGCTTATTAGTAGTCGAGGTGAGCCGTGAACAAATTCCTCCTCTTCTTATGGGCTTGGCTGCAGATTGTGGAGGCGATTATAAGTTGTTCTTTGGATGTCATTACACCCCTATAGCAGCCTATTTGTTCCGATGCAATTATATTATTTCTTCCGCAATGGGAGTATATTCGTCGCGTAATGCAAAATTGTTACGAGCTTGTACATAGTTGGTAGGCAAGTCACCAGCCTATATGTTGTTGGATCTTCTGTACTTTGTTGATGTTCCGACAGAAGATAAGTGATACCCTCTGTCAAGAAGGAGGGCATCCTTTCAAGACCAACTATGATTTCATTCACTGCTTCAGTTAAAATCCTATGCAAGCTGCCGAATCTCTTCAGCCAAAAACTCTGGAGTCCTTCTGGTCTTCGTGATTTCCAATAATTGTGCTTTTCATTGAGAATTTCCGAAAGCTCTTGTTGGTTGATGACTTGAGGGCTATATTATCGGTGTTGGTTTGATTTTCCTCTTGATTTTTCATTCATTCTGCATTTTTGTTGTAACTGGTAGGTGTTGACCGTTGTAATCTTATTCGGATAGCGTACGGGGGAGTTTTGTTGTTTTCTTTCCGGGGTGTCTGTAGAAATTTTCTCCGAATTTTCAACGGAGATGTCATTTTGCTTCCTCCTGTTACTTTCTTTATATCTCCTCAGTCTCTCGGAGTAGACACTGAAATTTTGTTTCAGTGTGTCTCTGTACCTACTGCTCAATTGTTGAGTCTTCTATTTCTTAACTGGAATGCTATAGATTATCGATAACACCAACGATTTCAGTTTGAATATTTTTTTGCCATTTTTGTATTGCATCAGCCTTCCCTTGTCCTGCCGACAGCGTTGAACTTTATCGTCCTGCCTTCTTTGCCAGTGAGGTAGGCGAGGTTGTGGACGAGGTTGAATCGTGTGCTGCCTTGGTTTGATTTTCATGTCCAGCGCTCTCAAGACGATTGATGAAGATGAGATGGATTGTTTCCCGTTGTGTTGCCATTGTGAGAAAATCTGGTATGACTTCATTGTTTATGATCTTTCGAATGACTACTAGCTTTTTGGACGATTTGATCCTTTGTAGTGTTGGTCTGTAAAAAGGTTCAGTGCCGTTGTATTCGTTGTATTCGCTGATCAATATGCACATTGCTGATTGAAGACGTTCCAATAGTGCTTGTCGTTCTTTGTTTAAAATTTGATTAGCAACTCCTACAGAAGTATTAACCTGATATGGTGTGTGTCCGCTCTGTGTTTTCTTCATTCGTGAGAATATCTTCTTTGGGTGATAATTGAGTTCGGTTGTTCTTTCCTTTCGTATTGTTTTATAAGTTGTGTGCACTTCCATATTTCCGTTCACAGCTTCATTCTTAATTTCCTGAAGCCTGTCTTCTGAGATAAATTTGTTCCTGAGGATTACGCGATACTGATCATCTATCCTCTGTTAAGTGACTTGTAACTCCGGAAAACATCGCTTGAATCCATTGAATAACCGTTGTCTGTATACAGTTAGTTCTTGACCCATGTGTTTTATTTTACAGTATATGTGCATGATCGTTCCATTAATACAATTTGTCCTTTTAATGCGTCTCTGGGTAACCCTGCTTGAGTGAACGTTGTTTGAAGATCCTGCGTAGCACTTTCTGTGGGGGTGACATTGCCGTTCTTCGTCTCCTTGGTTCTTCCTGTTGAGCTGTATGTAGTGTTTTGTATGACAGGGACCCGCCTCCTCAGCGCTCTGCCACTGCATGCGGGACATGCTGCCATGTCCAGTACAAGCTTCAGACTTGCCTTGACGATCTTTCGGGCAGCGACTCAATATTTCTAATCTTAATTGAACCACCATCTGGGTTGCATATTATACCTACTTTAGATTTAGCTCGGGTACCTCGGGTTTGCTAAGCCCATACTCTAGAACAATAAGTATAAAAATAAATATAAAAATAAGTATAAAATTGAAACGAGAACAGTTTTTTTATCGACCTTCGGTTGGCTTCAACTTCAACGGGGAGAGGTTTATAAACAAAAAAAAATCATTTCAGATTTCCAGCTCAATTTTCTCCACAGAATGACTCTTGAGATACTTCCGGGTTTATGCAGATACACCATATACTCGATAGCATTAAATTCATGATTAAAATTGATATTAATCAGTGATTAATCAATGCTGGAATGCGAGAATTGTTTTTCTAATCGAACGTTTTCTTTCGCAAACCAATGGAATATTTTTATTCAGTCTCTTAGATGCAACGCCACCTGATAATTTTTTCAATGCAAACATATGTCATCTGTAGGCTCGTTAAAGGCTTGGAAATGACGGATCAAATCTTACCATAATGTTTCTTCTCTTTCACTTATAAGGTTCCTAGAAAATTATACAAAGCTTCCTAAAAACTTCTTAGCGCCACATTCGAGTGATTGAAATGATCTTAGGCGAAGGTAAAACTCGTCTATGGAGGCTTTTTGTTATTCATTCTCAAATTTTAAGGATGTATTCATATGAAAAAGAACAGAAGCGTCTAGAAATGTTGATGGGGAAATGCCTGAAAGCAGATCAAGTCGAAGAATCTAATAGCCACTATGATGATCAATCAGATCTTGATGAAGAAGAAGTTTCTCCAATAATTATCAATTGACCATGAAAGCAATACCGAACAAGAAAGTACCCCGCACTTTTGTATGGGAATTGGCTCCCGGTGGATTAGGCTGAAAATTTGATATGATGTTCTACAAATCCTTCTGATCAAATGTCTCCACAGTCACGAAGCTGAAAAATGCATAGTCTAGGAGTTTTAAGCGAATTTTTGTATCCATTAGGGCTTACGTATTACCGTTTACACAGAAATGTTTGAAAATATTTCGAATTGACAGAATCTGCTTTCAATAATTACGAAATATTCTCAAACATTTCCGTGTGAACGGTAATACGTAAGCCATAATGGATACAAAAAAATCCTAAAAACTCCTAGAAGTAGGCATTTTTCAGCTTCGTGACTGTAAAGACATTTGATCAGAAGGATTAGTAGAACATCATATCAAATTTTCAGCCAAATCCACCGGGAGCCAATTCTCATACAAAATGTGCGGGGTCCTTTCTGACGAAGAGTTCGATCAGGATTCTCCGGTCCAAATTTTCTTAGGAAGGATGGAGTTTCAAAATGGAACAAGCATGCTGTCAGAAAAAAAAACGTGAGAACGAAGAATGAGAATATAATGAAACATCTGCCAGGATCCAAGGCAGCAACAAAAACATGAAATAGCAGAAGATGAGAAAATATTTTTTTCAAAACATTTTTTTATTTGTGTTACTTTTCGATTTTTAATTTGTAATGAAAAATATCTTTTCGAGATTTTTTTTGTCTTCAGCTTCAAATAAATTCGAGAATTAATCAACAAAAACAATGAAAAGAAATCCTGTTATGTTAGCGGACTGAGAGTCCGCAATGTGTGTGCCTGAAATTCGGCGCGTGTCCCCAGAGGTTAAAGATGATTCGTTTTCATAAAACTTCCAACCACTCTGGAAATCGTACTTTCAGCCACACGGAGAAGCCATTATAACTGTGACTTCGTCAATCTTCGATCAATGTGACGGCCGCTTTTTCTTCAGTCAAATACAACGATTCTCGTTCATCTATTTATCTAAGATAATCAGATAATCAAAAACTTTCAGAATATTTCAATTGAACAGAGCAATCGAATTAAAGAAGCAATGTTGTTTAGTATGTTAGAATCGAATATAACCATTAGTTTTCGAAAACCTGAAATATAAAATTGTTTTTTTCTAATTCAATATCAGCTGAATACAGATTCATCATCATGTCTTGAGTCTCACCTTTTCAGTACTAATTTAGTTCAAAAAAAATATAAAATACAAGCGATAATTTTGGTACGGTGCGTAGAGTATCAAAAATTGGTATACTGTCACATATCGTTGTTTTAATTGTGGTTTATGTTTGTCTGTCTTCTCAACACGTAACAGAGTTCATATGAAATGAATCAACACACATTTTTCATACTTTGAAATTCTGCTTACTTAATCGAAACTTTTATTATCCAGATTTGAAAAGGAATCGAAAGGATCGCTTGAAGCTCTTGCTCAAGTTAACATTCAACGTCATGAATATTCCACTGGTCAAACTTTGTCTTGTCTATGTATTCTGTCAATATTCATTTGCAACCTTATTGACACTATATCACCTACTGAGCAGATTTGATACGGAGTCTCTTTTGAAACATGGATCATTTTTTGGAATACAAATATTCGTAAGTATAACGTCCAATTTCAAACTCATTCGAAGAGATTCAAACATACCCATGTTTACCCAGAGCGTTTCATTAATTTTGATCAATATGATTGTAGAATGTGTTGTGGAAAACATTTGCCGTGAAGCACTCTGCTTAAGATTGAATGAATTCACAGGATTGGATGAAAGTAGTTTCAAGTGAATATCGAAAATAGCGAAGGAAGCAAGAAGTTATTACCCTATATATTTTTGTTTTGTGTCTATCAAAATTTGCAAGGTGACTGATGACGTAAGAGACAACGGCTAACGGAAGATAGAAGACCTCAAACTTAATGAGGATTGTGGGTTTAAATGTCCCATAAGGCTATTAGTTTCAGAGATACAGGGTGTTTTGTGTAAAAGTGCTAAAACTATGAACTGCCATATCTTCGTCAATATGGCAATTTTTTGCTGATATTGGGCAAGCTTGTTACTATACATATTGGCCATCAGATCGAGAAGAAAAATTTTTAAAAATTGCAGGTCCGTATTCAAAAATTTCAATTTCCGTGTCAGGTGAGAAATATCACTCGTTATATAAGACAAAAAAATTGAAATGGAAAATTGGAATCTGCAAAAAACACTGAGAAAAAATCTGTTTTTAGTTTGAATGGCACAAATTTTATATAGTTTGTATGATATGTTGAAAGTGGAATATTACAATTTACCTATTAATTTTCACTTGAAGAAACATACTATTCCTGATAGAAAAAAACTATGAATTCGGGATGCTTAAATAATACTGAAGCATTTCAAATATCCTTTCATATCTCCAAATCCTTTTTCATTCACTTATCTATCAATATTATAGAAAAAATTCAAAATGAAATACAAACACAAAAAGAGAGTAGCACATATGATTCATAAAAAAATTAAATAAACAAATGCTCGATATGAGGGCCATTTCCCTCACACACTTATTGGCTATTTTGAACAATTGAAGTACTTCTTATATCCACAAGATGAAACATTATTCTCATGTCACCAGTCACCTTGTATATAATTCCACCTAACTGTTTTTCAACCTGATTAACCCTTGAATACGATTGAAACGAACCCCGTTATGTTTTGCTAATACCGCTTTCAAATACGGTAATTAAAACCTGATCATCAAAAGCGTAAGCAATAGTTATTTCGAAAATAAAATTGAAGAAGAGACTTAAGGGTCAAGGTTGGCGAATCGATTTTGCATATAAGGGATAATGCTCGTATCCCGGGTCTCACCTTCGACGGTCCTCTTAGATTTCGTGCTGTTCATATTCGGACTGCATTCGAAGAGGTTACTTGCGCTGTAAACTTTTTATAGTTCATTTCTTAACGGATAAAGTGAGAATTATATTCTGCGTTTCTCTGGTTTTGTCCCTATGCACCCACTGCGAGTTTGTTCAGGAAAATCGCTTCACGGTTTGTGACAAGAGAGGGATCCAACTCCAGAATTCTTGTCATAAGGTTTGAAGCGTATCTCACACACTGCAGGTGGAAGACAGGTTCCTACTCACCTGTCGCCCGGTGAAATACCACCACATCAGTCGTATTAGCTCCTTAATAATGCCATTATCAGTGCATGTTTCCGAGCTTGACTGGTGGGCCGGTTCCCAAGAGTAGGAAGTGACGACCTCTTTAAAGAGAGAAATAGATGGCTTTTCAAATACAAGTAAAAATCATGATGTCGTCTTCTGGGGTAAAATATTCCGGAAGTAAACTCGTCCCCCAGTCGGATCTCCGGGGGGGACTATCCCGGGAGATACAACATGGAAAATCAACTACAACTGAGGCCGTAACACCTACTGTGACAACACCAATAAAAATAATACCACCAGGCAACTACTTATAGAGTTTTGCAACATAAGGGGAATAGGACATAATAATATTAATGTTAGTTGCGTCCATCAACATTTGCAATCAATTAAACCCCATATCCTTGCATTATCTGATACTCAAATCAGTCCAAAATCCGACTCCACATACCTTTTATGTCCTGGGTACGATTTGCATTCCAAGTTTAGATTCAAAGGAGGGGTTTGTGTATACATTCGAGCAGACGTTGCTTGTCAACGTGAAGAATCTTTGGAAATACAGGAAGTGGATGCAATGTGGCTTAGGACCATTGTCCACAACAAAACTAGATTCACATGCGGCCTGTATCGCTCACCAAATAGTGAACGACCCAGCCAATTGTTTCAGTACTTGTCAGATAAGGTCGACTGGATCCAGGTCAACTATCCATCTTCAGAAATCGTAATAATTGGCGATTTTAATGTCCATAATTCAAATTGGCTAGCTCACTCTAACAAAACTGACGAAGCTGGAAGACAAGCCGAAGCGTTCGCAATCAGCTGCAATTTAACGCAGCTTGTAGATTGTCCTACAAAAGTTCCCACTAATCCTATGGATTTCAGAAATACGCTTGACTTGTACCTGACTTCAGAACCTGACAGCTATGTTATCAATTCAAACGGCCCTCTCGGTAACTCAGACCACGTTCTAATATCCGTCTCATGTCCTTTGACTGCCGAAAAACTCGTGCAGCCTAAAAATCGTCGCGTAGTTTGGCACTACAACAAGGCCAAGTGGGATGAACTGAGAGAGTTTTACGCGGAATATCCATGGCACGCCACCTGCTTCAATATTGAAGATGTCAGCCAGTGTGCAGAGGCTGTCACTGAGGTGATTCTTTTGGGTATGGAACTTTACATCCCATACAACACCAAGAAACCTCCATTAGCAAAGCCATGGTTTAACAAAGATTGTAGGCGTGCCTGCGTCAATAAAAATAAAGCCTTCCGCAAATGGTGCTCAACCCGACAGACGAGAAGAGGGCAGCGTATATACTTGATAGGAACAACTGCAATCTTACTATTTAAGCCGCAAAACAAGCATTTAACAACAGAATAACAAAAAAGCTTTTAGATTGCCCAAGTGGTTCGCGCCCCTTTTGGTCACTCGCTAAGGTGATTAGCAATAATTTTTTTGCCATTCGACTTTTCCACCACTTCTCAAAGACGACGGTGCTCTGGCAACTAGCTCCCAAGAAAAGGCGGACCTTTTTGCAGCTATATTTGCCAAAATTCTACTCTAGAAGCAGGCCAGAAAAAACCCCCCAATATTTACAAGGTTCAGGCTTCGATGCCAGAAGTAAATTCCGTACAAAGAGCATCTGCCGAATCCTGAAACAGCTGAACAGCAGAAAGTCAACAGGACCCGACGGAATACCAGCTATTGTTCTGAAAAAGTGCGCACCGAGCTCGCACCTCTGTTGTGTCGGCTGTTTAAGCTGTCCTACGAGCAGAAAACTTTCTCAAACATCTGGAAGGTCGCTTGAGTTCAGCCAATACCAAAAAAAGGGAAAAAGTGCATGCCTCGAAATTATCGTCCGATATCTTTACTACCCATTTTGTCCAAAGTAATGGAGACTGCTATTAATTTGCAGATAGTAAAACACCTAGAGGAAAACAATCTCATTAGCGACAATCAATACGGTTTTCGGCGCTGTCGTTCAACAGGTGACTTGCTCACCTATGTCACTCATCTTTGGACAAACGCTATAGAAAAGCATGGGGAATCAATTGCAGTTTCCTAGCCATATCCAAGGCCTTCGATCGTGTATGGCACAGAGCATTACTATCTAAGCTTCCATCTTACGGTCTCCCGGAAGGACTTTGCAGCTGGCTCGGAAGTTTTCTCCACGAGAGACAACTTTGTGTTGTGGTCGATGGTGCGGAGTCTGTACTTCATTCCGTCAACGCCGGTGTACCTCAGGGCTCATCTTGCCCCGACTCTGTTCCTAATGCATATTAATGACCTTTTAAATTCAACCAAGAATCAGATTTTAAGCTTTGCAGATGACAGCACTCTTATAGCTCAGCGTCAACATCCAGTTCCCTAAGAATCGCTCAAGCTGTGACAATCAACAAAGATCTAGAACAATGGGGTTCTGACAATCTGGTTGAATTCAATGCTTTAAGACCCAGGCTACTGTGCTCACAAGAAAAGCATCGAAAGTCGCACCCCAACTAATAATGGACAATAAAACAATAAAACCAACTAAGGGACTTAAGCTTCTAGGGGTTAATATCAGTCCAAATGCAACCTGGCATGAGCACGTCAGCTCAGTTGCCAAGTCAGCTGCACAGAAGCTTAGCTATCTATTTTGTGCGAGGAAATGGTTCACTCCAAAGCAGCTTTTATTACTTTACAAGGCTCAAGTGCGTCCAGCTATGGAATATTGCTCTCATGCTTGGGGTTCAGCTCCTAAGCACTCGTTACTCCTACTTGATTCCATTCAAAAAGAGCATTGCGCCTAATAGATGATCCAACGTTAACTGCCAATCTTCATAGTCTCGATCACCGTAGGAAGGTTGGAGACTTATGCCTTTTTTACAGATACTACCACGGAAGGTGTTCTGCTGCCATAGCCTCCATAATTCCACCAGGGGCTCAATTTGATCGACAAACAAGGCTAGCCGATAATAGTCACCAGTTTGCCGTGCATCTTTCTGCAGCTAGGACATCGGTGTATCAGAAGGCTTTACATTCTGAATGCTTTTTCAATAATATTAGCCAACGAAAGATTCCGAAATACTAATATTATTGCATTGAGTTCAGATCTGAAGTTTACACTCCAAACCTCCGGTTAACCTCAAAACGTGACATTAATTTCATTTTACAAATCATCGCCCTCGAATTAAGAACCAACTCCGTTCACCAGCAAATTCTGCGATGTGGCCGTTATGCGTGTAGGTTCATTAATAAGCTGCTTTAAACCGTGAAATTCCACACAGTCATGAAAAGAAGCATCGCCAAACTGTTTTTCGTTCAAATTCCCCGCAAGAACTCAGAGAAACGGTCGAACAAAATATTCTAAGTAAGTTATAAAACGTTATAAAGCATAGCAGTATAGTCTCCCTAGATCAGTCCAAATAATGTTCAACCCCGAAAGGAGAATCAAAATCATGTTGTACCCTCCTTGACCCCAGTGATTCACTTACATAAAACGCCATAGCCACTCCGACTCGCCAGACGCGGCCATTTTCAAAAATACGGAAATTTAGAATGTCATACTCCCATCGGGGATTGGAGAATTGGTTGTATGAATTTTCTGGAATTTTTTTTTCTTATATTATTTTGATTAGTCTTTGAGATGAAAATCTACCATTAAGATTTATCGAACTATGATATTTCACTGATGAGGTAATGTTTCTTGATTACTCTTCTTGATCACCTTATATGACATTGCCAAGGAAAGATTTTGAATTCTTCTTATTAACCCTCGAATAGTCGCGTCAAAATTTTTAACATAGGTAGTCGCGCCGGTCTCACAGACCGTGCATACTCATTGAGCTCTGAATGCTAAGTGAAAAGGGTTTTTGCCTAAAATTCAAATGGATGTCTTTCAAACATAACTGAGTGACAAGAAAATGCAAGATTGGTACATATTTCGAATTGATGCAAATATATTGGGGAAATAAAAAAAATCAATTTTCTTCATATACCTTACATTATTCAGCCATTAAAAGAAAAATGAAACTCTAAGGATTTGAAAACTAGAAATAACAAAAAGTTACACCTTCCATCAAATAAAAATGATTCGTCAAACATATTTTAGTTTACTGAAGACCATTTTCTGAGCAGTTTTTCGTTGTGGGGGGAAATGTTTCCAACTTTATCTTTGCCAAAAACGACAGTGTATTACTTTGATATTCTTTCTCATCATCATCAGAAATATTCTGCTTTGAGTTATCACTCGCAAGTTGTTGTTCTAGATATTCAAATTTTTATTCAGACTGATCAATATCTGAATGTTCGTCATTTGCAATTTGATCCTCTTCTTCTTCTAAAACCTCTAGTAATTTCTGCAGTCGAGCTTGCTCTTTTTCGTAAGACCACATGGCTAAAAAACAATGAATTTACCCCTTTATAAGTTAACAGAACAAACACACCTGAAACTCACCGCACGATCGAACTATCAAGATGTAAAAAAATGGTGTACAAGAGTAGTCGCGCCGCGGTCTCCCACAACGTGTCACGATATATTTTTCTTCTTCTAGCACGTTTCACTATGAGATTCGCAATGACTTTCTGTCGCATACTTACGGAAAGATAGACGGAGCCGGAAATGCCATGCCCCCTGAATTTCTGAAAATTAGGATAAAAAGTGTCTGGCCGGTTTCACAGACCGTGCGCGACTAGCGGAGGGTAAACTGATTTATGTGATTACAAAAATGAAAATAAAATATGATGTTCACGTACAGGGTGATCCAATATTGAGAAAAATGGAAAACGCTTAAAATTTTTCTAGTCCGGATATGATTTATTCAATTTCACAAATATTGAAAGTTGCAATTGTGAAAGGTGACAAAACCTCCAGATTTGAAATCATTCGGTCGAATAGTTTAAGAATTATTGAACTTTTAAATTTCACTCATGAGGTAATGTTTTTTGACCACTTCTTGATAACCCTGTATGACCGTGCCAAGCAGAGATTTTTGATTTTTTTATTAATTGATTCTTTTTGGTTCGAAATGAAAAGAAAACATAATGTTCACCTACAGAATGTTCCAAAATTCCTAAAAATAGAAAAAGCCCAAAATTTTTTAGTCCGGATCGGATTTATTTCATTTCTGAAATGTTGAAGGAAGGAAATCGTAAAGGGTGACAAAACATTCAAATTTGAAATAATTCCGTTGAATAGTTTGAGAGTTATCGAACTTTAAAATTTCAGTCATAAGATGAATAATACCCTGTATATTCCAAACGAAGGCCCTCAAACGATTAAAATCTCTTGTTGCGAGTCCTGCTTGATGTCCTCGATTCATGGTATCCGTTTTTCGCATTCTTCCCGGGACACCCTGTAAAGAAGAAACGTCTACATCGAACTCTGAGGCTTTATGGTTGTAATTTTCACTTACTAACAGTCAGATGCATGGTTAAGATTATACAATTGCAAATTTTCATTAGCAAGTACTACATCGAGGACTTTAGCGTTAGCATTACTGACATTATTGTACTGCAGAATGCCTAAGTATTGAAGCTTCAATTATTTCAGAAAGATTGTTTGAATCTAAGGAAGGGTCGAAAAATATTTTTCCCTGTACTGAAAGCCAACTTACAGAGCTGAGGTTGAAATCTTCGACGACAAGAACAGCACTCACCCGAAAGACTCTCTGGTTCGAGTACAGATTATTATCAACAAATATATTAATTTGGTGATCATTAACTGGTGGAATAAACGCACAGCACTGTAGAATATCGTTTCTTTCACTCGACCTGATTGGGACCCATACATCCTCAGCTTCACACCCTAGCTCTTAAGGACGCTCTGAGTGTAGTGCAGTTTTCACAGCAACCACAGCGCCACCCACGTTCTTCTTGGCTAGGGAAAAAGATTCTCTGTCTCTTCTTCATACCACATAACGGTCGTCGAAGAGTTCACTAAAGAAAATGCTACTGTTTAGCTACGTCTCGCCTAAGCAGATTATATCATAATTGTTCTATAACATTTTCATAGAAGGTGTGAGTTTTTGTATGAAGGCCTTGTGTGGTTATAAATGTGCATAATTATGGTATTCGTTGAAATTGCTATTCTTGAAGTTGTTGATTGCTTACAGTTCACTGAGAACATCCATAGCGTTTACATGTACGATGCGGAAGGAATCATCTTTGCGTTTAAAAATCATACCATTTTTAACCCAGGTTTTCTTAGCCACAGCTCTAGCTATGTGAAGTTGGCACCCCCAAATTCGATTTTTGATGCCAAAATTTCAGGATCGTTTGTCCATCGTAGGCCCACGTTTGCCCACCCTTTTTTTTTCATTTGTCCAGGCATCGTTCGAGCGATATTGGGAAAGATAAATTTTACGTCACTTTTTTAGCAGCACCCCCAAATTGCAAAAATGTACTTTTTATGGCTTAGATCGTTTGTCCATCGTAGGCCCACGTTTGCCCACCCAATATTTTCATTTTTCCACCCCCAGAACGGTAGAAATCGACCCTTCAAATTTTCGGAAAGTGTCAAGTTGGCACCCTCAAATTCGAATTTCGACGCGAAAATTTCAGGATCGTTTGCCATCGTAGGCCCACGTTTGCCCACCCTTTTTTTTCATTTGTCCAGGCATCGTTCGAGAGATATTGGGAAAGATAAATTTTCCGTCACTTTTTCAGCAGCACCCCCCAAATTGCAAAAATGCATTTTTTATGGCTAAGATCTTTTGTCCATCGTAGGCCCACGTTTGCCCACCCAATATTTTCATTTGTCCACCCCCAAATTCGAATTTCGACTCAAAAATTTCAGGATCGTTTGTCCATCGTAGGTCCACGTTTGCCCATCCAATATTTTCATTTGCCCACCCCCAGAACTGTAGAAATCGACCCTTCAAATTTTCGGAAAGTGTGAACTAGGCACCCCCAAATTCGAATTTTATCGCCAAAATTTCAGGATCGTTTGTCCATCGTAGGTCCACGTTTGTCCACCTAAAATTTCATTTGTCCACCCCTAGAATGGTAAAAATCGACCCTTCAAATGTTTTTAAATTGTGAAGTTGGCACCCTCAAATTCCATTGTTCATGCGCCAAAATTTCAGGATCTTTTGTCATCGTAGGTCCACGTATGTCCATTGCGCACCCTTGTCTTTCATTCGTGCAGGAATCGTACGAGAGATATGGAAAAAGAAGTTATTGCCGACCAAGTTTTATGTAGGAACTAGGAATACATATCGTTAAAAAACATAGATCGCTAATAATCGTTGTTGAGATCAAAGATGCCGACTATTTCTTTTATTGTAGAATAGTTCGCCACATGTGTCGGTGTGTCTTTGATAAAAAATATTCCGCACTCACAAACACGAGCCGGCAGACCCTTTCTATGAAGATCGAAACTTTATCCAGTTGGTTGAAAGACTCCTTCCAGTTCACATCTCCTATATGTTTCATATTTCTGTTCAAATTAGAATATTTTACAAAATTGGATAGTGTAGAAGAATTTTTAGTTTATCAAGATCAAAGGATATTATAAGAGGTATTACTGATAAGAATAATGTTTTGACTTTATTGTTCTGCACTTTCAACAATTTTCGCGAGAGAAAGGGGAAAATAAGAATTGTATGAAATTTTTCTTAGTAATAACTAATATTCTTTATCCAAATAACAGCAGGGCCGGATTAAGACCACTTGGCACCCGGGGCACAATATATTTTTTCGCCCATTACAAATGAGTTAGTAACTTGATGAATTCGCCCCCAATTCTGAATTCGCCCTGGGCAATTGCCCTTTTTGTCCTGGGGTTAATCCGGCCCTGCGATAACAGCTACAGTAAATGTGTTGGAATTGATATGTTCAATATCCCCTTTATCTATTCTCACATGTAAAGCATTTCATCCTTCAAAATATGATTGATGAATTTGACATCAAATTGACGTATCTTAGAATGCCACGATATTTGTGAAATTTCTGAATTTTCCATGTTTGGTTGCCCATGACAATCATACATTTAAATAGGAGAATCATACAGTAAAATGGATCATTGTTGTATGATTTTGAGTACTTACGTTAAAAATGACTTTTATTTTGAGGTCGACGGAAAAGGTTATTATTTATTTTTCCATATGGACAAAAAGAAAAAAAGGGTTGCTTTACGATGAACAAACGATCCTGAAACTTTGGCGTCAAAATTCGAATTTCAAGGGTCGATTTTTTCGGTTCTGGGGGTAGACGTATGAAATTATTGGACATTATTAGACTGGACAAACTGAAGTTGGACAAATGATATAAGCCAAAATATATTTCTGCAATAAGGGGTTGCTGCTAAGAAAATGGACGGAAAATATATATTTTCCAATTCTTTCGAACGGTGCCTGGACAAATGAAAAAAAGGTGGCAAACGATCCTGAAATTTTCGCGCCGAAATTCGAATTTGGGGGTGCCAACTTCACACGTTTCGAAAATTTGAAAGGTCGATTTCTACAGTTCTGGGGTGGACAAATGAAAATTTTGGGTGGGCAAACGTGAACCTACGTTGGACTAACGATCTAAGTCATAAAAATACATTTTTGCAATTTGGAAGTGCTGCTAAAAAAGTGACGGAAAATTTATCTTTCCCAATATCTCTCGAACGATGCCTGGACAAATGAAAAAAGGATGGGCAAACGTGGGCCTACGATGGACAAACGATCCTGAAATTTTCGCGTCGAAATTCGAATTTGGGGGTGCCAACTTCACACTTTCCGAAAATTTGAAGGGTCGATTTGTACCGTTCTGGGGGTGGACAAATGAAAATATTGGGTGGGCAACGTGGGCCTACGATGGACAAACGATCTAAGCCTAAAATATTCATTTTTGCAATTTGGGGGTGCTGATAAAAAAAGTGACGTAAAATTTATCTTTTCCAACATCTCTCGATTGATGCCTGGACAAATGAAAAAAAGGGTGGGCAAACGTGGGCCTACGATGGACAAACGATCCTGAAATTTGGCATCAAAAATCGAATTTGGGGGTGCCAACTTCACATAGCTCACAGCTCTTGTTCCTTCGAAAATAATCTTTTTACTGAGGTGATATGCTTGATACCGAAGAGTTCCTTAATCTGCATTCTATATTTTTTACATTCCTCACAAAAATTTCGTTATTGCCATGAAAAACTACATAATTTATTCTATCTAATTAAATTTTCACTTGCATGGCACACTTGTCACACGAAAAAGGAAACGGACCCTGTTTTTATTCTTTCGGTGACGAAATTTATTGTCTTTTTTTGAGATTTTGAATAATTTCGAGTTATGTTCAAGTCTTTTTTATTTTAAAACCCCTATTCCCACTGGTTGTGGTGGAATAGTGATTAAAAGGTTCCAAAATCGAGCTTTAAAACCTTTTCAAATTACATATTGAATTTAGATAAAAAATGACGAAAACTCTATTGAAAAATTGTTTATAGGCTTTACTACACTGAAAAGTATAACATTTATTCGGAAAACAGCAATAAATTTTTTGTGTCATTAGAGATGTTCGAAATGGAATACATTTCGACACATTTCCTATCTCTTCAAGTTAGATGATTTATTGCCCTTCTTATCATATTTGAATTTAATTTAGCTTCTGCGCAGGATTCTATCTTATACTTCAAAAAATGCTGAAATTATTTCAGTTGCATACTTTGACACGACGAACAAAATAATTTATTCTATGTAATCCAATCTTTACTCTGCATGATACACTTGTCACAAAGAATAGGAACCGGACGAATTCATGCTTATGTGAAGGTTTCGAAATGCGGTCCTGTTTTATTCCTGTGGTAATAATATTCATCGTTTTTTGCCAAATTTTGGTATTATTTTGAATTGTGTTGAGGTCTTAGGTATTCGGATTGGAACCTCAGTTCCTAATGGTTGTGCGTGAAAAAGAATTGAAGAAAGCATTAGGAAGCTAAGAAGTTTTTTGAAATAACATTTCGAATTATGATTCAAATGGAGCAAACCCTCTCAGAAAATGTAATAAGTGGGTGAATTCGTCCTGAAACATAAAAAATGTGACTTTTATTCCGAAGAAATACGGTTTCTTCCAATAATTGAATATTTCTAATAATTGATTTCAAGAAAAATATTTTTATGCTTCTTTTATTCACTGTGGGATTATCAGAAAAAAATGTATGTGTTACTGAAATAATTTCAAGGAAGCATTTAAAACATAGGATAGAAGAAGCCTGCTCAGAAGTTAGACGGAATCCAGATATTATAAGAAGGGCAATGAGTCATCTTATTTGAAGAGCTGGAAAATGAAATATAAATGGAACATAATATGGCAACATATTTTTTGCTGTTTCTCGACTAAATTTGATACTTATAAGTGTTATCAAGCAAATACATAATTTTCCAAGAGAGTTTGCATCATTTATATTCAAATTCGATATGGCATTTCAGAAGATTTCATTGCCCGATTTTGCACACTTTTAATCACTATTTCACCCACAACCAGTGGAAATTTCAGTTTCCAAATGAAGAAGACTCAATCATACTCAAAATTGTTCGAAATCTCAGCACAAAACAATAAATATCATCACCGAAAGCATAAAACTGGGCCGCATTTTGAAAAACTTACATAACCATGAATTCGTCCGGTTCCTATTCTCTTGTGACAAGTGTGCCATGGAAAGTGAAAACTATATTTAGATAGAATATGTTATGTAGTTTTTCATGGAAATAATTTTTGTGAGAAATTGAAAATATAAATTTTGGGGCTTGAAAGAAAAATCATGATATTCTGAGTACTGGCAAGGAAATATCGATATTTGATAGAGCGTCCGAAAGTGATTCCTGAAGTGAACAAACCCATAAAAATTGATCGAAATCAGAACACCGCATCACAAAGTTATAGTATCGCAATTTTGGCCAAAGTTCATGAATCACTCTGTATCTCCGAAACTAATGGTCTTAGGATATCAAACAACCAATTTTTTTAAAGGACTGGATATCCTGCATTAACCATTAGGCTATGACCAACAACTCACGGAACACTCTGTATATATAACCGATTTAATTTTTTCTAGAGAATCATCGTCACCGCAAGATATCACAATTTTCATTCGTATTTTCGTCAACCACAGATACATATGATAAATTCGCTGACTCATCTGAGATCGACAATCGGACCTTGTAGTGTTTTTATGTGGAATATCTTCGGTTTCCTTCGAAATATTATGACAGAAACCTCAAACGCACTCGACTCAATGCTCGAAAGAGCAGCGTTTCAAATTCTTATATGTATATTAGTAATTGCGAAAAAGTCTTTTGAAAATTTACAAGAATTGTTCGATAGTCTCCTCTGCTAATAAAAGTACAAATAATCAGGTTTTCACAGTCTCTTTATACACATTTTCATTTAGTTAGCCTTATTAAGTTAATTGATTTTATATTTCTTATTCAGGTGCTGATCAACATGGGAACCGTTATTTTCATGGCTGATGATTTTGCCTACCAACTGAAGCAATATGACGAGACCATATTTCCTGTTGAAGTATTGAATGAGAAAAATCTAACATGGATAAAGAGAATATGCAAGTTCACTAAATTTATATGTTGTGTGAATATGATTTTCGCATTACTGGCAGCCATTGGATTCATTGCGTCACCAGATTACTTCAGTGAAAGGACATATTTATGTGTATGGATTCGTGAAACATTTCCACGGTATTCAGATTACATGCTCTTAGTCGTATATTGGACCAGCTTACCAGTTGCCTTAGTACTTGCTGGTTGTTCCCTGAGCTGGGCATATGCAGGAGTCACTGGTTTATTTCAACTTCTTATAATCCATGAGCTGATTGGATCTCTTTCGAAATCATCATTTCCAAGAGAGCTGAGGCGAGATTCAACTTTATACCAAGAGATTCAGAGACAAAAAATGATAATCTGCATTATGTTATACGAAGTGGCTGCAAGGTAAGATTAAACAAAATAACTTCAGGTATTTTCAACATTGGTGCCGGCAACCGAAAAGTGAACGACTCTAAAAATCATATTTGGCATATTTAAGTTTATTGAATCAGACTTTGATCCGAAAAAGCTCCATTCTGTGGATTTGAATTAATAGTTCATGAATATGTCGAACACAAAAGTTTTGAAGACTATTATTGAAGTATATATATTGCTTTAACTCTGTATCGAGTATAAAGGCGGAAACACATTATCAAAACACGACGCGACCCGATGAAACGCGATGCGTGTTGAGTCGAATCAAATGCATTGTTTTCTATAGACCAGAATCACACTGTCAACATCCGACGCGACGCCATGTGCACGGTGCATATCGGGTATCGACACGTTGCGTCGCGTCGCGTTTTAAGAATGTGTTTCCGCCTTAAATGTTACACAGAAAGATTATATTACATAACATTACATTAGATAACACGACATTACATCAAAATTGCACTACAATTACATAACAACAGACAGAGTTGAAACATTCATTGCACAGATATCATCTTCGGTGAGTCCTTCGATGACTAAAAAGACCTATTCTCGAGGTGATCACTCTGCCATATTCAGGACATTCGGAATTTCCTTGCGCTGATGGATTTTTTCGTCTGTCCGAATCCGCGTTGGAGCTATTCACAACACGTCTTCATTTTGATCTTTCTTCCGTCAGAGCTTCCCAGTCGTTCTGTACATTCAATAGTCATTTCAATAAATGAAGCACATGCTATTCATCTGTAAACGTATAAACAAAACTCTCTGGGCAGAGTCATAGAATGCTAATAGTGGTTAGAGGAAAAGAACTCTTCAACATTTAAATTCGAACAACACACATGTAAATTCTATGATTCTGAACAAAAAAAACATTCTATGTCTATGGAACTCAATTGTGTTCGAGGTTATGTTCAAAAGTATTCAACACATGTTCATGTTATTCTTTCTCTTTATTCAATCTGTACAAATTCGAAATATTGGGATAAACGGAACGTAATTTTTGGGTATCAGTTCTATCATTCACAGTGGGTTTAATACACTGATCAACAATTGCTAGGGATCACTTAAGAACTTCTTTTCATTTGTATTTTTTTCAAGTTATCTCGTGAATATCTGTACATTATATGTTCTCTAAGGAAAAAGTAAGATGTTTTGAGTTGATTATATCAAAGTCTTCCTCACTTCATCGGCTCTTGTTCACAAAATCGATTATTATCTGTAAGCTGTTACAGGTGGAGTAAAAAGCAATGTGGTATTTGTTATTTAATCTGTTTTTTTCTCTCGTTCAAACACATAAGGTGACAATAATTATTGAAGAAATGAGAGCAATATCAGCTTATCGGTCATGCCGAGAAGACGTTTGGCTCCTGTGCAAGTGTCCCGCCGGTTGAATGTTTCGCAAAGTGTCGTGAGTCGGGCTTGGAATAGGTTCATCCAAAACGACTCAGTAGCTTATGTTCATGGGGGAGGTCGGCAGCGCAGTACAACAGATGCCCAAGATCGTCTTTTGATCCTCAATGCTAGGAGAAATCCCACCTACCCGGCGTCGCGGCTCAATAGAGAGTTGCAACAGGAGTTCTATCTTCGAACCAGACTGTAAGACGACGACTACATGTTCGTGGTTTGAGAGCACGTAGGAGGGTACAACATCCCCGTTTGAATAGGGAACACCGGGTTCATCGACGGCAATGGCCTGAGGAGCACCGCAATTGGACACTTGAATATTGGAGCCGATGTTTATTTACGGATGAGTCTAGATTTCGTTGGTCAACTCGTATTCTTGCTTGGAGGGAAAAGGTCGAAGGTATGCAGAACAGTTATGGTACCCACAACAGCTTTTGGCGGAGGTTCTATATGTGTATGGGGAGGCATTTGTTTGAACCAACGCACATAGTTGGTTGTTCTGCAGAACACCACCATGACCAGCCAGAGATATCACGATATGATTATTGAACCATAATTGTTCCGTTTGCGGCTGCCGTGGGCGAGAATTTCATTTTAATTGACGATAATGCCCGTCCACACCGTAGTCGTCTGGTTAATGAAGCGCTAGAAACTCATGCTATTGATAGGATGGACTGGCCAGCTAGCTCTCCAGACATGAATTGCATCGAACATGTCTGGTCTGAGATGTCTAGACAATTGTCAACCTTAGAACAACCGATCAATAACCTGGAGGACCTTTCTAACGCTTTACGGGATATTTGGACGAATTTGCCCCAAATTTCATAAATCGTTTGATCGAAAGTATGCCTCGTAGGGTAGAATGCTTGAGACGAGCTCGTGAGGGACCAACTAGGTACTAGCTTAACCGAAACTTCAGCCTTCTTGTGGTTTCATCATAAAATTTTTATGTTATTCAAACACAGAATTTTGAGTGTTCCTAATAAAGTCTTTTTTCTCTCCAACTTTCCATTTTTCATTCTTTTCTCAAGTGAACCATAGTTTCAACTGAAAATACTCTGATATCTGACTAAATTTATAATCTTGGAGCGAATATTTCAGAATAAATTTAGAACAAGTAAGTAATCCCTATCAATTGTTGAGCAGTGTATTTATATATACCTTCTCACTGATGCACCTCTTATATTAAGTAGTCCAATATCAGGGTATTCTTGAAATCAAATAAGCGAAATTCTTCGAAATGGTGTCTAGCTAGTGCCGTTTTGTCAACTTTATTACAAGTGTTTGTTTGACGATCTAATCTATGTGGTCTGATTCTATTCTGTAGGTACTGTTTAGTCTGTCCTATATACCCCTTTTCGCAATCTGGGCAAGGTATCTGATATGTCTAATTCGATCTTTGTGATATAGGTGTCTTATCTTTCAGATTATAAAATAATGTATTCATCTTCTTTGTGTTATAAAACACTAGTTGAACCGATTTTTTTCAAACGAAATTTGTAATACTTAATACCTTCACTATTATCATCCCCGTCTGGTAGATGCGCGTGAATGTTATCTTTTCAAATAAACTGTGCTATAATCATCATTAGTATCGAGATGAAACTGCGGACTTCCCAGGTTTTTTATTATATGGATCAATCCTTTCATTACTCAATTCGAGTTTGAAATCATGATTGGAAAATAGATTAGTATTCTCCCAGAACTAGTAGGACTCTTGTACCAACTGGTCAAAGCTTGCCATCATCACATCTATGCACCATTATATCAAGGAACGGAATTTTCCGGTCTACCTGTTTCTCAACCGTGACTGCAGTCTGGTGTGAAATGAATTAAAAACCAATTTAAAATATCTATCTTATCTTCCGGTACTGTCAAAAATGAATCATATAATTAATATTGGCACAACACCTCTCTGTTTCATACCAAATTGTTTCTTTAGGGAAGGCATTTTTCCCGACCAGCTAAAATTGCCTTGGTAAACCGCTGTATAACAAAGAGCCTATCGGGGATCCAATAGCTACAGACCTACTACCATCGTTTTTAAGATCTCTGAAAAAATCTTGATCAACAGATTACTTAATGTTTGTTCTGAAATCTAATGTAATTTCAGTCAATCAAGATGGCTTTGTGTAATCAGAAATATAGAAACTGCCGTTTTTGAACTGATTAAAGAAGTTTTGTGACCATTGAGCGGGATGTAGTACCTATGGGCTCATTTTTGGACCTGTCAAAAGCCTTCGATTGTGTGGACCACAAATTACTGTTACAGACTCTGGACGACTGTGGTGTTAGAGGCAATCAGTTAAAACTCATGGAGAGTTATTTGTCATCCAGAAAACGAATGGTTGTCATGGATGTGGTCGGTGAGCTTCTTATGTCGAACGAGAGAGAGGCAACTATGGGCGTACCACAAGGCAGCATTTCAGACCTTGCACTCTTTATTGTATACATAAATAAACTGAATGTCAGGCAGCACAAAAATTCTGTTTTTTGCATCAAAATCTGCAATCTATTGGGACTGCCTTTGATAGACTTCAGTATGTCGCCAATATTTATGAAGTTGATTTTCTGGTTGTCACGGAACACTGGAAAAGTGATGAAGAACTGAGAAGTTTCACGCTACAGGGCTATAATATTGCATCAAAATTCTGTAGGGAGGAAAATGGTTATGGTGGCTCTGCCATATTTATAAGAGATAGCATCCTTCTTAAGACTAGAATGGACATAATAACCGAAGTTACCATATATTATTTAGTGTAGTGCTGCGCAGGTCCTCTTAGATTTAGAAAATATTATCTTAATTTGTTTACATAGACATTAAGTTCGAATATTTTTAAACTCAATGATATAGATCAATTTCTGCTTTCAACGATATAGAGATTTTCTTGAGCAATTGTCAAATCTAAACTACTTGCCTGGCTGATAATACCGATATAATATTGACAAGATATTTTATCATTGATACTTCATCTGACACAACAAAGGCAAAACTTTGGTATCTTTATCACAGGTTTTACTCTAGAGTTAACAGTTAAGCAACCACCAGGTTGCAGGGTAGGAAAACCTCTGCAACATGTTTGGATATGTCATCACAAACATTGAAGGTGAAACCACAGTACTGGAAGAGCATATATCCGATCATTCTGCTGAAAAATTTGTTTTCACTTCAAGCGGATATTCGAGTAAATTATTTGAAAGATATGTAAGAGACTTCAGCGATTAACCCTCTCTTTCCCATTGCTTACATTTGGGGTCATTCACATTTTGCATGGGGATGTATTGTTTTTTTTGCCAGAATAGATTCTTAATGTTCAGTCCGTTTTTACGACATACGACGGCGTGCCAGGTGGTGCTTCTTTATTTCCTCCAGATCCAATTTGAAATTTGATGTCGTTGCAAATTTACGTGATTTGTGCTCAGTTTTTGGATTATTCAGGTTGATGAAATCGTAAGTATTGGAGTTAATTATGATTGAAAAAATATGAAGAATATTCATACACCATTTGTGTTCCGTAGGAAGTTTTCTCCTTAAAAATATCTCATCAAAATAATTTTATGACTCAAACAATATTTGACTTCATTTGGAGTCAATGGGAATCTCAATATAATTTTTTTTATATTTCTCCAGATGTCGTGTGACTCGTATATGGGACTATCGGAAAAAGAGGCTGCTGAATTACTACTGCTTTTGGAGAGAGATGTTTCTGATGTTGACGAGTTAGATGATGATGATGACGTGGAAACTGTAGGAAAATTATTACATGATATGAGCGTATCTCCTATCAACGCTGTTCTAGAAGACAATATAAACCTCGATTCCACACTGGATACAGATGAAGACGATATTCCATTGGCCACACTCTTTTCTTCACGAAAAACAACAGACTTTCGAAAAAAGCTTCCAAGTGTGATATTGCTTTTTGCGTGACCAAAGATGAAACTGCTTCAAGCTTTTCCATGTCAAGTCATAAGTTGTGTTATATTTAATATTATTATTAATTTCCTGATATTTCCATTTTCAGTTATATAGAAAGAATGTTTACTATTTTTGTTGCAACAGTTCATTGATTTGGGTTTCATAAAAAAATTATCTTAATTATGTTTTATTCCCATTGATTCCATATGGCATGCAAAATTTTTTTTTTCAAATCGCATTCTAAAAAATTTAAATATTATATTTCGAGTTTTATTCTCGGATCAAGATGTATTGCGCAGGTAATAATTTTTTTGAGCGTACTAGAATACGAAGTGCTGCTAAGTATTGGTCTACTGTCTATCATTGTCCTCATAATGACGTCAATAAAATGTGGGATATCTTTTTCGCTGATTTAAGTGTAGTTTTTGAGAAAAGTTTTCCTTCAAAAAAGGTGAAACATCGAAATACCAAGAAAATTCCATCTTCAGATTATATACAATCATTAACGAAAATTTTAGATTTCCTTTTCGTCATGTCTAGACACTCACAGGATCACATAACATTGTACAAAGCAGCTAAGATGAAATATGATAGAGCGATACAAGAAATGCGTAAAAATCAAATCAGAAATACGATCAAGAAATCAAATAACACATCGAAGACTGCATGGAAACTTATTAATGATTCTGTAGGAAAGAGCAGTAATTCAGCATATAATTTAGACAATACTGATCCTCAAAAACTTGCTGATGATTTCAACAGTTTCTTTGTAAATACCGCATAGAACATGAGTAGAAATGTGTCCTCGTGTGGAAATCGTTCTGACAATGTTGAGTACCAGAAAAAGTAATTTTTTATACTCAAACTTTTTCAAGCACTACTATATTTTTTCACACTCAGCACCAAAATTTCCGAATTTCGAAAAAATTTTAGTGTCAATAATTATTACCCAATTTGTTCCAATTTGTTCTGTTGAAAAAATCTCAATATCATTTTTAGTTTTTAAGAAATTCGTATTCATTTCTTTTGTGCCAACTTCACACTCAGCACCAACATTTTCAAATTTCGAAAAAATTTTTTGTCAATAATTAGTGCCCAATTTGTTCCAATTTGTTCTGTTGAAAACATCTCAATATCATTTTTAGTTCTTGAGATATTCACATTCATTTCTGTTGTGTCAACATTACACTCAGCACCAACATTTTCAAATTTCGAAAAAATTTTAATGCCAAAAATTAGTACCCAATTTGTTTCGTTGTAATGAATCCGAAATCTTCAGTCATCGCGATCGCTGAAGTAAAAATTTAGTGAAAAGTTTCGTTTTTTCATTCTTTCTCAGCACCAATAATTAGTAACCAATTAGTACCAATTAGTTCTGTTGACACGAGTCCGATATCATCAGTAATTTTTGAAATATTGAATATTTAGTGTTCCACATACGCGCTTGTTGAAGTGTGAAGTTAGCGAACGGTTGTTGGAAAAAATTCCGAAACCAGGCTCGAAAGATGGTTCCCAATTTGTTCCGCTTAAACGTTTTGAAGCACCATTTCAGTTTTTTCAGTTATTCGCATTTCTATTATTGGATGCTGACATCACACTTATCACACTTTTCAAATTTCGAGAAGAATTCAGTACCAATAATAAATACCGAATTAGTTTCCAATAATAAATTAATTGTGTATAAATGAAATAATAAATTAATTGTGTATAAATAAAATAGATTTGTATATATATAGAACTCTTTAGTGATTTTTCCCTTGTGATTTCATCAATTTGTATCCTCCCCTTAGAGAGTGTCGTTATTGCCTTGATTTCCTCTTGCAATTTCTCGATTCCGTCCTATGGCCAGTTTCCAAACAGACCATACAATAGGGCTCTTCTGTGCATTCTCGGACCAGGTGTCCGTCCTTTCCACAGTTCCTGCATTTAGCACTTCTATCTTCGCCCTTACATTCCTTTGCAATGTGTCCTGTCTCCCAGCATCTATTGCATTTATTAGTTAATTTTCTCTCTTTTACGTCTGCTATTGAAAAACCAATTTTAATCTTTCTTATTTCAATGAGCTTTGATATAATTTCTTCTTTTGCCACAATGGTGGCTGCTTGTCTGCCACCCCTCAGTGGTCTTAGGGCTTCAACTTCCACGCCGTCTTTATTTTCAGCTATGCCCAGCACTTCGTATATCCTATCCTCTATTTGATTTTCCCTTATATCAATATCTATTCCGTATATATTTGCCGATATTTTTGGCCTTCCTCCTGTATACTTCTTTACCGTTGCGTATGTTCTCTTTTATTCTCTTGTATATTTTGTCAGTTTCTTTACTTCCCTTTTTCATCTTGAGTAGTAGATGTCCATCTCTAGTTTCTCTAACTCCATTTATTTCGCTTGTGATTTCATTTTCCTCACCAATTTGTCCTTTCAGGTTGGTTACCATTTGAGCATATGTGAGGTTTCCTCTTCTTTCTATAATGACGGCTTCATTTTCATATTCCCTTTTTTTAGTCTCATTTTTCGTTGCTGGTTGAATTTCATGTAGTACTATTTCCCTGTCGCAATCGTAGAATACACACTCAAGTATTTTTCTCTTCGTTTCCGTTTTCATCTCATTCATAACGGCTATATGAAGAGTGTTCGTTTCTTCTGTCAGTATTTTGTACTTTATTTTGCTACCCACTTGGTATAGAGAATTGCGGTCCTCCTCTCGTTCGGACAGTCCGGCAAAGTGTATGTTTTTCTTATCTCTGATCACTTTACCGTTGATCTCGGCTTATCCTTCTGTTCTATGGGAGATAATTTCCCCTTTCTTTATTTTCCCCCCCTTTACGTATTCCAGCATCTGTCTGGAATTGCCAATAAGTGGTTTCATCATTTTTAAGTCAACCATTTTGTTATATGGGGCCAGAATGGCTATTTCCTCCTCTTTGTTTTCGGTGATTCTGGTGTTATCCATTCTGACTCTATATGCTTCTTCTGGCCAAGTCATTTCCATTAACTCTTCCAACTCTGTCGGTGTCATGTCTTCTTTCATCAAATTCCTTATTTCGGCCACGGATATGTCCTGTCTGATGTCCTCTTCTTCTACTTGGCATCCAAAATCACACCTTTCCATTGCCATCACAGCTCTATGTGTTTCCACAATTTATTTATCCACCGTGTCCCTCATCATTATCAGCTCCTTTTTTGTCTCATCATTCATTTCTTCTCCAGAATATCTGTTACTATCCATGCTCACATTCATAAGGCTATCAATCCTTTTTCTCTTCCCTGTGTTAGATGTAACCAGCCAGCTTATGAAGTCTTCCTCTTCTTCAGGTGAAAATGGGTCTCCTTGCGACTCTGGAGTTCCCAGGGGTTGAAGAAACTCTGGACCAGTCGTTGGTACAGATATCTTGTGCGCATCATCTTCCTTGATCTTCCGAAAACATTTTCTTCACTATCAAAGGTCTCATTTCCCATTTCCGTCTTTCTCGCTACCTCTCCCTTCTCGGGTTTCTTCCCAGTAACTATAGAAGCCGTCTCTCTCTGGAATAAAAGAGGGGCTACGCAGTAGCTGGATGACGGTTGAGGTTGGCCTGCGCGAACACCTTCCTCAACCGGTACTGGGGTATCTCTCCCCTGCACCGTAGACGTTTTTTTTTCCTGTCCATTACCATATGTAAGTTTTCAGAGCAGTGCAACGCACACATCTCTGTCCTAAGAAGCGCTTAGTCGTTCCGTGTTATCTGTCCCAGGTTTTCTGTTAGGGTTTTCCTTCCCTTAGCCTCTCTTCCGTCATACCAGGCCCGGCGTAGCCGTATACTGGCAGACAGAGATCGAGACATGGTTGAGGGGGGGAGTAGGATGGAAAGGATAGGGTGTAACAGGGAAAGGAGTGCTGAGGGGGAAAATGTTTAGTCGTTTCACTGTTCAGCTTAAACCTTATCGACATGGGAGGCCCTGCCAGGAACCAGGTTTCCCCTTCGGTTCCCGTCGACATCGCTTTAAGATTCCTTACAGCTACTTGACTAAGGAGCAAGGATCATGGGGGTCGGGGAGGAAAAACCGTCAGGGTCTGAGTTAACCCTGTCAGATGGGATATTTGTCAGTTTTTGGTCTCCCTGCTCGTCTTGTACCTTAACGGCACAGGTGACACTACCAGGAAAATCAGGTATAAACCCTGCAATTTTCACCGTCGTCATTTCTAGAGGAGTCGTTTAAAGGTGCATTTCTTTCACATGTCTGTCCAGTCCTGGTCTCGTAAGTCATTACCCATGCACTCTCTGTGATTCATTCTCTCATTCCTAGCATACCCACACAAAATCGAGAATTTGAAAATGCGCATGCGCAGTCCACCTCCGTCGAGAAGTTCTTTCTCTCAGCACACTAGCCGTCCAAACCTCGTTCCCGAATCTCGTACGGTTCAGGAGATACGAGCACATCCATCTGCGCATGCGCCAACCTATCAGAGAAGAAAATTCACTCCCTCAGTTACTCCAGACACCAATCGGCACCCCCGTACGACCTCATCCTGCCGAGTTATTCCACTTTTCATCTGCGCATGTGCAGATCAAAAAGTGGCTCCGCAGGCCAGCATCTCCCTAGGAATCATCCCTAGGGCAGCCTCGGCCGCCTGGAACTCCCTGGTCTACCGAAAAACCGCTCCACGCCGATGGGTCTTCCCAAACACACCACTACCACTACCCGAGGTCCTATAGGCTTCACTTACTACCACCTCATACATTCCATACTCATTCATAATCTATTTTCACCCTTATTCACTAGCCCTTTCCAATTACTTTCTACACTCACCTCGTATATACCTCCGTTCATTCCTTTCTCCATTCTCCCCTGTAAGTGCATTCATCGGAGAACTAGTCCGAGGATTTAATTTCTTTCACTCTACAAAAACACATAACAAACACGACGATTTCATCTTATCTTTCCAATACGTTCTTGCACTCCCGCATTTTAACCCTATTTCGCACGACCCTTGTCATCACTTTCGCTCGCTCGATTTCATTTATTCCGATATCATTTTGTAGGGTGATTCACGGGCTTCCAAATGGCATAAAAACCATTTCGAAAAACCTCCCCTAGCACTCGCACGAGACAGTTACACACCGTACAATTTGGACCAGGGGAACGAAGTAAAACGATAAAAACCGTGATAACTTCGGCCCCCGTTGACCGATTTCGACGAAACAAACATTCACCTCTCCGGCACGATGTAACGATTCCAACGATACAAGAACAGAGGGAATCTGTGGACGTAAACCGGTACTTTGACTTCGAAAACTGCGGACACGCATAAACGTGACCGCTTCGCCTGATGGTCGGCGCGGAAGTCCAATAATTTCCGTTGAAATTTTTGAAATATTAACAATTTGGTGTTTCACTCACACCCTCGTTGAAGTTTGAACTTAGCGAAAAGTATTTTTTTCTTTCGCTTTCTTCATACCCAATTAGTTTTTATTCATTGTGTTGTAATGAATTCGATATCATTCGTAATTTTTTAATTATTTACAATTTTGTGTTTCACACGCAATTCTCAGAGCGGTTGCCAATTTGCTTATCAATGTGGTTCCTGTGGGTGTATCTATGGTCGCTAAGCATCCTATTAATCAGTCCTCTCGGGTAATTGTTGGTAGCAAGTATGCTCTTTATTATTCTTTTATTAGATTCATGGAAGTCAGTATAGCTCAAATGTTCAGCCCTGAAGATTAGATTTTTCGCAGCTACAATCTTTTGTGAAAACTGGTGGTTGGAGAGGTAATTCGGCATGCGATCAGACCTAGTGGGATTTTATACCAGCAGATTTTAAACGTTCCATCATCTTGACATTGCACCATGACATCTAAAAATGGAACTTGTTTATTATTCTCTTTCTCGATTGTGAACTTCAATCTGGAATGGTAACTATTAAAGACTGTGAGAAGTGCATCTGCCCCATTCGTCGGTATAGCCATCAGGATCATCGACATATAGTTTTGGTATATGGAGAGTTTGTTCAAACACACCAGCACCAAATCATTCATAACTATATTAGCGAATCCTGACGAGGCAGGGTTACCCATAGCTGTACCCTCTTTTTGAGAGTAAATTATGTCATCAAATTTAAAATAACTGCACTGGAACACGTAACATACACTGTCAATTTTATGAATTTTATCTTTTTGGTCATGTCAGAGTAAGCTGAAATGAAACTCCACTTTGAATCGATCAGCTCGATAACCAGATCTTTTGATATGTTCGTATACAGGGTGATTTTTTTAAGTGTTTCATTAGACGTTTTCGAGGAAGGAATTGTAATACAGATTCAAAATTTTGGATTTTCGTTTCAGAGTACATGAACTTTAATTGTAAAATATTTTCAAGAGGAATCTACTTCCAGTTTCACCGGAAACGAATGTAACTTCGTTATTTCAAATGCAACACCCTGTATATTTATACATATTCGAATTCTTCGTTCAATTCTACACTGATTTGATGTATGATATGTGCAACCACTCAAGCGGTTCTTAAATTATAGCCTGATTATCAAATTTTTTGAGAAAAAGGTTGTCACAAATTAGTGTCCATATCTTCAAAATCCCTCATACAAGAATTTCTTTTTGCGAAAGTGGAACAAAAGAAAGTATGCTGATACTCTTTCTTGTATAACTTATGAGGAAATATTATACAGGGTGTCTGAAAAAGGGCCCCAAAGTGAGCCTCAATAAAACTATGAAATCTCACTTTTTTCAAATGGCAACCCTATAATTTTGTAATTCCAATCGATTGCTCGTCAGAAACCAGTTATGGTGTCCCGAACATTTCATGCCTCTAAAATCAGTATTTTTGCCGTTATTCAATAAAATTCGAATTTCACGATTAAAGACAGGTTTCGCACTGTTTGTAAGCTTGCATTTTTTTTCCCCCTTATGGGACAGCCAGACTTAGGCTATATCTCCCAATCTCTTCGTTCTTTGAACTGGACGTTGACACCCACAAACATCCATATGTCCTTGCCGGGATTCGAACCCGGGACCCCTGGCATCCCAGGCCAAAGCGCTACCTCCGCGCTACGGGGCCGACAGCTTGCATTTTTGCAGTAGGCTATGTTAGGAACTGTCATTCTTACTTTTTCTTACAGATCAAGCACTAAGCAAAACATGCAATAATAATTTCACTGGAATGATATATCAAGGGTATGTCCTTTATTTGCGGCAAATGTAACAAATTCCTAGAAAAGGTAATTAGAAATTCAACGAACGAAATTCACATTTACGGACTTTTTTTGTTGAAGGTGGTAAATGTGGATTTCTTTCGTTAAAGGTTCGGACTGCCCTTTCTAATATTTTGTTACATTCACCATAAATGAAGAACATATTATTCAATACATCACTGTTACTGTAATTCATATTTTGCATAGTGCCCGATTAATCAAAAAAGTATAAATGACAGTTCTCTAAAATGCATTATAAATCAACAGACATAGCGTTCTTGAAAACTTCTATCCTAATAAATCTATGGTTAGACTAAGAAACCTTGATTCAATCCTGAAATTCGAATTATATTCAATAACGGCAAAACTACTGATTTTAGAGGCATGAAATGTTCGGGACACCATAACTGATTTTTGACGAGCAATCGATTGGAATTACAAAATTATAGGGTTGCCATTTGAAAAAAGTGAGATTTCATAGTTTTATTGAGGCTCACTTTGGGGCCCTTTTTCAGACACCCTGTATAATAATAATAATAATAATAATAATAATAATAATAATAATATAAGTTTATTCAAGAAAGAAATCTTTACAAGGAATAATCACATTTAAAATTGAATATCATTGAACAAACAAGGTCGATAAGTGATTGAACACTTGTTTCGACAACAAAATCACATAAAAAGTTAACAGAGCACTATAGTTAATATAAATGACAAAAAACACAATAACGCAAGCAGATGTCGGTGCTACAAAGAAACCCAACGGTGCAATGATCCAGAGGCTTGAACCTCCTTATGGTAACCACAAAACGCAAGACGCTTTACCATCACAGACAAAAAGTGAAACAACAAGAATCGAAAAAACCGAACAACAGAATAATATTTCCTCATAAGTTATACAAGAAACAGTATCAGCGTACTTTCTTTGTTCCACTTTCGCAAAAAGAAATTCTTGTAATGAGGGATTTTGAAGATATGGACACTAATTTGTGACAACCATTTTTTCAAAAAATTTTATAATCAGGCTATAATTCAAGAACCGCTTGAGTGGTTGCACATATCATACATCAGATCAGTGTAGAATTGAACGAAGAATTCGAATATGTATAAATATACAGGGTGTTGCATTTGAAATAACGAAGTTACATTCGTTTCCGGTGAAACCGGAAGTAGATTCCTCTTGAAAATATTTTACAATTAAAGTTCATGTACTCTAAAACGTAAATCCAAAATCTTGAATCTGTATTACAATTCCTTCCTCGAAAACGTCTAATGAAACACTTAAAAAAATCACCCTGTATACCTCCGTTCATTCCATTCTCCATTCTCCCCTGTAGGTGCATTCATCGGAGAACTAGTCCGAGGATTTAATTTCTTTCACTCTACAAAAACACATAACAAACACGACGATTTCATCTTATCTATCCACTTATACCATGATACAAAGAAAACAGTTTTCTTTGTATCATGCACTTATACGTTCTTGCACTCCCGCATTTTTACCCTATTTCGCACGACCCTTGTCATCACTTTCGCTCGCTCGATTTCATTTATTCCGATATCATTTTGTAGGGTGATTCACGGGCTTCCAAATGGCATAAAAACCATTTCGAAAAACCTCCCCTAGCACTCGCACGAGACAGTTACACACCGTACAATTTGGACCAGGGGAACGAATAAAAACGTGATAAAGGCGGGTTCACACGGGGTAGTGAACACGACTGAAGTGAATACGACTGAAACGGGCGTGCTCACTCCAACAAAATGGAGATTTCACGACCCCTCTTTTCAAAGGCGTGCAGTGCGTGCACTACCATCGCCCTCTCTACCGTTAGTTCACACTTGGTGGTGATCTCGACCGACTGACCGATGGGTCGTACTCTCGCCCGATTCACGACCCCGTGTGAACCCGCCTTAACTTCGGCCCCCGTTGACCGATTTCGACGAAACAAACATTCACCTCTCCGGCACGATGTAGCGATTCCAACGATACAAGAACAGAGGGAATCTGTGGACGTAAACCGGTACTTTGACTTCGAAAACTGCGGACACGCATAAACGTGACCGCTTCGCCTGATGGTCGGCGCGGAAGTCCAATAATTTCCGTTGAAATTTTTGAAATATTAACAATTTGGTGTTTCACTCACACCCTCGTTGAAGTTCGAACTTAGCGAAAAGTATCTTTTCCTTTCGCTTTCTTCATCCCCAATTAGTTTTTATTCATTGTGTTGTAATGAATTCGATATCATTCGTAATTTTTTAATTATTTACAATTTTGTGTT
The DNA here is from genome assembly GCA_013421045.1 of Propylea japonica. NCBI lineage: Eukaryota > Metazoa > Arthropoda > Insecta > Coleoptera > Coccinellidae > Propylea > Propylea japonica. The sequence goes on from CM024243.1 coordinate 70,368,800, forward strand.
TCACACGCAATTCTCAGAGCGGTTGCCAATTTTGTCTCCGGCGGAAGGCGGCAAACTGTAACATACAAGTTTTATTGAAAAATTCAATTGAAATATTCTGTTCGTTTTTTCTGATGAATCGGGTAAATATGGGAAACTGAAGAACTTCATCTCAGCTGGCTTATCAATGTGGTTCCTGTGGGTGTTTCTATGGTCGCTAAGCATCCTATTAATCAGTCCTCTCGGGTAATTGTTGGTAGCTAGTATGCTCTTTATTATTCTTTTATTAGATTCATGGAAGTCAGTATAGCTTAAATGTTCAGCCCTGAAGATTAGATTTTTCGCAGCTACAATCTTTTGTGAAAACTGGTGGTTGGAGAGGTAATTCGGCATGCGATCAGACCTAGTGGGATTTTATACCAGCAGATTTTAAACGTTCCATCATCTTGACATTGCACCATGACATCTAAAAATGGAACTTGTTTATTATTCTCTTTCTCGATTGTGAACTTCAGTCTGGAATGGTAACTATTAAAGACTGTGAGAAGTGCATCTGCCCCATTCGTCGGTATAGCCATCAGGATATCATCAACATATAGTTTCGGTATATGGAGAGTTGTTCAAACACACCAACACCAAATCATTCATAACTATATTAGCGAATCCTGACGAGGCAGGGTTACCCATAGCTGTACCCTCTTTTTGAGAGTAAATTATGTCATCAAATATAAAATAACTGCACTGGAACACGTAACATACTCTGTCAATTTTATGAACCTCTTTTTGGTCATGTCAGAGTAAGCTGAAATGAAACTCCACTTTGAATCGATCAGCTCGATAACCAGATCTTTTGATATGTTCGTATATAAGGATACTACATCTGATGAGACAAGTATGTAATCTTCTGGTAGAAATATATCTTCTGTGGATTCGACGAACACAAATGAGTTTAATACACTATATATTGAAGTTGTGGAAATTTGAGTCAGAATATTCTGTATATACTTTGATAAGTTGGTATGTTGGCGAGTTTATACAGCTAACTACAGGTGTCATAGTTGGATGAGGTTTATGGGTTTTTCTTAGACCGTAGAGTTTTGGAGGGATGGCGTTGTGACACTTCAGCCTTTTTGATGATTCTTCAAGGATAATGTCATTAGAATCCATTTCTTTAACCAATTTACTGCCCATGCGCTGGAATCTAGCCGTTGGGTCTCTGCTGAGCTTACTATAGGTGGACACATCTCCCAGCAATACACTCATGAGGTTCATATACTCATAACTATATAATTATAATAAGCGTCGATCCTCCCTTATCTAATCTTGATATTAGTAGCTCTGGGTTCTCTTTCAAGAACAGTGTAGTTTTGTTGTAATCTTTCTTTATAGGGTCGTTCAGTCTGGAGGAAGGTCTATGATAAAAGTTGGTAATAAGGTTAATAGCCTGTCCTCTGACAGTGCTCTCCGTTTGTTCATCACATGGTTGGGATTGTATGCAGTAATCCACATTTTCAATAATTGCGGGGATGGGTATATCCCTCTTATCTAACGGGATGCTAAATCTAGGGCCAACTGATAATAGCCTCTAGGCTTCAGGGGGAAGGTCTACGTTCGTGTAATTGTAAATGCATTCATTATTGGCATTGATTTTCACTACTCTGTGTATCAAACTCTTCACTTTGGCCTGGTTGAACGATCTGGTCTCTCTGAAAAATTTTAGATAAAGAAACGAATCGCATGAGGAGCATTAGCGAAGTTATTCACATTAACTTAAATAATAGTATTAATTTTAGGAGGGACACTGTATCTTTCAGTCCCCAGTATTCGAATTTATTGAATATAGACGAGAATAATTATGGAAATCGAAGATAAAGCAAAACTTGTTTTGTTAATTTCTGTGAGCTCTGCGTTGACATCTTACATCGATATGATGTTCTTCGCGGGTGCGCATTCATTGTTTGTGTTTATTCACGTTAAATGATTGATGGTATATGACTGATATTGTCTTTTCTTTTCGAATTTTTAAATGTAAGTCTGAAACTGTATTTTTATACCACCTTCCGCTAAATGATCGAAAACCACCAACAATGAGGGCTACCGCGTATGAATTTTCCGCTAGAGGCGCTAGTGTTGCGTGAGGTCCACGATAATTTGTCAAATATTCAAACGTAATTGTGAATCTGTAGTGTTTATTTTCAATCAGATCTGAGCAGTTTCACATACATATTCAAATTAATAACAGCAAATATGAATTACGGATCAATGAATATCACTGCTTTGAAAGCAGAGTTACAAAGGATAGGTGCCAATTTAAGCGGGCTAAAAGGAAAGCTAATTCAAAGGTGAATTTGTTTACTGTTTCACTATACACATTTCTTGTGGAAAGTATGCTTTTTCATTGAGTTTGAAGTTATGGTTTTTTTACAGACCCAAATACTATGATAGGAATGATACATAACTCCAGTGGAAACGCATTATCATGATTTGAAATAAGTTATTTGCAGAAGTAGGTTATCATTTCAAGAGTAATTGCATGCTTTTTATCATACTCACATGATACCTGTGATAGCTTCAAAGTGTTAAAAGTTGGAGAAGAACAATAAATCCTCACACAATCCTTTTTTTATCATTATAAGTGAATATATAGAAAAAACAGTATGTATGAAAAGGAAATAGTCAAAGATCAATGAGAAGTATATTAACTGATCAGATTCATTCAAAAGTAGGGTAATTTATTTATTTACACAGGTCCTTGATATATATTTTAACAGTAAATGTTGTCCTCGAGTTAGTGAGTTGATTAATAAAAAACATAAAATGTTTATAGATGTAAAATCCAGAGTAAAATGGTACCAATTAGATTTTAAGTATGTTTCTGTTACTCTCAAGTTCCGACAAAAAAGTAGTATCAGTTGAGCTCTCTTGACTAAATATTGATTTTCCTCTACAGTTGAACTGATTCTTGCATTTTCGAATTTCATTCTACGTTCAAGAACTCTCTCTACTAGTATTTTATTTATATTTCTCCTCACTTTCCTTGTACCCAGAAAATTGGCTAAGTATTGCTTTCAGTTTCAATTTAGGAATAGCTGAAAAATTTTCAACAGTAGATTACAATTGATACAACTAAGTATAACTTCATTTAAGGTTGACGCTCACTTGGACGAGACGAGACGAGACGAAGGGAAGAGTTGTTTTCCGCAGGCACGATTTGAACTGAATCAATCGATTCTGAAGTTCGCTTCGCGCCTCCCAAGTGAGCGTCTACCCATTTGATTCAGTGCAAATCGTGCCTGCGGAAAACAACTCTTCGCTTCGTCTCGTCCAAGTGAGCGTCAACCTTTATTCAATTGTGAAACGAAAGTGTCTGAAGCAACATAATGTAAAAGATTATTACTTACGGTTTTCAGTATTAGGATCGTTAGGTCAGGTAGGTATTATCAGGGTTGAAATCTTTTTCACAAACATGTGAATGTTTTGAAGGGGTAACATCAATTGCTTCAGGACAGTCTTATCGTTCGGAACTTAAGTCCTCCCATTTTTTACGGAACTGCACAACTCTGCGGCATGCTCAATATTGTACAGTATTCAAAGATATTGATATAGGAATCGAATGTACACTTTTTTCACACGACTACTAAAACCGAACGCTAATAAATAAGAATTTGTTATAATAATAATAAATCAATGACAGTACAACGAACTTTGACATGACCTCACGCAACAGAGGCGCCAACTAGTGAGAGAAAAAACGGTAGCCCTCATTTAATTATCGGTAAGTTTCCCGATGTAATTATTTTTCGTCACTATTATTTTGTATTTCCAGCCTTGAAGAAGCATAAATATATATGCGAAACGTCGATTGATCGAAAGTGTTGTTTTAATTGGTTGTTCTATTCCCTGTTAATTGCAATTTTGCAATTTTTATATGTACGTGAAAAATATCTGAAATGTTTATTCTAATATTTTGAATTGGTACAGATTAAATAGAGGCCAGCTGAAAGAACATGTGTACCTGAAAATAACCATGGTCGTACCGGTTTGATTGAGTGATAAATATAGCCAACGTAAATCCACAATTGAAACGTTTTTCGACATTTTCCTGAAATTTTCATTCATTTGACCATTGAACACGAAGTATACAAATATTTGCATAATAACAGTGAAATTATTTTGAATTAAATTTTGGCTAACAGAATGAATATGTTATTATGAATTACATCATGTTGCCTGCTCGACAATTTCCACAATTTTTTTTCTATGAATCACACAAATTCTATTCGTTGCGTGACACTTTGTTTACAAGATATGTTGAAATTACCTACTGACGTCGTACATGATCTAAAGAGGTGAAAGTGAAAGCATGCCGACAAACGAACTGCAGGATCATTAAATGCAGTTGGTTGTGATTAGAAAAGTAATATAACTGATCGAAAAATATTATAATTTTCAACAATTCAACAAATCTTTCTGCTTATTGTAAAGCTTTACTTGACAACGCTCATAATAAATTCCAATTCTTTCGATTCCTTCGCGCTTGTGCCCCAAAGGAGATGTATATATGTCGAGGATAAGAGGATCCAACTAAATTTTGGAAGTTACAATTTGTGAATCTCGAAACAGATAAGACGATGTTCGCCTAAATATTTGAAGTAGTAAGGATTGAACCTGCTCGTATTATCATCATCAGCGTTGTTACAGACGTATTCGTCTTGGAGTTTTTGGCAGTTTATTTCTGGATATACTTTGAAAATACTCGGTGCCTTGGTCTACGGCTTAACGGTTCCCAAACCAAAAAATTTTTCCTATGATGCTATTTGGCTGCTGAATCTATAAGACTAAACATGCAATGTTTTACCAGCATTACATGCGTATGTGGTTGCGATACTACTAGTAGTTTTGACACCGACTGCGTGCTGGATGGGCATGTAAATATTTTGGAGTACTTAGACCGAAACTTGCTTTAACGGCAACAGACTTTTTGGCAAACGAAAACTCAAAAACACTTAACTCCTTTCATGTCAAAATTTTGAGCAATGCGCATAAGGTCTGTCGAATAGGTGAAAATAAATCCTTTCTAAGCAATTATTGACTTCGGGTAACTGAGGACAAATAAGACATTTTATCGTTTTTTGTTATGAACACTGATGCGTTCAAAGATATTTGAAAATTTATTTTGGTTTTTTGTATCTTGCAATCGCTACTTAGAAACTATTTTTTGCCTTCCTTCTGCATAGGGCGAGCGAACTGTATTGTCCCTAAAAGTGAAAACGCACTTGGTAATAGATACGTGTTGACATAATAGCTTTTCGAACTAGTTCAATACACTCTACCATAACAGTTACTTTAAATTATTCTCTTCATTTTTCAGATTTCACGATATATCCTGTGTTCTGCTAGAAATTCCTATGTTAGCTGTTGCTGTTGGAAGTCTGGTCTTAGGAGGAGCTCTAATGATAGAATTTCTCAGTGTAAGTAACATTTTTATTTTTACAATACATCACTGTATTGCAATGCTACCTGAAAAGGTAACTAATAATTCAAAATATATTCTTATTCTGTATTTTTATAGCAACAAACCTGTCCCAGGTATATTTTAATGAATTTAAAGATTTTTCGTTCCATACTATCTGATACTATTGAAATGTACAGAAAAAATGACAACTTTATTCTTTAGACAATCATGCCTAGCAGTTGATCTGCTCGAATGCGCTAAAAATTTTATAAAGGTTATATATTAGGTACAGCTGTATCAAATAAGTCTAGTTTCCTGAATATTTCTTGTTATACTTTTTATACCTATCTCTAACGGCTATCGAGCAATTTATTGAATTCGAGATTAGAATATCAACGTGTGACTGTGAAGATGTGCCAAATGATCGCACAGTGAGTCCGAGTTTGTCAGAAAATTCCAATAGAATATGCAATTATTTTAACCGAAAATGATGATATATTTCATCCTTTTTGTTTAGTCAAGGTAGCAAACAGGAAAAATACTTCATTCTACCACCTATCAACGAGGAAGTGAAAATGAAGAATGAAATTTTCTCAAACACTGAGTATAAAATACTTCGTATCGAAATTGAATACTTGAAGTAATCTTCAGAGAAACCGATAGTAAGAAGTCTATTTTGATAATATAAATATTCTCTTAGATCGCCACGCTCCCTACGTTACGTATAAAATAACCAAAAAATGGGCACCGTGGCTCACTGACGCTGTTAAAGCCATGCAGAAAGATAGGGATAAAGCTCTGAGTAGGTTCCGGAGATCTTCCACCGAATCTGATTGGAATGACTATAAATGTCTAAGAAACCTAGTCACTGCTACCATACGACGAGAAAAGAAAAATTTTTTCAAACATAAAGTCAGTCCAAAAGATCCCAAAGACTTCTGGTCTAAGCTAGAACTGCTGAACGTAGGTTGTAGAAAAAAACGTGCTAGGGAAATCCCAAATGAGCTGGGAGATGCTTCAGATATTAATTCCCACTTCATCAAAGCCGTTCCTGATCTTCAGCCGGGTCAAGATCAGATTCAATTCTATGACGAAAATAAGCTGCATAATAATTTAGATTTTGACTTCGTGTGTATTGATGAGATGGCAATTTTAGATATAATAAAGAGAATCAAGAGCGCAGCCACAGGAATTGACGGAATAAATATAAAAACTTTAAGTCTATGTATACCATTTTTGCTCCCACACATTACCCACATTATTAATTTTGGAATAAAGAATTCGGTATTTCCAAACGCGTAGAAACAAGCCAAAGTCGTTCCAGTAGCCAAAAAATCTAACCCGACCAGCTTAGAAGAATTGAGACCTATAAGCATTTTGCCGACGCTGTCTAAGATATTCGAAAAGGTCCTTGACAGACAGCTTCACGAGTACTTCGAATCAAATCAGGTTATACCACAAAATCAATCCGGTTACAAAAGAGGTCACAGTTGTAATACAGCACTACTATGCATTACCGATGATATTATAAATGCAACAGATAAGGGTCTTATCACAGTAATGTTACTATTAGATTATTCTAAGGCGTTCGACACCTTAAACCATCGATTGTTGGTTTCGATCCTTCGGTACATCGGTTTGTCCTCTGCGGCTTCAAATCTGCTCAGACATTATCTTTCCGATAGGAAGCAAGCAGTTTATTTTAGAGGTGTTCTGTCTAGTTTCTTGGAGATTTGCAGGGGGGTTCCACAGGGATCTGTATTGGGAACGAGATTGTTTTTAGTTTATATTTTGCGTTTTCATACGGTACTCACATCATTGTGTTCCCACTTTTTCGCTGATGACGCACAGTATTACATTTCTTTTCCATTTGAAGATAGCCCTCAAGCTGTAGCCGCAATAAACTACGATCTGTACAGAATTGAGGAAATTTCTCGTGCACATTGCCTCAGATTGAATATCACAAAAACCGTCGGTGTGATTTTTGGTAAACGGACACAAAGGGAACAGTTCGTGAATGAATTTGCTCCTGCAATTTATATAAGCAATTATCCTGTTAGGTTCGAGACGGAGGTGAGAAATCTAGGACTGATTATTGACCGTGATCTACGATTTACTACCCATATTTCCAAATGTATACAAAGGGCATTTATCAGTCTTAAAGCAATTTTCCAAAACCGACGTTACTTATCCCGTCCGGTAAAAGCAGTTCTTTGTGACACCCTCGTACTTTCACATTTCAACTTTTGTGACTCTGTCTACGATCCTTGTATCACTGCTGCAGACTGTGCTCGAATACAAAGAGTACAAAACTCCTGCCTTCGGCTGGTTCATGGAATCAGGAAATATGAGTCGGTCAGTTACAAGTTGAGGGAGACGGGCTGGATAAACATGAAGCAAAGGAGGTTTTTACATTCAGTCACCCTCTTCCATAAAATACTCCAGGACAGATCTCCTCCATACTTGTACAATAAAATAACCTTTAGAACAGATGTACATCATATCAACATAAGACGCAAACATGCCATCTCTGTTCCGCGTCATTATACATCATTATTTCGACGGTCATTCTCGTACAATATTGCAAGTTTGATGAATGAGTATATTGAGCATTTATATTTGAAACCAGGAAGGTTCAGAAAGTTGATTTTGAGTAACTTGATAGAAAGTGTTTCACCTACCCTCAAAGTATGAGAATTGAAAAATTATTGGAATTATAAAAATTCAGTTATTCATCTCCTCAATGCCCCCATATATTCAAGTAGGATGTTGATTGTTTTTTGTTCGGTTGCCGATTTATATATGGAGTAAACTTTAGTTAACCTAGGTAAGCTGAGCAGGCAGCTTCGAGACTGGACGTCAGTTCGGAATCTGGCTGAACTGAATCTCGCCTAGAGCAAAATGTTATAATTTTTCTGTAAAATTTTGAGAAAATAAAAGACCTTTATTATTATTATTATTATTATTGAGAATAACAATCTACTGAAAGACGAGATATCCAATCCCGAACAACAATTAAAAACAGTAAAAACCCTACAAAAATCTGTAAGTAAAACTGAACGCACGATATATGTATTACCAAAGACCGCATTGTCATGAAATTAGATTATATATCCCTGAAAAGATGAGTAACCAGCGCGTATTTGTTTGTAACCATCATCTTCTCCCCTCCATAACGAAGTAGGGGAAAGTAAATATTTTCGCTGGTTTGCATCCTATTGGTCGGATTTTAATAATTAATATTCGATAGCAACACGAGAAATGTCATTTCGTACGACACGCATCATTTACTGATTCATCTGACCGTGGTTTTCGCTGTTTTTTTGAATCTTTTAGACAATTTCAAGTGTTGAAGTAATACTAAGTGCTATAATGACCAATAGGTGCTTAGTTTGTGGGTATAGGAGCAGAGCTGGAGATGGTTTATCCTTTCATAGGTATGTAAACAAAATAACCACGACTTATTCCATTGGCGGCACATAGAAATTCATTGCTGATTTCAATTTGTCAATATTTTTAGATTTCCTGATAATATTATGAGGCAACAATGGTTGTTGAATGCATTGAATTTGGAACACGTAATGCGTAAGTTGATTCAACATATATCTTTGATTGATATAAATCGAAGAGTTTCATTAAAGGGTAATCGAAACTTCGTAAATTAAAAAGTGACGCCGCCACTGATAACTGTTTTGGTTTGGAAGAATAAACACCCCCCACCACCATTTTGTCCGTGTTTATCTTGGGCACACTTCCCCTACTGATTTTAGTTAGGCGTTACTCATCTTTTCAGGGATATATAATCTAAGGTCATGAACGACTATTTTATGTTCTGTGACTGCTATCTTACCTTGAGAAGTTTCCGTTTTGCTTTCCTACTTTCAACTTGAATCCATTCTTCTTGTAAAAAAGAGCTTGACAACGCCGTATTTCTTCTTGTAGTGACAAACGCAGTAATGAATCCCGGTTTTACCTCATCAGGCATCGACATTTGGTTATCAGAATTATTTACAATAATTCTCGGAATCTCATATGACATTTGCCGTCAACGAGGATCATGCGCTCTAGTTGAGTTCTCCAGTAAAATAGAGCTAACGTGCGTTCAAAAAAATTCGTGGTCGTCCACAGCTTACTTGACCACGAATTTTTTTGAACGCACGTTAGCTTTATTTTACTGGAGAACTCAACTAGAGCGCATGATCCTCGTTGACGGCAAATGTCATATGAGATTCCGAGAATTATTGTAAATAATTCTGATAACCAAATGTCGATGCCTGATGAGGTAAAACCGGGATTCATTACTGCGTTTGTCACTACAAGAAGAAATACGGCGTTGTCAAGCTCTTTTTTACAAGAAGAATGGATTCAAGTTGAAAGTAGGAAAGCAAAACGGAAACTTCTCAAGGTAAGATAGCAGTCACAGAACATAAAATAGTCGTTCATGACCTTAGATTATATATCCCTGAAAAGATGAGTAACGCCTAACTAAAATCAGTAGGGGAAGTGTGCCCAAGATAAACACGGACAAAATGGTGGGGGGGGTGTTTATTCTTCCAAACCAAAACAGTTATCAGTGGCGGCGTCACTTTTTAATTTACGAAGTTTCGATTACCCTTTAATGAAACTCTTCGATTTATATCAATCAAAGATATATGTTGAATCAACTTACGCATTACGTGTTCCAAATTCAATGCATTCAACAACCATTGTTGCCTCATAATATTATCAGGAAATCTAAAAATATTGACAAATTGAAATCAGCAATGAATTTCTATGTGCCGCCAATGGAATAAGTCGTGGTTATTTTGTTTACATACCTATGAAAGGATAAACCATCTCCAGCTCTGCTCCTATACCCACAAACTAAGCACCTATTGGTCATTATAGCACTTAGTATTACTTCAACACTTGAAATTGTCTAAAAGATTCAAAAAAACAGCGAAAACCACGGTCAGATGAATCAGTAAATGATGCGTGTCGTACGAAATGACATTTCTCGTGTTGCTATCGAATATTAATTATTAAAATCCGACCAATAGGATGCAAACCAGCGAAAATATTTACTTTCCCCTACTTCGTTATGGAGGGGAGAAGATGATGGTTACAAACAAATACGCGCTGGTTACTCATCTTTTCAGGGATATATAATCTAATTTCATGACAATGCGGTCTTTGGTAATACATATATCGTGCGTTCAGTTTTACTTACAGATTTTTGTAGGGTTTTTACTGTTTTTAATTGTTGTTCGGGATTGGATATCTCGTCTTTCAGTAGATTGTTATTCTCAATAATAATAATAATAATAATAAAGGTCTTTTATTTTCTCAAAATTTTACAGAAAAATTATAACATTTTGCTCTAGGCGAGATTCAGTTCAGCCAGATTCCGAACTGACGTCCAGTCTCGAAGCTGCCTGCTCAGCTAACCTAGGTTAACTAAAGTTTACTCCATATATAAATCGGCAACCGAACAAAAAACAATCAACATCCTACTTGAATATATGGGGGCATTGAGGAGATGAATAACTGAATTTTTATAATTTCAATAATTTTTCAATTCTCATACTTTGAGGGTAGGTGAAACACTTTCTATCAAGTTACTCAAAATCAACTTTCTGAACCTTCCTGGTTTCAAATATAAATGCTCAATATACTCATTCATCAAACTTGCAATATTGTACGAGAATGACCGTCGAAATAATGATGTATAATGACGCGGAACAGAGATGGCATGTTTGCCTCTTATGTTGATATGATGTACATCTGTTCTAAAGGTTATTTTATTGTACAAGTATGGAGGAGATCTGTCCTGGAGTATCTTATGGAAGAGGGTGACTGAATGTAAAAACCTCCTTTGCTTCATGTTTATCCAGCCCGTCTCCCTCAACTTGTAACTGACCGACTCATATTTCCTGATTCCATGAACCAGCCGAAGGCAGGAGTTTTGTACTCTTTGTATTCGAGCACAGTCTGCAGCAGTGATACAAGGATCGTAGACAGAGTCACAAAAGTTGAAATGTGAAAGTACGAGGGTGTCACAAAGAACTGCTTTTACCGGACGGGATAAGTAACGTCGGTTTTGGAAAATTGCTTTAAGACTGATAATTGCCCTTTGTATACATTTGGAAATATGGGTAGTAAATCGTAGATCACGGTCAATAATCAGTCCTAGATTTCTCACCTCCGTCTCGAACCTAACAGGATAATTGCTTATATAAATTGCAGGAGCAAATTCATTCACGAACTGTTCCCTTTGTGTCCGTTTACCAAAAATCACACCGACGGTTTTTGTGATATTCAATCTGAGGCAATGTGCACGAGAAATTTCCTCAATTCTGTACAGATCGTAGTTTATTGCGGCTACAGCTTGAGGGCTATCTTCAAATGGAAAAGAAATGTAATACTGTGCGTCATCAGCGAAAAAGTGGGAACACAATGATGTGAGTACCGTATGAAAACGCAAAATATAAACTAAAAACAATCTCGTTCCCAATACAGATCCCTGTGGAACCCCCTGCAAATCTCCAAGAAACTAGACAGAACACCTCTAAAATAAACTGCTTGCTTCCTATCGGAAAGATAATGTCTGAGCAGATTTGAAGCCGCAGAGGACAAACCGATGTACCGAAGGATCGAAACCAACAATCGATGGTTTAAGGTGTCGAACGCCTTAGAATAATCTAATAGTAACATTACTGTGATAAGACCCTTATCTGTTGCATTTATAATATCATCGGTAATGCATAGTAGTGCTGTATTACAACTGTGACCTCTTTTGTAACCGGATTGATTTTGTGGTATAACCTGATTTGATTCGAAGTACTCGTGAAGCTGTCTGTCAAGGACCTTTTCGAATATCTTAGACAGCGTCGGCAAAATGCTTATAGGTCTCAATTCTTCTAAGCTGGTCGGGTTAGATTTTTTGGCTACTGGAACGACTTTGGCTTGTTTCTACGCGTTTGGAAATACCGAATTCTTTATTCCAAAATTAATAATGTGGGTAATGTGTGGGAGCAAAAATGGTATACATAGACTTAAAGTTTTTATATTTATTCCGTCAATTCCTGTGGCTGCGCTCTTGATTCTCTTTATTATATCTAAAATTGCCATCTCATCAATACACACGAAGTCAAAATCTAAATTATTATGCAGCTTATTTTCGTCATAGAATTGAATCTGATCTTGACCCGGCTGAAGATCAGGAACGGCTTTGATGAAGTGGGAATTAATATCTGAAGCATCTCCCAGCTCATTTGGGATTTCCCTAGCACGTTTTTTTCTACAACCTACGTTCAGCAGTTCTAGCTTAGACCAGAAGTCTTTGGGATCTTTTGGACTGACTTTATGTTTGAAAAAATTTTTCTTTTCTCGTCGTATGGTAGCAGTGACTAGGTTTCTTAGACATTTATAGTCATTCCAATCAGATTCGGTGGAAGATCTCCGGAACCTACTCAGAGCTTTATCCCTATCTTTCTGCATGGCTTTAACAGCGTCAGTGAGCCACGGTGCCCACGCACGTTAGCTTTATTTTACTGGAGAACTCAACTAGAGCGCATGATCCTCGTTGACGGCAAATGTCATATGAGATTCCGAGAATTATTGTAAATAATTCTGATAACCAAATGTCGATGCCTGATGAGGTAAAACCGGGATTCATTACTGCGTTTGTCACTACAAGAAGAAATACGGCGTTGTCAAGCTCTTTTTTACAAGAAGAATGGATTCAAGTTGAAAGTAGGAAAGCAAAACGGAAATCAAGAAAAAGAAGGAAAGTCTGTTATCGAACAAAAACCAATATCACAAATAATCAAATAAAGGGTACAATCCGTAGGAGATAGATATATGTTGGGAAAATCGCTGGCAAACAGATGTCTGGAGAAGACATACAATCATAACTGGAAGACATCGTTAGCAATGGACCTATAATGGTAAAATAACTAAATTATGTTAGATAAAACACCTTTTTCAGTATTGGCGTACCAGACGATGATGCTTACAATAAGACATTTTCTGAATCTTTTTGGTCTCAATAGTTTTTGCCTTATTCTACAAAATATTCGATTCCTGGGCACGGCATAAATAGGCTGCAACTGGTGGCTCTTGAGGAAAGTATCAAATATTCACCCAACCCGCCTTTCCTCAGGAACCTACCTGGACAATGTGATCACCTCATGGTGATTAATCCTCATATTTCTGACAAATCCGCTTTAAAATTTACTTTTAAATTGAATTTCACTAGTAGACGAAATAAAGGATCGATTAAGAGAAGAATTATGAATAACAAACAGAGGTTTCAAACGTAACATCGCCATGAATACAAAAATAATTGAAGCAGAGAATAATATAAATCAACCAATATCAAACTCATACTTCGGAGCTAATCTCGTCCTAGTTCAAGGCAAAATGCAAGGAAGTGGTATCAAACAGAGCAACTATGGATGAACATTTCGTCCTTATTGGGACTCTTCAGCACAGGATAGCTCTGAATGATGCAAGATCTCAGACGCCATTTCTAGTTCCATACGAACAACCTTCTTCCATAGCATGAACATTGAACGAAGTAGTCACATGTTTACCATTTGTCGCATTGACCGAAGCGTACTTGCATTTCGCAAATTTTGGGCTGAAGACGTGAATGCATTTGATTTGGATCAACTTTGGAATAAATGTCACACTCGGTTTTCTCGAACCTTTCAAAAGTGTTTTCCTCAGGTCACCATTCGAATCACTAACCAAGAAAAAACTTCAAATTAACACCTGAATTAAGTTATATCGAAAATCAGCTTGATTGATACTGTCATTTCCTATAACTGAATTTAATGCCACATATTAATCTGTTAAAGAACGTCATGATCACCTCCTATTCGGATCAAAATAGGACTTTCTCAATAACTTCATTCACAACTCGAAAAACGAGTCTCTTCTCCAGCTATTCCGCACGACCAGGATTTTTCTTTGTCATCCTACGAGTTCAATAACTTCCTTATTAATTTTTCTTCTTTAATAACCAAAGGTTTGAATAAAGCTCCAAGTGCGGATCGATATAGACATGATGATTCTTTATATATTTTGTAGGTTACACAAGACGAAGTACGTAGAATCGTTAAATCAATGAAAAATAAGATGTTCTGTGTTTACGACGAGATATCAATGAAAATTCACAAATGTGCGATTGAAATCATCTTTGCATTTTTCACAATACAGTTAGAGCTCTACTAAATTAAGATCAGTTCCCTTTCTCTCAAGAGTACAAAATGGGGTCAAATCTCACAATCGATAACATTTATTCAGGTAATGCTCAATAACGGTATTGATCTCCCAAATCATCATTATATCCTAAAAAGATGCATGGCAAGAAAAAGGTTAACAAAGAAAACGAGTAAATCGATATTCAGCATAATTATAAATATATATTTAAAAGATCCAAATACTCAGGTATTCAGGAGTAAACAAAATAAAATGGATGTCTGCTGAATCCCAAAATTCGATTCCATGATGCTCAATTTAAGAAATGTGAATAAATTCCAGGATATTTTTTTATGTCAAAAAATGACGTTGGACAACTTTGTGGAACACTGAAAAAAAAATACTATAATTTTATTTTTGTTCCTAAGAATCGATCGTTCAGCTGAAATTCATAAAAAGATATTACGTCTGATCCTTTCGTAGCAGAGAGAAAATAATCATTCGAATATTTTGGGTGAGGTGCAGCACACTCCTAAGAAGAAAAGAATTTGAACAACTGAGTGTTACCAAAATCGGTCTTAATTTTCCCATTCCGGTTCAATGAAAGAACTACGTATCAGTGCATCTAATGATTTCAAAAATTATCTCAGAATGAATGACAAAACGTTTTATAGATCGTTGAAGTATGGTCTCATATTGAAAAGCAACACACGGTTATGAGGATGGCTATAACTGCAAATGAAAGGCTGTTTGCTACCCTGCTATTTTCTCTGCCATTTCGCCACAAAGTCTTGAAACAATAATAATCGAAACTTGCAGAATTATAAACAGTGAACTGAAAGAATACATTCAAGTAAGTGTTTGCTGTATATCTGAACTGATCTGAATTATTGATTTAGATCAGGCCTGTGCGTCCTCCTCCAATGTTGACAGTTTCGGCCACTTTTGGCGCCCTCTGCCTATGGCCGTATCCACCGACCTAAGAAGGGGTCTAGCACGGGCCTGACGAAGACGCTGACTAGGTGAATGTTGCTGATGAGTTTGAGAAGAATGAAATTTTTTGAACTGCATTGGTGCTATCGATGGAAAGCATGTGGAAATTATCAAACCTGGGTGCTGATCCTATTTCAATTAAAAAGAACGTTCAGCTTAGTTTTCTTCGCCCTATTCGATGCAAACCTATGACTTTTTGGTAGCTGAATCTGGTGCAAATGGTCGAACCTCAGATCGTGGAGTATTTCGTATTTTATGAGAATTCAAGACCAATGAAAGCAATGAAGATAACTCTCGAAGGAAAGAATAACTTTACACTATAAACTAGCTAGGAGCAGATGAAATGTCGAAAATGCATTTGGTATTATTGCATCCAGATTTCGGAAACTTTTGAACTCCATTAGCTTATCTCCCGAAAATTTTGCCTTGATTATCCTAACAACTTGTTATTCACATAATTTTTCGCAAAAAAAGTTTATACCACTTGCGACAAAGGGTAGACCTATGAAATAGAGTTAGTCCTATGGAGGACTGAATCTCAGCAATTTTATGGGCTTGAATCCACCATCGCAAAAAATTCAACTGTCGCTGCCAACGAAACGAGGTTAAAATTATTTCTATAGAGTGGGTGCAGTACCCTGGCAAATTTCTTATATTGATAAAAATGCATTATCTTCTCAACATTAATCTGAAATAAAAATCGATGTTATTCTCAAGGAAATTAATACTTATTGTAATTATTTTTTTATTTATGATAACGAAATAAAATCAGAAAAGGTCAATGAAAAAATATTCAATGAAAAAACCACAAAAAATTATTCAACAATGAATTATCGAAAATATCGACAAAAAATATATTCAATAAAACCCCAAAAAAAATAACGAAATTATCAACAATAATGAAGTGACAACAGAACGAAAAAATACGATACAAGAATAGTGAATCAATTGAATAAAGGTTTTATAAATAGCTTTCGCCATTGTTTTATATTCGCGTAAGAAACATTTTCCATCGTTTCGAACGAAAATACTGATGGTTGCGGAATAGACAAATCTCAGAAATAGGAATGAAATAATACCTATTCCAATGCCTCTTTATTGATAAAACTGTTTATTGATGACTGCAAATAACTAGACAACTGCAAACAGAGAAAACAAAACAGATAGTTTAAAAGCATTTGTCAATAGGAACAATAAACAACTCACGATGCAGCAGTCTAGCACAGTTCTCCAGCCAGGACAAAGAATCGACCACGACACATTTATGGTTTTTGAGAAGTTCTCGAATTAAGATCAAGTCTAATATTAAAATATAAATATAAATGGTTTCATGTCAAACAACAACAAAACAAATATCAACAAGCATGCGGACACAATTCTGCTGCAGAAGTCATAAAATTGACGGATCAAGGTCAAACGCTTCGATGTACTCAGTGGCGGCGCAGCAGACAAACAAGACCGTGAACACAGCAGGTCTAAGTAAGAAAAGCACAATTATTTCAAATAATTTATTTTATGGCGATCGATTTCGGTTTTTAAAACACCATCATCAGGCCAGCTGAAAGGTACAATTTTAATTATATAAATTCAGGTGTGAACGTGCAATCAACTCACCGTACAAAGAGGTATTCCTTCAATTAGAATTACAAATAATGTAAGCATTCAAAATTTAGATGTTACTTAAGGAAGAAAACAATTTCGTATTATTTCAAGCTAGTCTCGTACAGAAATGAAGGTCAGTTTGAGCTGTTAGCTGTCATGTTGTCAATATCTGGTGGTATGTTCGGGAAATTGATGAGTCTGATGAGGTTGTTTTCTCTAAGGTTAAAGTCCGAAAATTCGTTCAGTAAATGTCTATTATATTTGTTTCTTAGGATTTCTAATTGTTCTAGCAATGTCAGTCTGTAAAAGTTATGTCCTTTATGTGATATTCTTAAGTTATTAAATTCTATGTTGTGTTTACATTAGTCTGATTTTGGTTGGTTTTCTACGGTGTTCATTAAAACGTTTTTTCATGTTTCGTGTGGTCATGCCAATGTAAAAGGAAGGACAATTAGCACAATTTTTCTGATATATTCCTCTTTCTTCTTCTGGTTTAGTTTTGTTTTATTATTGACTAGAAAGTTTTCGTTAGTTTCATGTCGTTTGTTTATCAGTGTTTAGTCATGTTTATTAACAGTTTTCTGTATACTTTCGTGTATCCTTTATAGTATGGTATAAGAAGAACTTTTTTTGTAATATGAGGGTATATTTTCTTCATTATCATTTTTATTTTTATTGAAATGTATACATTCGTGTAAACTTTTATAGTATGGTATAGTTAGAAAAACTTTTTTTTTTGTAATATGAGGGTATATTTCCTTCATTATCATTTTTTTTTATTGAAATGTATACTTCCCAAAATATTATAACGTTGGAGGACAGTGTTAGAAATGGCCTGGAATGAAATCAAACAAAATATAATACACAGCGCAAAGGAAGCAATAGGGCAGAGAAAAATCAATGTCAACGGCAGGAAAAATACCAAACCTTGGTTTACCGATGAAGTGAAAGATCTGTCGAAGGAAAAGAAGATGGCATACATCAAGTATATGAATAATAGGTCACCCGAAGAGTACCAGAAATATAAGGTAATAAGGAATAAAACGAATGATGGGATCAAAAAACTGAAGAAAGAATATTGGGAGCGTTTTTCTGTCGAGATGGAACATGATTTATACGGATGCCAAAAGAGAATATGGAACATGCTTAGAAAAAGGAAGAAGCATGTAACAGAGGAAGTGCCGGTGAACAATATAACAGCAGAAACTTGGACAACATACATCAGAATCAACATATAGCAATGCAATTGCACTGAGCACAGAGAGGAACAACTACAAGACTATCAATAAACACATGACGAAGGTGACACTTTAACTATGGAAGAAGTTCAGACAGCCGTACAACAACTCAAAAACCGTAAATCACCCGGAATGGATAACATTACGAACGAAATGATCAAATACGGAGGAAGAGAAATACATCAAGAAATAACAAAACTTTTTCAAATTATCATCAAAACTAGTGAATTGCCTTTGCGAATGGAAAAAGAGCTTATCTTTACCCATATACAAGAAGGGCAAAAAAAAGACCCCGATAAATATAGAAATATAACTCTACTGAACTCCACTTATAAACTGTTCACTAAGATACTGACTAATAAAATCTCCAGGCAAGTAGACATATCTGAGGAACAACAAGGATTTAGACGCAACAGGTCAACGGTGGACGCGATTTTTATTTTGAGACACAAGAAAGAGAAATCAATCGCGTTCAACAAACCCATGTTCACATGCTTTTTCGACTTAACAAAGGCCTTCGACAAAATCAGACTCCACGATGTTCTTGAAACCCTACAAGCTGAAAATGTATGTAAAAATATATATCAATAATTAAACATCTTAATACCGACAACACTACCAGGATTAAAACACAATGTGGATTCTCTGAGGAGATCAGCATATCCACTGGCATACGACAAGGAGACAGCCTGAGTCCACTTCTCTTCAATCTTATAATGAGCCGAATGGTTGAAAGAGTGAAGATGATACGGGCAGGCTATAAGATGGGAAGCCGCTCCTTGAATATAATGTGTTATGCAGACGATCTTCAGCGCCTTCTTTTCGAGTTCAAAAGAGCTGCAGAAGAGCTGAATATGATTGACTCCACTGAGAAATCCAAGACCATGGTTATCGCCAAAGAGCCTATCTGATGTAAGATAGTATCAACGGAAAAATTTAGAGCAAGTGTCAAGATTCAACTACCTAGGAGTGACAGTATCCAGTGAACGATACGTCGTAGAAGAAGTCCGAACACAGGCGCACAAAAGCAGCAAAGATCGCAGGCTGCCTGAGAGATATAGTTTGGACCAACAAATCCATGAGTCACAAAGCGAAAACTCACATATATAGCTTGTGTAAAGGGGCCCACTCACTAAGAAGGAAAATGCGCAGTTAAGTCTCTGCACGTTTGCTGTAAAGCAAACGTGTGCATTCATATTTCCCACACACATACACTTTTGCGTGTCGGTTTGGATGTGCGACAAGCGTGAGATGACGTCGAAAAAGATCTGATGTTAATGGCAGTGGCGTGTGTTTGTTATTTAGGAAAAAATGTCCAAGGTATAAATATCGAACCCGACACTGTTTTGCTAAACTATGAAACGTGCAGAGACTTGTTGCCCATACACGGTCGTTATTGGTCATTCTTCCACGTACGGGGAAGAATGCACACGCCACACGACGGAGATGATGCGCATTCCCAATCTACGCCATACACACCTGTTTAACTGTACCCCGTACAACGCGCATTCAAGTCTTCGCGCTTCCCTCTTAGTGAGTGGGCCCTTTTAGACCAGGTGCCGTATTCTCGAAAGTGATATTCGAAAACGTATACAAACTTCATTGCGCGTGTGTATTTCTGCAGGTAAAACAGGGACTCGCGCAATGAAGTTCGTATACGTTTTCGAATATCACTTCTCGAGAATACGGCAGCAGTGCTCACATACGCCGCCGAAACGAGGGCAGAACGTCGACAACGAAGAGAATGGCGAAACAACAGAAATGAGGATCTTAAGATCTATCAAAGGGGTAACACTAAGAGACCATGTGAGGAGTTCAGATATAAGGGAGAACTGGAGGTGCAGGATGTCGTCAGATGGGTGAGAGAACGCAAGAGGTTCTGGAGAGACCACTTGGAAAGGATGCCGGATGAAAGACTGGCCAATGGGCGGAAACACAAAAACCTAATACACGCAGACCATTGGGCGCCCCCCAAAGCGTTGGAAAGAGAGCTGGAACTCGACATCTCAGGAATAAAGTCATAGGCAGAAAGCGGAAAACACAGGACATAGTCCTATTTAAAAGTGGAAGAAAAGAAGAAAGAAGGTACTTTGGTCTAGTATTCTTTTGTATATTGGTTATTTCTGCCAAGTTAGTAATGATATCCATTTCTTTTTTTAGTTCTCAGGGAATAAGGGACGTCGAGAATTCCTATGAAATAAGAAATTAAAGCAGCTCTCTTCATGGATGGCGAATGGTAGGAATATAATGTTATCAGTTTGAGTGGGGTTTTCTGTGAATTTTAAGAAGGAAGTCGTTGTTTTCGTTCAAAGAGATTGTAAGATCGAGAATTAATAGTATTAGATATTGCGTGTTCTAATGTGGATTTCATCTTAAATTTAGTGTTTATTGTTGTGAAGATTCTTCAAGTTCCTCTTTCTTACCATTCCAGATGCAGAAAACGTCGTCGACATATCGTTTCCATGCAATTATATTGTCTTTAAAAGGTAGTTTCATAATTTGTTTTTCGATGGGATTGACATAGACTTCTGCTATATAAAACCGCTGACCATTTTTCATCCTATAGATATTGCGTTAATGTGAAGAAAATTTTGCTCTGTGATTATAGAACTCAGCTTCATTATATTATCAATGTCATTTTTCTCAAGATTTTGGAGTTATCTGAATTATAACATTAAGTTGTTCTTCTATAAGTGTAAGTGAGTATTGAACAAACGACATCGAATCAATCATCACATCGATTCTTGCAACAATGTAAATTTCACAATATCACCCCAAATTCTTACACTGCAAATTACCATCAGTTTGTAACAAAATTCAAATTCAGACAACACTCTTAAAACAAGAAATAAGAAGACAATTTAGAGAATCTGGTGTAGTTGACACTTAACTTAAATTCTTCCACCAATATCTTACCAAACATCTACACAACATTGAATATCAGATACTCATAGAACAATTGGAGGAAGATATATAAATTATGAGGCTGGCCAAAGAAAAGAATGAACACAAAAGGATTAATTGAAGACAAAGATAGGACTACACGGGCGGCATACAACACACAGTACAACACACATCACACTACACTGATCCTGCACACATTCCACACAGATTTACCAATCTCTCAAACATAACATTAGAGGATGAGAAATGAAGATCTTGAATATGGACGAAAGTTTGCATCGACCCCAAAGAAGATTGACGTGGACAAAAGGGCAGTAGAAATACAATTTAGAAACACCCCGAATACAACATACTATGGCAAAAGAACTAGCTAACACCTTCATAACATTCAAAATAAAAAAGGTAAGAGCGTGCAATCAGGAACAATTTTACCCACAAACAACTACATACAATACGAACATAAAGAAATTACATAAAAAGATTATAAGAAAATGACCTAAATTTTAACTAAAGCTTGCAAAATGCCGGACTAGTATTGTTAGATAAGACAACATACGATGACAAAAAAACTATAACTTCTCACGATAACATATTACGTGAATGAAAAATAACCCTCCCACTAAATAAGCAACAAAAGTGAATAACAATAATATAAACAGAGACCACACTATTAAAAAATACGGGCATACTAAATACAGTCTGAAAGAAAAAAATTCACAAATCCTAATTATACAGTACCATCAAATTGCACAAACCCGATAAAAGCATTCGACCCATAACTTCGGCCATTTCATCACCAGCCTATGAATTCAAGATTCATCAACCAAATTTTCACTAGTAAATAATATTTAAAGCTGAACATTCAATCAAAAATTCTCTTGAATAAGTACGTACATCACGTCACTTATCTAGACCCTAATAAAAAAACACATTAATCTCTTTTGATATTGTAAATCTATACACTAATGTACCCATAGAAGACTCACTTACACTAATAGAAGAACAACTTTAATGAAAATTATAATTCATAACTCCCTAAATCTTGCGAAAATGACGTTGATAATATAATGAACTAAGCACTTTTATCACGAGCAAAATTTTTTCACCTTTAAACGGCATTATCTATGGATGAATAATGGTCTACCCATGGGTTCTCCAGCCAGCGTTCTATGCCAATCACATCGAAAAACAAATTATGAAACTACCTTTAAAGACAATATAATTGCAGGGAAACAATATGTTGATGACGTTTCTGCATCTGGAATGGTAAGAAAGAGAACTTGGAGAATTATCACAACAATAAACACTAAACTTAAGATAAATTCACATTAGAACACGCAATATCTAATACTATTAATTTTCTCGATCTACAATCTCTTTGAACGAAAACCACGACTTCTTTTTTAAATTTATAGAAAACCCCTCAAACTGATAGCATTATACCATACCATTCCTACTATTCGCCATCCATGAAGAGAGCTGCTTTATTTCTTATTTCATAGATTCTCAACGTCCCCTTATCCCCTGAGAACTACAATAAAGAAAAGGATATCATTTACCAACTTGGCAGAAATAACCAATATACAAAGAATACATAGACCAAGTATACATTTCAATAAAAAGCAAATGATAATGAAGAAAATATACCCTCATATTACAAAAAGAAAACTTTTTCTAACTATACCATACTATAAAGGTTTACACGAAAGTATACAGAAAACTGTTAATAACATGACTACTCACTGATAAACAAACGACATAAAACTATCGAAAACTTTCTAGTCAATAATAAACCAAAACTAAACAAGAAGAAGAAGCGGAATATATTAAATAATTGTGCTAATTGTCCTTCCTTTTACATTGGCATGACCACACGAAACATGAAAAAACGTTTCATGAACACCATAGAAACCACCAAATCAGCATTGGGTTGCCACATAGACGAATGTAAACACAACATAGAATTGATAACTTAAGATATTAACATAAAGGACATAACTTTCACAAACTGACATTACTAGAACAATTAGAAATCCCAAGAACCAAGATAATAGACATTTACTGAACAAATTTTTCGGACTTTAACCTTAGAGAAAACAACCTCATCAGACTCATCAATTTCCCGAACATACACCAGATATTGACACCATGACAGCTAACAGCTCAAACTGACCTTCATTTCTGTGCGAGACTAGCTTGAAATAATACGAAATTGTTTTCTTCCTTAAGTAACATCTAAATTTGAATGCTTACATTATTTGTAATTAAAATTGAAGGAACCTCTTTGTACGGTTAGTTGATTGCACGTTCACACCTGAATTTATATAATTAAAATTGTACCTTTCAGCTGGCCTGAGTTGGTTTTTAAAAACCGAAATCGATCGCCAAAGAATAAATTTTTTAACCCTAGATAACGGGACTTGTTTCAACACACGTCATTGCGGGACTATCGTGAATTTACGACGGTCGACAAAACATTCATTTTTCGGAAAATCTTTCCAGAAAAACTCACGAAAAGTGCTGAAAATTCTACATTGAAAAATGAAAAACCAAAACATAATAAATATTTCGATTTCTATCATCATCACTGCATTTTTGCCAAGTATCCGCGGTGCTCCCCTTGGGATGTCCACATTGTCCAAAAAAAGTTGAAGTCATCCTTATTTTTTTACTAGGCAAAAAGAAACAGTTCTCTGCGCTTTTTTTCCTGGGAAATGGCAGTTTATAAATCATTTTGAATATTCAGAATTAGACCATATCTTGGTGATATTTCGCCTCAATTTGGGAGTCGATATCTTCGTTTCATCATCATACATCCATAGCTCAGCAAGGCGACGACTCCAATCTATCATATACTTGTATCGTGAAAAGGTTTTCCTCCCTCCTCAAGATTTGTTAATAAAACACAGGGAGTTGATGCAGGAGGCCATACTTATATAAATATATATATATTATATATATATATATATATATATATATATATATGTCAAAGGTATAGTACCGGGACCTTTTTCGATTTCGTTATATATAGGTTCAGTCGATCATATATAAGGTTTACTTTCAGAGGATCTTCGAAATTTTCAAAAATGTTCATTGTTTTTCATTTATTTTCGATTATTAGGGAATATATATAGTTCCAAGACTTCTCAATTTTTTTCCGCACTTGATCATCTCATTCAATTTTGTTCGGATAATTTCATCATATATCAAGGCCTCTCACTATCAATACTATCAAACTAAAAAAAAAATCACCACTTTTTATTATATATCGATTTTTCAAATAACTGCGAATCGAACTTTCACACATTTATATCTATATATCTGATAAATTGGAATTAGTTTATGTACTTTATAGGTTCGTTTGGTCATATATAAAGCTATTTCCATAATATCATCCAAAAGTTGGAAATTTCTAACTCAATTTCTTTTATTTTCGAATATTTGTTCAATCGTACAACCTGATACTCACATTTATGTTCATATTATTAGTATACCGAGCTTTTACCTATCGTATATGGGTCAATACCATGCGAAATAGTATATTTCATTAATGACCATTGGAAAAAAGAAAATATTCTAAATCATTTCAATTTATTTGCCAATTTTGATAAATCATCCATTTCCGGGACATTTCATTGGACCGGATGCTTATTGGTAAACGGAAAAGCGGTCAATGATAAATAGTAAAGCACTCCTAGGTGATCCTAAATATGCTATATTTTATGAGCCTCATTAGTATAATTGCAAAGATACAGGCTATTTTATCCATTTGGCAAATTTCTTCGACTGGTCATAACTGAACATGCACTCGAACTATTTTCATGATGAAGTTGTCATGATATCCGAAAATACAATGTTTTTATTTTTTATTTCGATTTACCGCAGACGAAATTTCCTTTAATTCGAAGCATATTTGAAAAAATCCGAAAATACAATATTTTTGAAGATTCTGATGTTTTTCAAATTTTGTTTATCCGTACCTGGACTTTGCTCATGACAGATATACAGGTCGCTTATGTAGAATAAGTTGATGTGTATACCGTCATAAGCAAAGTCCAGGTACGGATAAACAAGAATTGAAAAAGCATCTGAATCTTAAAAAAATATTGTATTTTCGGTTTTTTAAATATGCTTCGAATTTTAGAAACTTCTGCCGTAAATCGAAATATCTCTCTGTGTTTAAGCTACACTGTTCATGCATATGTCCAAAGCGACGACAGAACGATCCATTACTTGCATCGGACCATTTATTATCGAAATATTTTCAAGAATGAAAATGGCATATCGGTCTTTACATTTCTAGAGTAAAATAATTCATTACTCATTATATCCTTTCCGATAATACGAAAATTTTTTCAATTCTAGGTATCCTTACCCAGATTTTTGTTGTCACTATCAACAGGAGTTTTATCGAAAAAATTACGATCATAAAGTTTCACTACTAATTGAATTGAATAATTTCGAGAACTATTGAATCGCAATTTTTATGGAACATAATAATTTATCAACTCAGAGCAGAACTCAACAAATAAATGTCCTGCAACAAGTTTTCAAGAGAAATTTATATACTCAAATAGAAAGAGTGAACATAATTTTCACAAAAAATCTGTTCTCGATCATACAGACCGCCATGAAATGGGATTGAATAATCACATAGATTTTAAAGATGATTTATCTTCAAACTATATATGATTTTCCGAAAATCAAAATCAATTGAAAATTACTGAGCATTTCTAGACCATTCGTTTTTTGTTAAATTAGACCTAAAACCTGTCAAATTAAAAACTGATAAAAAATGATATGTCTTGAAATTATTTATGATTTTCCGAAAATCGAGAACAAATGGAAAGTACTGACCACAATTCAAATTTTTAGTTCCTTTGGATGAAAAAAAACTTTTCTTGATCAAACTGACCACATCAAAAATGGATAGAATGATTACATATACATAAAGTGAAATACCTATTACTTAGGAACTACATGGTTTATTGAAGAACCAAATAAAAACTAGTGAGCAAATTTCTAAATTTTGGGCTTCTTTTTATGAAAAAAACTATTTTGGATCATACTAAACATCATGGAATCGGATTGAATGTTGAAACGAGTATGTAAAATGGAATGTTTTGGAACTACATGATTTTCCGAGAAATCAAAATCAAATGGAAACTAATGATCAATATTTTGAATTTTTTGATTTTGTTTGTTGAAAAAGCCTATTGTAGATCATACAGAACACCATTGAGAATGATAAAATGATCACATGGGTATGTAAAATGAAATGTCTTGGAACTATATGATTCTCGATAAAATCAAAACCAAATGAAAATTACTGATCAATATCTTGAATTTTTGGTCTCGTTCTTTTAAAAAAACCTTCTCTCGATCATACCGATCACCATGGAATGTGATCGAATAATCGCATGAATAAGTAAAATACAATGTCTTGGAACTATATAAATATCCGAAGAATCAAGACCAAATGAAAACTACTGATAAATATTTCGATTTTTTGGTTTTGAATACTGGAAAGACTTATTGTTGATCTAACAAATCACCATAAAATTTGATTGAATAATTACATGTGTATGTAGAATGAAATGTCTTGGAACTATATGATTTTCCTAAAAATCAAAGCCAAACAAAAATTACAGATCGAACTATCCAATTTTTAGATTTGTTCGTTGAAAAGGCCTATTCTAGATCATTATGATCACCTAGGAATGTGATTGAATGATATTTCAATATTTCAGAGCTCTTACTTCGACCATTCGAGAGTAATCGTGTTTGCGGCTAGAAATAATTATATTTGAACACAAATTTTTCATCAGTAATTGCAACCGTGTTGTTTGAGACCACTTTCGGTCCAAAATTCGAAACTATAGATATTTGGACAAAACCATAGCACTCTATTTTCTTTCGATCAAGCGAGCAAAATGTGTATATAAAACGTTAATTATCGAATTTTGATGAATAGGAATTCAGAATTTGAATTCTTAAAGAATGCCTATCCAAGAATCGAAGCAGATCGTAAAAGTGGAGGGGCAGTATTTTTTCAGGTTTCAAAATGTAACTCTAAATTTCTCTGGTTCATCATAGACAAGAAATATTAGCTAGAAATGTGTTGCGTTCGTTATGTCTTCATAGCAGTCGAATCAAAATCTTTAGCATGAAAATATTTTTCAAAAATGATTACCGTATACTGGCAGTATATTATTTTTATATTTGTTTGTTTTGAATTTCTACCCTACCACTGATACACTGTGATTTGAGTGCTATTCGGAATCGGAATTTGGGTTCTGCAGTGCACAAATGAAGTGGACTTTTTTCACTTGAAAGTATGTAAATTAAGTAACTCCAAGGGAAATATAAATCTTTTATAGGAGAATGATACTGTAGTTCAATATATATAGTAATTTTTTCTCGAACTCAACACACAAACCGATATTCCTCGAAGTGTATTCGAAACCATGACGTAGTTAACCTACCATACACACCTGATAGTAGTAGGTTATCTTTTTGCAGGACAGGTTTTTTATTTACATATGTTTGTTAAATGGTCCCATTTCACCGCGACGTAACAAAAGTTAACCGACGTGAAGATGAAGTTAACCTGGTTTGGGTGGTTAAGTTCGAGAAAAAATGATTTATGAATCACATAATGATGATGATATGAAGAAATCATGTGATTTTCTAGAATTTTCTTTCAGTCGCAGGGCTGATGTCCTGGAAATAACGAAAGTAAACATATAATTACCATAATACGCTAGAGCGGCATGTGCTCCGTTATATTTCACGATTCGAAATAACGGTTCATTTTAAAATGGCATATTTGAAGATATACAGATGCTACAAATTTTACCAGTGACATAAACTCGAATAATCAAAAAAAAAATATTACAAAGATCTTAGTAGCATAATATAGGTGACTTTCAATTTTCACGACTTGTCCCTATTACATATTTTCGAAACCTTTTATCCGATCTCTCGTATATTCATTATTTGGATGAAGGATAAGAACGTGCAAACTTCTGCAAACTTTTATCAGTATCGGTAAGCTAGAACTGTGAAAAATATCTCTACCTGCGGTCTCGGCCAAAAATTGACTCTCATGTGCCATGAAAAAAAAACACTTATTTCACGCACTTAATATAAAAAATAACTATTGTATCATCCGGTATTGAACTTGAATACGGTGACTTGATATATTCAAGGTAGGTTTAAAGTCTGAATACTTGAGCATTGTGCAATCAGTAAATAAAATAAAAAAAAATAGTTTGTCCATGCAATGTAGACCGATAATGAGATTGCAATCGAAAATTACACGACAATATAGTGATCGATGTAACTTTCGAACAGAACAAGCTTTTTCACTGTATATTTAAAACATCCACATGTACATAATGTGTTCATAAGAGGAAAAATCGATTGATTATTTTCGAAGTTACCCTCACTTAAACTTTGATTCATTCTATTTTCAATAAACACAATTTCATATCCGATAAATCTCAAAATTGATATTGCGAACTATGAAAGTGACACACATATTTTGCTGAATCTCGTCAAAATCGTATCATTCGAAGATTTTCGAACGAAAAAGAATTCTGGCCCGTGGCTTGTCTGGATCTGAATAATCATAACCTTTGAACGGAAAGAGCTGAAAACTTGAATTTTTCGAGATGGATTTCGAACCTGAATATCTCGAATGAAATCGTTAGTGGACCAAATCGGTTGGTTAGTTACGAAGTTATTGTCACTGAAATATTTTTCCTATGTTGCACAATACTTCTGAAATGGTCGGTCGATTTTAAATTCAGTATCTCGTTGTGAATTAGGGGTGCGCTGATGTCTGCAAGATTTGATCTTAATCTTATAATTACGAAATTTTTGAATAATAATTAATGAGCAGAACGATATTTTTATATTTCCACAAAACGAAAATAGAATCTCAACTGCCTGTGAAATTTTGTATGATGCTAATTATGTAGTTTACATGTCTATACAGATATAATAATGAATACAAATCATACGAGTCAAAAAGTCTTCTCGCGTTTACTCAGATTGAAATAATTAAATTTGAACATCAACTCAATTTAAATCAGAAACTATCACGAGTAAAATGAACTATATAATTTTGCAGAAAATCAAAATCAAATGGAAAGTGAACTCATCACAATTTCGAATTCGTGGGTTTGCCTATTCTCGATCATACTGATCACTATGGAATGTAATCGAATGATTGCATGGATATGTAATATGGAATGTCTCGGAACTATATGATTATCCGAAAAACAACACCAAATGGAAACTACTGATCCAAATTTCCAATTTTTGATTTTGTATGTTGAAAAAGCCTATTGTAGATCATTCAAATCACCATGAAATGATTGAATGATCACATGTATGTATCGAATGAAATGTCTTGGAACTATACGATTTCTCGAAAAATCAAAACCAAATAGAAAATACTGATCAAAATCTCGAATTTTTGGTTTTGTTCTTTAAAAAAGCCTATTCTCGATCATACTGATTACCATAGAATGTGATCGAATGATCGCAGGGATATGTAAATGAAATGTCTCGGAACTATATGATTATCCGAAAAATCGAAACCAAATGAAAACTGCTGGCCCATATTTCGAAATTTTGATTTTGTATATTGGAAAACCCTTTTGTAGATCATACAGATCACCATGAAATGTGATTGAATGATCACATGTATATGTAAAATGAAATGTCTTGGAACTATTCGATTTTCCGAAAAACCAAAACTTAACGGAAATTACAGATCGAACTATCGAATTTTTCATTTTGTTCGTTGACAAGTCTATTCTATATCATACTGATCAACATAGAATGTGGTTGAATAATCAAATGGGTATACAAAATCAACTTGGAACTATATGATTTTCCATAAAATCAAAACCAAATAAAAACTACTGATCAGTATCTTGAATTTTAATTTTGTTATTTCGTGAATGGAGAATGGATCGCATTATCTGAACCATAGAAAGTTCAATTGGAATATTGAAAAGAAGAATGTCTGTATTTCCTTAACAAGATGATATATTATTCGAGTATAATTTAGTTTTTGAACGAAGATTGATATCTTGAATTTTTATGAAATTTCAAGAAGATCGCATCATCAGAACCATTAAGTTAATTTTTTTAAATTCTAGTTTTTACATATTTGAGTTTTTCAATATTTACAGAATATTATTCCAATCGTGCTAAGATTTTGCATTCATTCATTTAGTATTAATCTGAAGTTAGTTATATACAAAATTTTGAGGTAATAATTTTTTTGTCTCCCCAAAAAACGAGCTCTTGGAAGCACCTGCTCAGGGCTTTTCTCAAATTTTTCATCTTGGAATTTATAAAATATGCTTAAATGTTTGGAAACAGCATAATAAACATAAATGGACTATTACTCTTCATTATTCCGCATGTTATCTGTCTAATATCCTTCAAATTTCGAATTACAGGTGTTACGAATTTTGATAATGAAAAATTAATGTTACTTTTTTCGAGTTATCATATTTAAGGAGCACCTGGTATAATTTCATGATACTTGATATACACATTAAACTATAATATTTCTACAGAAGCGATCTGTATATCTTCTATCAGCTAAATCCAGGTCCGGATAAACAAAAGTTTTATAAGCATCTGAACCTTCAAAAAACACATAGTATTGTCGAATTATGAAAACTTTCGTCTTTCGAATCGGTTGGTTAGTTGAGAAGTGAATAATTTTTCCTAAGTTGCACAATACTTCTGAATGGTAGGTCATTGATTGTGAATCAGTAAATTAAGGAAAACTAGTTTATCCGTGCGATGTGGATCGGAAATATAGTGGTCGATGTATTTCGAACACAACAAGCTGTTTCACGGTAGACCCACTTCTACTAATGTGTTTATAAGAAAATCCGATAAATGTTGAAAATGACATTTTGAATTATGATAGTGAACACATATTATCATAAAAGACTTTCAAACGAAAAAGAATTTGGCCTTCTGTCTTTAAATATCATAACCCTCGAACGGAAAAATGAAATTTTGACACTTTCGTATCTGAATATCTCGAAAGAATCGTAGTAGACCGAATCGGTTGGTTAGTGAGAAGTGAATAATTTTTCCTAAGTTGCACAATACTCTGAAATGGTCGGTCAATTTAAAATCAGATTTTGTTGAAATTAGGATGCGTGTGTCGTAAAATTTGATCGAATTTTAAAAGAATACATAATGAGCAGAACTATAATTTATATTTAAATAAAAATAATTTTTAACTGCCCGTGAAATGTCCATGAGTTAATAGTAGTTTACATGTCTAAAAAGATATTAAATATAATAAATAATAATTATACGAGTCAGAAGTTTTCTTGCCTTACTCATATAATTATAGAAAGAATGAATTTGAACATAATGATAAGTCAGTTCTCCTGTTGAATCCTCAAATGAAGTCAGAAACTATTATTCGCAGAATCATATTTAGTTAATGGTCCATGCTCGAGGTCGATGGTTCGAGTATGTATGTTATTGAATTTTGTCATTTTTTTTCTACTTTTTGGAGTTTGATGTCAAACCAGAAGCTTCTGGGCTCTCATTTATATCAGGACAACGATAAATAACATTTCAATATCCTGAGAGCTTTTGGTTCGATTCAAGTCGTTTATAAATTGATGTTTGCTCCTTCGAAAATTATCGTGTTCACGGTCTGTCATAAGCTAGGTTTAAGATTTTGAAGGAAAATATTGAGTCTCAGATTTCTCAATAATCATCGTTGCATGAGAAAACAGGAATTGAAATGTTTGATTAAAGAAACAATTAAATTAACTCGTAACTATAGTTATATCTCTATATCCAATTGATCAAATTTCAAGCAAAAGTAAATAAAAAACAAATATCATACCCCATTTGACAGAATTTTTTTCATGACCAAATCATCCTGAAAGATAATTGGAACAAATTAACACATTGATTATCAACTACTAATTTTTCAAACTTTGAGCAGTTATACAAAAACTTAGTTTTGATCGAAGTGGCGATATCTACTGCAAGAACAGAGATTTTTGCATAAATATCATTATCAGGTTTCTGTTCTGAGTCTACGCATTACATTATGTAATTCAGTTATGATAGTAGGACTAAGTGAGTAATCTGACTTCACCCATTGTTTTTTTTTTAATCAGAACGAAAGTGAATCAAATCAGTTTATTGAGTCTAAACAAAATCATTGGACTATTCTACATCAGACTTATTATTTGAAAAAGGAATTGAATGATCAGATATACATGAAGTAAAATGTAATGGAACACATTTATGGTTCCCAGGAAGGTCAAAACTAAATGAAATGTAGTGGGCAAACTTTCTAATTTTGGGTTTCTTCGGAGACACCTTTTCTAGATAATACTAACCACCATGGAATAGGATTGAATGGTCACATGGATATGTAAAATGTCTTGGAACTATATGATTTTCCAAAAAATCGAAACCAAACGGAAACTGCTGTTCAAAATTTCAAATTTTTGCCTTCGTTTGTTGAAAAGTCTTCTTGAACACTTTTCATGGTGATCAGCCATGAAATATAATTAAATGATCACATGAATATGTTAACTGGAATTTCTTTTAACCAAAGGATTTTCCAAAAAATCAAAACCAAATAGAAAATACTGATCTCGAATTTTGGTTTCGTTCTTTAAAAAAGACCTATTCTCGATCATACTGATCACCATGGAATGTGATTGAATAATCGCACGAATAAGTAAAATACAATGTCTTGGAACTATATGAATATCCGAAAATGAAGACCAAATGGAAACTACTGATAAATATTTTGATTTTTTGGTTTTAATTATTGAAAAAGCTTATTGTTGATCTAACAAATCACCATGAAATTTGATTGAATGATAACATGTATATATAGAATGAAATGTCTTGGAACTATATGATTTTTCTAAAAATCAAAGCCAAACAAAAATTGCAGAACGAACTATCGAATTTTTAGGTTTGTTCAATGAAAAAGCTTATCTAGATCATTATAATCACCTTGAAATGTGATTGAATGATCAAATGGATATAAAAAATGATTTTCCGAGAACTAAAACTGAATGAGTGAAAAAATATAAAATTCTTTGATCTCCTGTCGAAAAAACCTATTCTCGATTAAACTCATTATCTATCATTTAATGCGATTGAATTATCACATTCATATAAAAAGCATAAATGTCACGGAAGCAAATTATATTATCCAAAATGAAAACTAAACAAAAACTAAAGAGCAAACTTCCATACCCAGAGTTTGATGCGAATTTTTTCCTGATCATACTGACTCAAAAAAAAAATTGCATCGAATAATCACATGAGTATATGAAATGCGAAGTCTTGGAAGTACATGGTTTTCCAAAAAATCAAATCCAAATGAGGACTAATAGGGAAAATTTCAAATGGGATTCGATTTTTTCCTGATTTCCAAAATAAACTACGATTCATGAATGTTCATACTTTCAGAATATGCTATCAATAAAACCAACAATATTCAAATGAAATGTACCTTCAGGATCTGTTAATTGATGCAATACATAATTCTGAATAAATGAAAAATTTCAGAAATCCCTGAGCAGAAGTTCTTAAGCGTGCGTTCTTTGGTGGAGCAATAAGAATATTAACTCAAAATTTTGTATGGGATTTGAGATTGATACTAAATATGAAATGCAAAATCTCAGCACTATCTAAATAATATTCTGAGCCTCATTCAAAAACTGTAATATGAAAAAACTTGACAATTAAAAATACTAAATTACGCGTTTCTGATAATGCGGTCCCCTCGAAATTATGCATGAGAATCAGTATATCAATCTTCGTTCACAAAATAAATTTAATTCGAATCGGATATCTTGTTGTTGGTAATATAAAGATTCTACTTTTCAACGTTCCAGTTGAATTTTCTATGATTCTGATGATACGACCTTTTGAAATTTCGCATGAACATTCAATCCACATCCTCAAAATAAATCCACATCCACAAAATAAATTTAACCAAAATCCTATATCTTGTTATCGAAATATGAATATTATTCTTTTCAATATTCTAATTGAATTTTCTCTGGTTCTGTTATCACTTTTGTCACTAAATTTTGGATGGCTATATTTTATGGAATACCCTGTAGGATTTGGCTGGTTAAGAAACTCAACTGCGTCATTGGGGTACAAAACTCACCCTGAAAATCTCAAGTCCCTAGGACAATTCCTTCTAAAGTTATCGTGCTAACGGCGGAAACGGAGGGGACAGACATTCGAGCAGAAGCAATTACGAGCACTCATTAATTTAGAAGCAAAAAAAGAATTTCCAATTTTGAGGATTATTGAAATGACTATGGTGTTTATGAACGATCCAATCAACATTTTAAAAAAATCTTTCGTGCCTGCATGACTTATTAGATGAATGATAAATGTGTGATGAAATAATTTAGCCTAATTCAAATTCATTCATCAGTTATTTCGTGTATCATCTTTGAATACAGAAAGCAACATGAATGTAATCGAGTAATCACTCAAATTAATATAAAAAATATCCTGGAACTGAATGTTTGTACGACAAATCAAAAGCTCATAAAAACTAGTGTGTAATATTCAAAATCTCCGGTTCTAACCGTAACAGAATCGAAATATTTTCTTGTATCAACCCTTTATTGTATTGACCCCCAATGTGACACAACTTAAGGATCCATGGCATTATTTCATGAAATACTATAGCTTTAAGACTGTCCAAAATGACCTCATTATTTCTCGGCCTGAGGAAAAAAATAGGAAATATTTTCTTAAGAGATATGATCAACCCCATGAGTTTATTCAGAAAAAACGGCGTACTCGATAGGCTTTTTCATGGTCAAACATATACATGCTTACTCAAGATACATGAGGAATTAAAAACACTGCACCTAATCGAAATAGATTTTGTTAATTCCAAGACTGTTTGTTATTTCCAAGACTTCTCAAAGATCGTATAGTTCCGAGACTCGATACTTCCAAGACCGTCCCGGAAGTAAGCGTTACATATAAAAATTTTCCAAGACCGTCCTGGAAGTATACAAAAGTCTTGGAACTAGAAGGTTTACCGCAGATTTGGTCCTGGAACTATACCTTTGACATATATATATATATATATATA
>CM024243.1:70404423-70499595 GCA_013421045.1 Propylea japonica
ATTGTGAAATACTTTTTAAATAAATTAAATCAAATCATTATTATCGAAAAAGAATATCTTATATGAGATAATAGTAAAAATACACTATGATGATAGTTGTTATGCGATAAATATAATATATTCAGCTACTGGAAAATTTATTTTTTATTATTTTTCTCCCGTGTACCTTCACAAGTAGAACATTGTCGATTTGAACTAGGCTGTTACCAATGGCTAAATTTCTATCCGTCCTATACAGAAATATTGAATAGATCTTCTTATTCTTCGGACCCATATCATACCATGGAACCTGCTGCAGAATATATGGGTATTTCCCGACTGTAAATAGAAGGTTACTTGGTTAAATACAGAACACGTGCGCCAAAAACAGTAGCCTGGAGTGTTGAAACGGTTTATTGTGTCATCAGAATCTACAAAAAGTCAATGTCGTTGCAATAAATACAACATATAACTAATCCAGAGCTGGACCGAAGCCTTGTGCTTAGTGCTCTCGAAAGCACTCGAAGCGCTTTGGTGCTCGTAAGCAATGAGCTTAGTGTGCTTAGTGCTTAGTGCATGGTGCTTCGGGAATTACCGCACTAATCGCTTCGTGGACTTGTCCGAACATGAAAATGTGTTTCAATTCAATGAATACATAATTTTTTTTCATGAAATCGCGTGTACCTATAACATAAAGAAAGGATTTCGCTATATGCCGTGAAACATGCATTTATGTTTTATTATTTTCACAATGACAACAAAGTATTAAGGCGGAACCTATTTTGGGAAAGTACATAGGCAATCTGTAATTGTTTCCTTTTTTAAACATGCATTTATATCTGATTTATCTTGACAATTACAACAATTATTGAGTTTTTGAGGGTGGACACTTTTGAATGAGACACCCTGTATAAGGCATTTCTATTAATAAAAAAAAGTTATTTCGTTCAAGAATATATCATCATCATTTAATTCAACATCACTATACTCTGACTCATTTAAAAGTTTTCACCCTCAATAACTAAACTCAATAATTTGTAAAAACACCCAGACAGGTTGAACTTATTGAAGGTGGAAACTTCCAAATGAGACCCTGTATAGCCTTACGAGATATTGTGACCAAAAATTTAAATATCATAGACGTTTGGCTAATAACAATTTTATTTTAAAATTGCTTAGTGCTCGGTGCTCGTGGAAACAAATTACATTGTATAAGTGCTTAGTAATTGCTAGCATTTCTTGAAAAATAAGGTCTTAGTGCTCGATATTCGGGAGCCAGCCCCTCCAATAGTTTGTGTGAACTTATCCACACTTTTCCAGCCACGGTTTTTGACGTGTATACTGTCGATATTGGGATAGAAGACAATCGTGCGTTATTTAGTCACAGTGTTGCCAGATGTATCTCATGTATGATAATGAGATTTATTTCAACTTACACATGGAAAAACACGATCGAGTGATTTGTTTTTTATTATTTAATTACCAAAATCTAAAACTTTTTTATTGTCCGTCGAAATATAAGGGAAAAATTAAAAACTGACCAGCCACGGTTTTAGCGATAACTGTGCACGGGTTATCCGGGGGCGGTGCGTTCTCAACAAAAATTTTTTGCATAGTATTTCGAACACATATATCAAATCTATTGAGACATTTTTTTTTGGGCATCCGTCGAAGTACGAGAAAAAAATTAAAAACTGACCAGCCACGGTTTTAGCGATAACTGTGCGGGGGGTTATCCGGGGCGGTGCGTTCTCAACAAAAATTTTTTGCATAGTATTTCGGACACAGATATCAAATCTATTGAGACATTTTTTGGCTTCCGTCGAAATGAGAAAAAAATTAAAAACTGACCAGCCACGGTTTTAGCGATAATTGTGCGGGGGGTTATCCGGGGGCGGTGCCTTCTCAACAAAACTTTTTTTGCATAAAATTTTTAACACAGATATCAAATCTAATGACACATTTTTTTCGGCGTCCGTCGAAGTACGAAAAAAAAATTGAAAACTGACCAGCCACGGTTTTAGCGATTACTGTGTGGGGGGTTATCCGGGGTAGTGCGTTCTCAACAAAAATTTTTTTGCATAGTATTTCGAACACAGATATCAAATCTATTGAGACATTTTTTTGGGCGTCCGTCGAAGTACGAGAAAAAATTAAAACTGACCAGCCACGGTTTTAGCGATAACTGTGCGGGAGGTTATCCGGGGGCGGTGCGTTCTCAACAATTTTTTTTTGCATAGTATTTTTAACACAGATATCAAATCTAATGACACATTATTTGGGCACCGTCGAAGTACGAGAAAAAAATTAAAATACTAATACTACCTATACTAATTAATCTTACATCATCATTTGTCTTAAATACATAGTGAACAGAAAAAAGGTTGGTTGAAATACACTACTTAAAAAAATTAAAGGATCAAAAAAAAATTCAAAATTTTTCGACCCATTTCAACATGCCGTAATTTTGGAGGAATGGTCGTACAAGGAATTTAAAAAAAGGAAATTGTAGCTCCAAGTGTCTTTTGGATTAGAACTTCAAAAATTTGAAGTTGTAGTGGTTTTCGAGTAATGATGAAAAAATCAGCAACAAAAACATTCTCAAAATTTTACCACTTTTATTTCATGTCTACGAGCGTGGAAATCTTATTTTTGCATAATCGTTATAATGGTGGGGTACTTTGTTAATTCAGCTTTAATTAATTTTTATATTGACCTCAATCGTCCACTTCTCGCCGATATATCGGTCTTCCAATGTAAAAGGATCCACTTGTCACTGATGGTGTGTTACACAGAATCGATGAATGAAGGATTCACAGAGAAATTTGTTAGTTTATTTTATTTTTCTTCTTTTTCGAAATTTATGTACTATCTGCAATTAAAATGTGGAAAAAGCTCGAGAAATTCTTTTTTTTTGCCTTTTTTAAAGATTATGAGCTTCTCAGAGCAAAAAAGGTGATCCTTATTTTTTTTCAAAATTCAATCGAGTCAAACAAAAAAACGCTAGTTGGATTGAGTTGGCTCTTCGTAAGGTTTTTATCACATATTGAACTGTGAAAGTCCCCCTTAACATTATTGGTTTGCTCAACATTTTCGATCTAGCGGTAGATTTTCCAAGAACCACCAAAAGCCCTTTTTTGTTAAATTTTTATATTGATGCGACATGAAGAAACAAAATTTCTATGAATAAGCAAAGAATGTTCATTAATGGGAGTTCATTTAAGGTCTTGAAACCTTCCTTTAATTTTCTGAGCGATCATTGTTTCTGAGAAATCGATAATCAAAGACAAATGGAACCTTTCCATTTGAAGACCGATATCTCGGCGAAAAGTTGACGTATTAAGATCAATAAAAAAATAAAATGAAAGCTGAATTAACAAAGTATCCCATCATTATACGGTTATGCAATACTAAAATTTTCATGCTCGTAGACAAGAAAAAAAAAAGTTGTAAAATTTTGGGAATTTTTTGTTGCTGATTTTTCTATCATTACTCAAAAACCACTGAACTTTAAAATTTTTGAAGTTCTTATCCGAAAAACAGACACTTGGAGCTACAATTTCTTTTTTTGATTCCTTGTTCGACCATTCCTCTCAAAGTTACGGCATGTTGAAAATTGCCGAAAAATTTGGAATTTTTTTTGATCCTTTAATTTTTTCCAGTAGTGTATATCCCAGAATCCCTGGGGGTTCATCATTAAAATTGTTCAATAACGGGGATCTGTTTATGTATATCTAGTCGTTGAGTACCTACCTGTTATTATTGTACCTGTTTATTTCGTCACTGGTTTTCGTGTCCTGACTTTTCTAAATATTCAGCTATGTAGTGGCAAAGAGGACAGGGAAAATAAAATCCTTATGAGATGCCGACGTTTCGACCGACCTTTATTTCTGGTCTTTTTCAAGGCTGGAAACAGAACGACATTGAAAATATGGGGTGGTAACATAGTGCCATAACATAAAACAGTGTAGTTTAGTTGGGTGTAGAAATAAAATACAATAATACAATAAAGTAATACAAAAACATACTTAAAAACACATACCTATTCATATGGATTATCCCTCATACTATTTCGAAGTGGACATAAATCTGTGTCGTCAATTTTTTTTAAAACTCGATACATAGGTACATTTGTCATAAGATAAAATTTGTCAACAGATAAAATTATTCAAAACTTTCATTAAAATTTAGGGCATTGAAAGGTATTTCTTATAATGTTATACACAAACAATTTAACCAGTTTCCGTATTATCTGATATTTACAGAGCGTCGAGCGTCATATGGTAATGTCAGAGAAACGGGTATGTTCCTGGAATTCATCAAGAACGAATCACCATTTTAGAGAGGGAAAAAAAATTATAGAAGGAGATGTGTCGTGAGATGGTTCATATTTCTTTGAACGAGACGGTAAATTTGAGGACTGATGTACAGAATTTAAGTACAATATACCACAACATTTTAGAGAGACATAAACGGATGATTCGTTCTTGATGAATTCCAGAACATACCCGTTTCTCTGACATTACCATATGACGCTCGACGCTCTGTAAATATCAGATAATACGGAAACTGGTTCAATTGTTTGTGTATAACATTATAAAAAAATACCTTTCAATGCCCTAAATTTTAATGAAAGTTTTTGAATAATTTTATCTGTTGACAAATTTTATCTTATGACAAATGTACCTTTGTATCGAGTTTTTAAAAAATTGACGACACAGTTTTATGTCCACTTCGAAATAGTATGAGGGATAATACATATGAATAGGTATGTGTTTTTAACACGTTGAGCGCCACGTGCACACCGGTGGACATTTTGAATTTTCAAAGCAGGACCAAGTGTTCACTGGTGGTCATTGTTGATTTTCATCGATCGGACAGCATGACCACCCGTGGTCACATATATCCAGTAATTAGTACACATTGCTGGAACCAAACTACAAAGTCCAAGTGAAATATGCTCACACCCCTGGGACCAAACCTTACATTCCTTATGTTATAATGAAAGAAAACGTAGCCTCCGATGAGCTCGCGGTCCCCAAATAAAATACATAATGTGACCACGGGTGGTCATGCTGTCCGATCGATGAAAATCAACAATGACCACCAGTGAACACTTGGTCCTGCTTTGAAAATTCAAAATGTCCACCGGTGTGCACGTGGCGCTCAACGTGTTAAGTATGTTTTTGTATTACTTTATTGTATTATTGTATTTTATTTCTACACCCAACTAAACTACACTGTTTTATGTTATGGCACTATGTTACACCCCATATTTTCAATGTCGTTCTGTTTCCAGCCTTGAAAAAGACCAGAAATAAAGGTCGAAACGTCGGCATCTCATTAAGGAGGATTTTATTTTCCCTGTCCTCTTTGCCACTACATAGCTGAATATTTAGTACCTGTTTATCTCTAAAGCTTCCAAAAGGTTTAGTTTTTGGCATTCGTTTTCTATTTCGAAATTGTGTTCAATTCATGTCCGGTTTCTATTGGATGATTTGCATTTTATGTCCAGTACTGTTTATGGTTGGTATAGGAATTCTGGTGTAATTTTATTCTTCTCCCAGACGGACGTCCAAAAGAAAGTCTCAATAGATTTGATATTATCTGTGTTCAAAATTTCATGCAAAAATATTTTGTTGAGAATGCACCGCCCCCGGATAACCCCCCTACACAGTAATCGCTAAAACCGTGGCTGGTCAGTTTTTAATTTTTTTCTCGTACTTCGACGGACGCCCAAAAAAATTTCTCAATAGATTTGATATCTGTGTTCGAAATACTATGCAAAAATTTTTTGTTGAGAACGCACCGCCCCGGATAACCCCCCACACAGTAATCGCTAAAACCGTGACTGGTCAGTTTTCAATTTTTTTCTCGTACTTCGACGGACGCCCAAAAAAATGTGTCATTAGATTTGATATCTGTAATGAAAATGCTATGCAAAAAAATTTTTGTTGAGCACGCACCGCCCCCGGATAACCCCCCGCACAATTATCGCTAAAACTGTGGCTGGTCAGTTTTTTATTTTTTTTCTCGTACTTCGATGGCCGCCCAAAAAAATGTCTCGATAGATTTGATATTAGTGTTGGGAATAATCGAGTACTTTCAATAACCGAGTACTCGATGATCGAGCGATTTTTCGCCTGATCACCACCCTCGGTTATATTCGTAATCGCCAGAGTTTGCAAGCGATCATGCTAACCGCTTGTCGCTCATTCAGCGCTGTACGGCCTCTACGTTCGTTGCGTTGTGACTTGCGACTTTGTTTATACATACTGTCCTCGAAATTGAAGCTCGCGTGTGTCGTATTGTATGATTATCATGGGATCAAAACAGAAGTCCGCTGTATGGAATTAATTCCATAAAAATAACGATAAGAAATTTGCAACTTGCAATATTAATTGTAGAAAAGTTTTGCCTTATTATGGCAGTACTTCAAATTTAAAGCAGCATTTAAATCGGCTTCATCCGACATTAACTTACAAAACAACAACAATACCATGTGAAACTGTTTCTTCAGGTAGCAATGAAAATGCACAAAATTTAGCTTATCCTGGAACTTCCGGAAATGCTATACCGTTCAAAAGACCAGCCAAACAATTGAAACTTTCCGAGTCTAGTTCTGGAAATGTTCTTTCGGATACAAAAATTGCGAAAATTGATTCAAGTTTGGTGAAAATGATAATAAGAACTATCGGATGAGAATTCACTCAAAGATCGCGATTATCTATGGTTAATGCCGGGCGAAAACACCGAATATAGGGCTTGTACTCAACCATTCAAATAACCGACACAGCCCGACTATTAAGATATCACCCGTCGCTCGAGAAATCGAATTTAAGAACACATGACTCATTTCGATTATCGAGTGACGAGCGGTTTTTTTGATAATCGAGCAGTGTCGATTATTTGAATAATCGAGTACTCGAGTGATTTTCTACTCGAGTTATCCAACATTATTTGATATCTGTGTTCCAATTACTATGCAAAAAAATTTTTGTTGAGAATGCACCGCCCCGGATAACCCCCACACAGTAATCGCTAAAACCGTGGCTGGTCAGTTTTTAATTTTTTTCTCGTACTTTGACGGATGCCCAAAAAAATGTGTCATTAGATTTGATATCTGTGTCAAAAATACTATGCAAAAAAATTTTTGTTGAGAACGCACCGCTCCCGGATAACCCCCCGCACAGTTATCGCTAAAACCGTGGCTGGTCAGTTTTTAATTTTTTTTCGTACTTCGACGGACGCCCAAAAAAATGTCTCAATAGATTTAATATATGTGTTCGAAGTACTATGCAAAAAAATTTTCGTTGAGAATGCACCGCCCCCGGATAACCCTACACACAGTAATCGTTAAAACCGTGGCTGGTCAGTTTTTAATTTTTTCTCGTACTTTGACGGATGCCCAAAAAAATGTGTCATTAGATTTGATATCTGTGTCAAAAATACTATGCAAAAAATTTTTGTTGAGAACGCACCGCCCTGGATAACCCCCCGCCACAGTTATCGCTAAAACCGTGGCTGGTCAGTTTTTAATTTTTTTTCTCGTACTTCGACGGACGCCCAAACAAATGTCTCAATAGATTTAATATCTGTGTTCGAAGTACTATGCAAAAAAATTTTCGATGAGAATGCACCGCCCTCGGATAACCCTCCACGTAGTAATCGTTAAACCGTGGCTGGTCAGTTTTTAATTTTTTTCTAGTACTTCGACGGTCGCCCAAAAAAATGTCTCAATAGATTGATATCTGGGTTCGAAATACTATGCAAAAATTTTTTGTTGAGAACGCACCGCCCCCGGATAACGCCTAGCACAGTAATCGCTAAAACCGTGGCTGGTCAGTTTTCAATTTTTTCTCGTACTTCAACGGACGCCCAAAAAAAAAAATGTCATCAGATTTGATATCCATGTTCGAAATACTATGCAAAAAACTTTTGTTGAGAACGCACGCCCCCGGATAACCCCCCACACAGTAATCGCTAAAACCGTGGCTGGTCAGTTTTTCAATTTTTCTCGTACTTCGACGAAAGCCCAAAAAAAAATGTCATCAGATTTGATATCCATGTTCGAAATACTATGCAAAAAATTTTTTGTTGGAACGCACCGTCCCCGGATAACCCCCCACACAGTAATCGCTAAAACCGTGGCTGGTCAGTTTTCAATTTTTTTTTCGTACTTCGAGGGACGCCCAAAAAATGTGTCACTAGATTTGATATCTGTGTTGAAAATACTATGCAAAAACATTTTTTGTTGAGAACGCACCGCCCCGGATAACCCCCGCACAGTTATCGCTAAAACCGTGGCTGGTCAGTTTTCAATTTTTTTCTCGTACTTCGACGGACGACCAAAAAAAATGTCATTAGATTTGATATCTATGTTTGAAATACTATGCAAAAAAAATTTGTTGAGAACGCACCGCCCCCGGATAACCCCCGCTCAGTTATCGCTAAAACCGTGGCTGGTCAGTTTTTATTTTTTTCTCGTACTTCGACGGACGCCCAAAAAAATGTCTCATAAATTTGATATCTGTGTTCGAAATACTATGCAAAAAAAATTTTGTTGAGAACGCACCGCCCCCGGATAACCCCTGCACAGTTATCGCTTAAACCGTGGCTGGTCAGTTTTAAATTTTCCCTTATATTTCGACAGACCCTAAAAAATTTTTAGATATTGGTAATTAGATAATAAAAAACAAATCTCTCGTTCGTATTTTTCTATGTGTAAGTTAGAATTAATCTTGTGATGTTTTATTAAACGATGTATTTCGATAACTGTTCTTTATTTAATTCTTACAATATACAAGAATAATGGAAATAAAGTGGGGATGAACACCTGCGCCGTATCATGTTATTTCAATATCATGACATCTCCCCTT
This sequence comes from Propylea japonica, assembly GCA_013421045.1. NCBI lineage: Eukaryota > Metazoa > Arthropoda > Insecta > Coleoptera > Coccinellidae > Propylea > Propylea japonica. The sequence continues at coordinate 70,413,282 of CM024243.1, forward strand.
TTCAAAAAAAAATAAAATAAAATCTGACAAAATCAATTCACAAGACAAGTATCTGAATGAGTATGTCAAAAACTTCGAAGTACAACATCGAAAACATCATTCGAACAATTAGGTACTCATCAAAATTGACAAACCTATTTGAAATCAAAATAAATATGTTCAAGATTGATATCGATTTGGTGGTCTCGAAGTTCTTCCATATCTTGTTACATAAGAATTAGAATTACATTGAACATCTTATGATTAAAGTTAGTTTCAGAGTGATCAGGATTTTTGTTTACTGATGGGTCAATTTTGATATGACGTCGATTTCTTGTGACCGTTCGATTAGAGTTATTAATCTTTATATCATAACTTCTAGGATTTTTATTCACATTAATTATTGTACCGGGAATATTGAAGAGACCATTGTTCCAAATTAGAACATTTTGATTTTTCTCAAGCTTACTCATAGTTCTTGTTTTACGGTCGAAATAAAATTTTTGTTTTTCTGTTTCTGTTCAATATTTTTCCTATGAAAACTGTTTAATAATTTTAGGTTTTAAATGTCTTCTGTGGTTGGCAATATACTTCGTAAATTCCTGGAAAAAAGTAGTTGTGCAGGACAATACAAATTGTGGTCAATGGGTGTATTTCGAAGTTCAAGTAAGGCGAGGTAGAAATCTGTTTTATCAAATAAACATTTTTTCAGTATAGATTTTACAGTGCCGATTGTTCTTTCAACCTGCCCATTAGACTGAGGATAATGGGGACTGCTGGTAGTATGTTTAAATCCCCACATATTTGAAAAATTCTTTGAACAAGCTAGCAGAGAATTGAGGTCCATTATCAGAGAAAACTTCCTCTGGTATACCTAACAAGGAGAAAATTTCCTTAAGTTTGTTGATTATATCAATTGATGTTATACTTTTTGCTAAAGTTTTCACTTCCATAAATTTAGAAAAATAATCGACCAATATCAAATAGAAACTACCATTCAACTCAAATAAATCAATACCCACTTTTTGTCACGATCTTGTTGGAATATTATGATTAATAAGAGGTTCTTTAGGTGAGTTTTTTGAAAATATTGCACATGATCTACAATTTGATATGAAGTTATCGATGTCTTTTGCCATGTTTGGCCAGTAAAACAATGTTCTTGCTCGATGTTTGGTTTTTTCTTTCCCCAAATGACTCAAATGTAATTTCGATAAAATCATATTTCTTAAGTTGGATGGAACTACAATTCTGTCATTGAAAAACAATAAATTATCCGAATAAGAGAGGCTGCTTCTAATGATATAATATGGAGACAGGCTCTGATCGATATTTTTACATTTGGCCATCCTTTTCGAAGAAAACTCTTGATCTTAGTTAAAATTGGATCTGTATTCGTTTCAAATTTCAAATTTTCCAAACTGCCGCTTGATACAGGTACATTTGATTGAATAGCAAGAATATGAGATTCAATTTTTTCCGACAAGAGGTCATCTTCTGAATTAAGGGATGGTTCATTTGCACGAGATAAAGCATCAGCAATTGGAAGATTCGAACCACGTTTATAAATCAAGTTAATTGATAGGGTTGAATGGATATAAGCATTCTTTGCAAACGCATTGGACAAGAATTGAGCGACTTTTTCATGATTGAAACCAATGGTTTGTGATCTGTTTCAATAGTTATACTTTTTCCATATATGTATTGGTGGAATCGTAAACAGGCATATGTAATAGCATACATTTCTTTTTCAATCTGTGCCCATCTAATTTGACATTCTAATAATGATTTCGATATATAGTATACTGGTAAACTATCTTGGAGCATAACAGCTCCAACCGCACTTTGCGAGGCATCAACAGATAGTGTAATAGGTTTAGCATTATCAATATTCTCAAAATGGGTCTTTTTGACAATATTTGTTGAGTTTTTCTGAAACAATTTTCTTGAGGCACATCCCAGTGCCACGAAATATCTTTCTTCAGAAGTATTCGCAAATGTTCCGTTTCAAAGGACATGTTAGGAATGAATTTCGAAATATATGTGATTATTCCGAGGAATCTTTCGACGTCTTTTTTATTTTGAGGCCTTCTGAAGTTTTCGATTGCTTCAATTTTCTCACTATCAGGTTCAACCCCATTTACTGAAATTAAATGCCCCATGAATTTTATCTTACTTACACCAAATATACATTTTTTGAGGTTGAGTTTCAAATTTATTATTCGAGCCCTCTCTAATACATTTCTGAGTCTAGAATCATGCTCCTCTTGTGTCCAACCCCAAATCAGAAAATCGTCAATATATGACACAACACCTTCTATATCGTCGAAATATTGTTTGATTAATTTGTGAAAAACTTCAGAAGCAGGTTTTATTCCATATGGCATACGTAGAAAACGGAATCTACCGAATGGCGAATTAAAAGAACATTTATAAGAACTTTCTTCATCCAGGCGAATTTGCCAAAAAGCCTGACTGGCATCGAGTTTTGAAAAGTATTTTGCACCAGATGTGCTTGATATAATTTCGTCTATTGTTGGTAAAAGAAAATGTTCTGGAACAATAGCCTCGTTCAATTGTTTAGGATCAATACATATTCTCAGATCTCCGTTTGGTTTATGAACTAGTACTAAGCTATTGACCCATTCAGTAGGTTCATTAACCTTGGTGATAATTTTATTTCTTTCAAGATTTTTCAAAAGATTTTTTAACTTTTCATAAAGAGAGAATGGAACTTTACGCGGAGCATGTATAACAGGTTTTTACAGTATTATTAATGTTAATATGATACTTGTCGCATTTCAGTGAACCAATACCTTCAAAAACATCTTTGTATGTTTCAGAAATTTTATTATATTCAAGTTTTTCACAAGCAACCTTGCCAACGAATTTAAGCAAATTCATTCTTTCACATTCCTGCTTTCCTAAAATTGCAGTTGGATATTTGTGGTCAACAATGTAAAATTCTATGAAATTTTTGAAATTCTCATATTGACATAACAGAGAACATTTACCCCAAACATTGATTCCGGTTCCGGTATAGGTAGATATTTTTAATTTACAAGGTTTGAGTTCTTCAACACGAATACCTAGCGTTTTCATGAATTTGAAAGGTATGGCATTTATATCGGCACCAGAATCAAGTTTGAAATTAATAATTTTTCCATTTCGAATCTTAGATTAATATTCCAATTATTATTAGACATTTGATTCGTTTCATTTATCATTGAAATAGTGTCGATATACATTTCTGAGTCTGAGTCAAAATAGCTGGAAGAAGGATTTTCAATACTGATTTGATGAATGGATCGGCAGAGTTTTGCGAAATGGTTTACTTTACCGCATTTCATACACTTTTTTCCGAAGGCAGGGCACTTATTCACACTATGCGTATTTCCACAATTACGACACATGAAAACTTTCACTTGCTTCTTCTGTGAGTTGTTTTGGTATGTTTGTTTGGATTGGCCACGGTATGACGAGGATGGAAAAATAATTTTCGCTGTCTTCTTTCTTGTGACTTCTTTCAACTGATTGATTCTGATAACTTCCATGTGTTGGCTTCGATAAATTTCGTTGACGAACATCGATTTTATGAATTTCTTGATGAATATTGGTGGATTATTGTCAGTTAAAGATTTCATTTGCGTTTGAGTTTGTTCAGCAATTTTGCAAATTTCTACAGCTTTTTCGAGCGACAAGTCCTTGATTTGGAGTAGGCTTCTTTTTACGTTTGTATCTAAGATACCTAAGATGAGGCGGTCTTTAATCAAACTATCACAGAGTGACTCAAATTCGCAAGTTGCACTGAGTTGGCGTAATTCACTTATATATGCATCAATTGTCTCACCATCACGTTGATTTCGTAGAAAAAAAATGTGTCGCTCGTATGTTGTGTTTTTTGTCGGCTTGAAATGATCATCAAATTTCTGCATGATTGCATCATAATCCATTTTGCTCTTATCATCTTCGAATTTGAAATTATTGTAAATTTTCAAAGCATCGTCACCAACGATACTTAATAGAATAGAAGCTTTAGTTTCCGAAGATTTTTTAGTCAGGTCTGTGGCCTTAAGATATAATTCAAACTTCTGTTTGAAGAACGTCCAGTTCTCGTCTAACATACCCGTGAATAGCATTTTTGAGGGTGGTGTAATTCCGGAAGCCATGTCTTGATATTGTTAAACTTATTCACTGCAATTGAGTTTCAATACCAAAAGAAGTGTCGATTTTAGCAATGCACATATGTTCGCAGCGCCATGTGATGTTTTATTAAACGATGTATTTCGATAACTGTTCTTTATTTAATTCTTACAATATACAAGAATAATGGAACATAAAGTGGGGATGAACACCTGCGCCGTATCATGTTATTTCAATATCATGACAAATCTCATTATCATACATGAGATACATCTGGCAACACTGTGACTAAATAACGCACGATTGTCCTCTATCCCAACATCGACAGTATACACGTCAAAAACCGTGGCTGGAAAAGTGTGGATAAGTTCACGCAAACCTTTCAATAGGACTTTTCCTCAGTGCTCGGCACAGGACAATATGCAATTCTAAAGAAATCAATAAGATAATAATTTATGATATTCTGTTTCTTGTATTTTTAAATTTTGCCACACCTAATTGTCTCAAGTTTTCATTTTTCTTATCATGCGCACTTTACCGTCAATCTCCTTCAGGAGGTATAAGGTATAAATAACACCAAATCTCTCCAATAAAAATTATCGGTTCGTGAAACTTTGTTTGGAATATCGCGTCATTCGCTGTTCACGAATGTTCTAAATCATGCCTAAGGTAAAATTAGAAAAAAAAACAACCTATGATTTTTTTCGAAATAGATTCTGATGTTATTTGAATTGATATTTGAATGACAATAATTCAGAAAATTAACTCACATGAACAGAACACTCGTCGAAGGAATTTATTTCTTACCTCTTCCTTGATGAGTTCTCCCACAATTAAATAAATAACACCAGAAATCATTCCAGCTAGTATAAAACTGATGACTCCGATGATCATGAGATAAAGGTCAGCAAGACTTTGAGATTGACTCTGCAATTAAAATAATACGAACAGAACAATGGTATATGATTATGCATTGATATGATATGCCTTGACTGACTGTTTTTTGTCATATCTTTCTCAAAATGACGTAGAATCATAACGTAAATAAATACGAGTATTTCTGAATATTTGAAGGCACAATTCAATTAGTGATGTAAGTTATTATTACCGATCGTCAAAATGATTCTTATAGTTATCACTAAAGTCAGTGTTACGACCCAAAAATTATAGCACATCTTTATTAACAAGAAAACCTCAGGGTTTATTGAAGAGAAATGTTATTTTTCAGCTGCTGGCATGAATACAGTATGTCTTATTTGCAATAAATAATCAATTACTGCTCAAAGTTCACCTTGTTTTGTAACACCTATGACATGCCCATTAAACACAGATCTCCCCCGGCGATATCACCGAGAGGTTACAACCGACATCCACGCGAACTCCCATTGCGACATCCTTTGAATATCACAAATAATATAAGCAGATTAAGATATTCGCTTTGTAACTTCCTTCCAAGATCACCGAGAGGTTACATACATATACAGGGTGTCCCGGGAAGAATGCGTCAAACGGAAACAATGAATCAAGGACATCAAGGAGGACTCGCAACAAGAGGTTTTAATCGTTCGAGGGCCTTCGTTTGGGATATACAGGGTGATATTCATTTCATGGCTGAAATTTTAAAGTTCAATAACTCTCGAACTATTCGCCCAAATTATTTCGAATTCGGAAGTTTTGTCACCCTTTACTATTGCCATCTTTCAATAGTAGAGAAATTGAATAAATCAGATCCGGACTAGAAAAATTTTGTACTTTTTCTATTTTCATGACTATTGGAACACCCTGTAGGTGACCACTATGTTTTTATTTCATTTTCGTAACCACGAAAAATCAATCTGCCCCCCCCCCTGAAAGTCCGCAGGTGCCCCCCCGGCGAAATACTGAGAGCGCCTTGATCCAGTTATGGCGTAAAACTTCAAGATCAAAAAATTCATATAATCTTATGAATTGCCCTCCCGGAACTTCAAATTGCGCCATCGGGAATATTTTTCTGAAAGAAAATCGATTCAGAAAGTTCCTACGGCATCTCTGATTCTGTTGAATATTCTACGAGAAAAATTTGCAGATGTTCTTTTTCCCAATATTACAGGTATACCAGGTAGTAGTAGTAGTAGTAGTATAGTAGTTGAATATTTTCAGTGTCGCCGTATCGTTTATGCCAATTATTGCATGTCATAAAAAACCATCTGTTACCAAATTGCGCCCTTTCTTCTAGCGGAGTTTAGGTGGGTACGTGATTTTGAAGAGAGAATATACCACCCCTAGGATCAGTTTCATTTTGCATTCGAAATTGAAACTTGTCTCTTGTCTGTGATTCGATTCGAACAGTTCCGTGATTTTTTCGCTCCAAAAGAAAGATATTTTCGTTATTGGACAAGTATTTTACCTATGGTTTCAGGTTTCTATGGACATGTCGGCGGCAAATAATAATACTAATGCGCTCGACTAACTGATCGGTTCGGAGCTATCTAGTCCGTGATTGATTGAAGAGTATAGCGTGGTGGGGTACTTTACCCGCCCGATAAATACGAACCAGATGGGTCGACTGAAATAAACTACACACTAATCTACTCAACTAAATTCTTGGTGTTCACACACGTTTGGTAACTAAATTTTCATCTACTCGACTAAGCTACTAGAGCAATGCGAACAAGGCTTTAGGGCTCTATTCGTCGTAAGCCGCTAGACGCCACATCTGGCAACTGGAAAGCCCATTGTGACTTCAACAGGCCCTGTGGACTGTTTGTTATTTCTGTTCCTGTTTCTGTTTCCATTCTATGCGATAACCAGGCTATACGCAGTCGGATAGATGCGATGCGTATGTTTTCCGACAATGCAAGCTCCTAACGAAATTATTTTCGAGAGAAAACTATAACATCGGTTGTGGCAAAAATTACTCATTTTTAAAATGAATTCTTCGCTCAACACTCAGTGAAGTATTTTCATAGACAAATGAATAGGAATTACTTATTTGCTTGATTCATACTTTTGGTAGGGCAAAAATGATATGTGATTTATTGAAGCATAGATTTTTTGAGAGTGCCTACCTGGTGAATTTCATCTTCAAATTATGTATATTTATTTTTGTAGATGCATTGACACGAAAGTGGACTACTACGGAAAAGGAATTTGAGGTGTTCTCCCACGGCTGACTGATGCATCGTTCGAAAACTGAGGGAAAACCAATATCGTTATTTTATAAAATAAACATGAATTAGGAGATTGCTGAAGTTGTTTATTCATAAACCATTCGACCTACTTTGATACCAATGAACCAATGGCATATGGCACCACAGTATTTGGCTATTAAGCAGTGAATTAATGTAAACAAGAATCAAGGGTTTTCCATTTTTAGTCACATTAAATACTTTTTTCCGCCGACCTCGAAATAAAAGGGGCTTTTAATGTGTACGAAATTGAGCATTAATGACCCATTTTAATGCTCAATTTTTTAGCCATTTTAATGTGCAATCCTCATGGCAACCGTACACAAAGTATTCAGAAGCACTACGAGAAATGTCAAATCTCTACTGGAACATAGAAACATAGAATTCCTTTACGTCAAATGTATGTCTTGTGCGAATTGAAAATGTATTTTGATCAAGAATTTATACACTATTCATGTTGAGATCGTCGAAAAAATCTTGTAATAAACTCGGTTATTAATCGAGCGACTAATGGTCTCGAACTATTAACGCGTTCGCTCCGCTCACGCATTAAAATATCTTGACCATTAGTCGCTGTCTTTAATAACCTAGTTTATTAAATACTATTTCCGCTGACCTCGAAATAAGCGCTGCTTTCAATGTGTAGGAAATTGAGCTTTCATCCATTTTAATGCTCAATTTTTTAGCCATTTTGATATGCAATCTTCATGGCAACCATACACAAAGTATTCAGAAGCACTACGAGAAATGTCAAAACTCTACTGGAATATAGAAACATAGATATTCCATTACGTCAAATGTATGTCTTGTGCGAATTGAGAATGTATTTTAATCAAGAATTCATACCCTATTCATGTCGGAAAAATCTTGTGATAAACTCGGTTATTAATCGACCGACTAATGGTCTCGAACTATTAACGCGTTCGCTCCGCTCACGCATTAAAATATCTTGACCATTAGTCGCTGTCTTTAATAACCTAGTTTATTAAATAACTATTACAACTGCTTTGTTCCAAACATTTCTAATTTAAAAACATTATTTTTTGAATGCAAATTGCACAGCACTTTATTTCAGTGCCTCTAATGTAAATACCAAATGAATGCACTCTCTCTGAATATCAAACTAGCCAATCAAAACAAATTTGTGAATGATATGTTTCAATACTTCGAAATCCGTAAAAATTTAATAAATTTAATTAAATAATAAAAAGATGTATCTATACAGAATGTTCCATCATAAACTGGACAAACATTTAACGTGTAGAGGACATCAGGAGAATCATTTCTTTCTCATACAATATATCCCGTTTTCGAAGTATAAGCGAGATACGGTAACTAATAGTTTATAGAGCCATTTCATTATTCTGTCCAAGCAACAGTTGAAACAACAAAAATATTGGAACTAGAAATGAGAAGGGGTTTTTGAACGTTGAAAATTGAGCTTTCGAAAAATTGCTCTGATTCCTAGTTGAAAAACATCTTCGTAACATTTTTCAAATGGAAAATCAGTACAATTGTTTGAAAATTCAATTTCAAACGATTTAAATAAAATGGTTTGTATGAATTTAAACATGAAAAATGTTCAAGAACCCTTTTTCATTTCTATTTCCAATATTTCTGTGGTTTCAACTGTCGTTGGAAACAGAAAAAATTAGCTTCCTTCAAAGAGAATATCTTCTATAAAAACTTGATCCCCGATGAAAAAGTAGGTCCCAATCAAAACATAAACATGTTCAGATACTTACGAGTTCAATTGATTCAGAGGAAGGATTTTCTGCAAGAGTGGAGAACTGCAAAATAAAAAATATTGTATTCTTCTTATGAAAAGTTTGAGGCCGAATTCGTTTAAAAATGGCTCGTAAGAAAGTAGAAACTAATTTTCAAGAGAAATAGAACAACACTGAGCATATTTATAAAAAAAATTGGACAACCATGAAATATACATAGTGAGTGTTTGACAAGGTAGACTATTTCAACGGAATATTCTGAGGCCAAAAGACACACTTTTTCATATGCCAATTTTTCCAGTTAAGCCTTGATAAAAAGATATAGCTATTTGAATTCATTTAATGACCCCTACTGTGGACCTGAATACTGAAGTTTTTCTTAGCATGAGAGATACCAATATATCATTAAAATTTTCGAAATGAGAATCTAAACGTATTATTGAAACGAACAGGAAGTAACTGTTTTCATTCTGTTTGGTAAAAAGAACAGTATTAAAGGAACCCTTAATTTCAAAATTCTTTGGCGAAAAAGTTGAATATTCTCCATTTATTAATTAATTAATTAATTATTATTTGATTCATATTTCAGTTTCTATTATGAAATATTCCGCTAGCTTCCACTTATCTATGAGACTTATCTTCAGTGTGTTATTATTATTATTCGATGTTATTTTTCACATCTTTTGCAAAAGTTATTAACCTTCGTCGGTCGAATGGATATCAAAATGCTCGTCAATTTTCCCCGCCATAAAAAACTCTAGAGTGAAGGTTTCCGCCTTCATAGTACTTTCCTATGTGACTTTAGCCTACCGCTCAGTCCTATTTGCTATGTTGTAGTAATAGAATGTGCCGATGTAAAATGAATCAATTGGTCTGTTAAGGTCGGTTTTCTGTGAATGCTGAAGACAATTCTGTTGTTAATGCGTCGCAGCAAAATGTCAATAAAGGGGATGGTTGAATTCTCATCCAATTCCATGTGGAGTTAATTGTGATATGAAGACCATTGATCCAAAAAAAGAACTCAATTCATCTCTCTCTCTCTCCTGTCCAGCACACTATTACATCATCCACATATCGATGCCAAATAAATTTTTTTTCTGGAAAGATTACCATTGTTGAATACCAGTTTTCGTTCGAAAAAAGACATAAAAATTTCTGCGAAACAATTGGATAGAGGATTGCCCATGCCGATTCCTTCGCATAGTTTGTCAAAAATGTCCTCGAATGTTAAATAATTTGTTCCAAACACAGCCTGGCAAGGTTTAAGACACCCTCACACTGTTCATTGTTCAGCGACGATGTGTACAAAATATGTTCGAAAAGTTTTAGGGTTTGAGCGACAGGTAAATTCGTGAATAGATTGAAAACATCGAAGGAAACCAAAACTGACTCACTCGGAATGTCAGATAAATTGAGTTCCTTTTTGAATTGGATCAATGGTCTTTATATCAAAATTAACTTCACAAAGGAATTGGAGGAGAATTCAACCATCTCTTTCTTGATATATTAACGCACATAATTGCATTAACAACATAATTGCCTTTAGCATTCACAGAAAACCCACCCAAACAGACTAATTGATTCATTTCACATGGGCACATCATTTTAGCCAACGACTGGCGGGTTTGCAGTTTCTGGTGCATGGGTTGTTCAGCGTTCCTCTCTCCGATAACGACTTTCAATATGAGCTTAATGTGATCAAACATCTGGCACTAGGAAACGGATAAAAATCTAGATGGGTGGAAGATAGGGTGAGAAAGGAGCAAATGAAGCGTCCAAACACGATGCATCTGTTCGCAAGTATATAAGACTTTTGTTTATAGCTCCAATTTCGACCAAGGTGGGAAGCCTATTTCGTGAACACGACATCAGGATAGCCTACAAGTCTCCTTACACGTTGCAGAACATTTTGGTCCACAACGAAGATAAGATACCCATGTTACAACAAAGTGGTGTCTACAAATTGATCTGTGATGATCCTCAGTGTAATTATAGTGTATATTGATAGGACGGGGCGTACTTCACAACAGCGTACTTCTGAACATCTTCACAGTCAGAAAAATGAGAGGTGCAACAAATCAGTGTTTGGTAGACACTTGAGGTTTTCCAAACATGGTGTTGACGTGAATTCGAATGTTAAAATCCTACATCCCTCTAAATTCAGCTTAAAACAGTCTGTGCTGGAAGATATTGAAATCTTCTGTCATATCGATTCAACATGGCGGAGAGTGAAGGAGAGTTATCCGATCGCTCTGTTAAATCTAACAAAGAAATTAGCAAGAAGTGAAGTAATTTGTGCCCACTGTACCAGGAAAGTGGTTGATTTTGTGACGTGCATAAAGTGTATAAAGCAATTTCATCCTGGATGTATGACATCTTCGTCCAACAAAAAATCGGCTTTGTGTATGCATGAAGCAGCAAAAATCGTTTCTAATGATCAACAAATAGAAATTCTCATGATCAAAATGCGGAACGAGTTTCTAGAGAAGCTTATCATCGAGGTTCAAAGTAAAAATGAAATTCTAATACAGAATAATCAGTTACTTATAGAGAAAATTAGGTTATGGAGATGGATAATCTAGATAAGGAAAAAGAAATGAAGAAACAACAAGGTACAAAAAATTCAAATATAAATAAACATCATAAAGCAGAGGGTTCGCAGGCGCAAACCGCAAATCAGAGAAGTGTCATTCAAGAACGTCAGGTTACATTACCCAGAACATTCAGTTCTGTGGTTCACAATGAAAATAAAATAACCTCAAATCCAACCGCTGTCAATCCGCAAATAGTTGATAGTAAACAAATGGAATTAACAACAACTGGGAACTCAAACAAACACACAGGAATGGACTGAAGTGAAAGCAAGAAGGAGTATTATGAATCGTAGAAAGGGGACTATCGTAGTGGTTCAGCAACTGAAAATGCCTTGTTCTCGGGAGTTCCTCCTAAGAAATGGATCTATCTGGGTCGAGTTGTTGGTGCAGATGTAGAAGAGGAGACAATCAAGAATTTTGTGTGCAGTTCTTTAAAATCACATAATGTGGAAGTAAAAAAACTCGTCTCAAAGGGTAGAGTAGAAATTCTGCGTTTAGTATTGGGGGTACCAGCAGGAAAATATGAACAAGTAATGGACAAAAACTTCTGGCCAGAGGGGTGTATTGATACGTGATTTCGGTTTTCGAGGTTTTTTTCAGAGAGGTCAGAGTATATCGAAGCCCCAAATCTTGATACAATGAATACAAATGAAGCTTGCAAGCAAACATTTTGTTTCTTGCATCAAAATTCACGATCTATAGGTTCTGCTTTTAGCAGAATTCAGTACGCAGTTGATGAACATCTTGTTGACTTTTTAGCTGTGATAGAACATTGAAGTCTGAGGAGCAATTGAAACATTACAAAATCTCAGGTTATAATCTGGCATCTAGCTTTTGTAGAAATGATGGTGAACATGGAGGTAGTGCATTTTTTTTCAGAGCTGATATTCCATTCAAGACTAGACTAGATATCAATAATTACAGTGTTCCATTCATTATCGAATGTTGTGCGGCTCAGGTACGTCTGAATGAGAGAAATATAATAATGATATGTATTTATAGACCTGATTCCTCGACCTCAAATTTTAATGTTTTTTTGGAGAAACTTTCAGATATATTATCTCTTTGCTTAAAAGAAAAAAAAGATCTTATTCTTGCAGGCGATTTCAACATCGATTTGTTGGTGGATACATCAGCAACTAGAATGTTTAAGTCTTTGATAGAGAGTTTTGGATATCTTATAACCATTAGTGGACCAACTCGAATTTCTAGAACATCTGCTACATGTATTGAGAATATTGTGACCAACATAGTAGGTACTGCTCAGGTTATTGAGGAGCATATATCTGATCACTCTGCCCAAAATTTGTCTTCTCTGGAAGCGAACACAAGAACAAAACAGTTGAGAAAAAGCAGATTAGAATTTTCATCCAGGACAACAGAAAAAAGTTCATAGAATATATGTCAAACCAAGTTTGGACTGATATAGCTGATGACTCACATACTGATGTGAATTCACTGTGGGAATCCTTTTTCGAAAGGTTTGATGGTGTGTTTTTCTTCTTGTTTCCCCAAAAAAACAGTACGTTTCACTAACAATATTAACCGTAAAGAGACAACTAACAACATCAGAGATCATAAAAAATTACTCGATTACCTATTTATTTTATCTAGGTCATCTGATCAATATTTATCAGCATATAAAGAAATGAAATATAAATATGATTCTTTAATAAAAGTGAAAGAATAAAACTCAACCGAAACAAAATCGAAAAGTCAATTGATAAATCAAAAGCAGTATGGAACATTGTGAATGATTCATTGGGGAAAGATTGTAAGCGTTCTAGCCCAATTGAGAATGAGAAGGAACCGCAAAGGTTGGTGGACAAATTCAACAGTTTTTTTGTTAATGTTCATTCAGCATTTAACGTAGAGGATGGGTCTTACAGGGGTGACTGTAGTTCAATACCATGTAATGAGAAATCCTTTTTTCTTTTTGACATCACTGAAGAGGAAATCATTCATACAGTGAAAAAAATGAAAAATTCCAGATCAGCAGGATGGGACGATGTTCCACAAGATATATTAAAGGAAACTATACACCTTATTGCTGAGCCCTTGGCTAAAATAATGAATAGATCTTTTAAAGATGGTGTTTTCCCGGAAGCCTTAAAAATAGCTGTAATAAAGCCAATATTTAAAAAAGGAGATATTAAAGAACCAGGACACTATCGCCCCATCAGTATTTTGTCCAGCTTCGCAAAAATTTTCGAAAAGGTTCTGAGCGGAAGACTTTCAAATTTCTTCAAAAAATTCAAGATTCTTTCTCCGAGTCAGCATGGGTATATTCGAGGAAAAGGAACTGAGACGGCTATATTTGAATTATATAACACTCTTTTAGCAGCACTGGATGGGAAGGAATTACCAATTGGGTTATTTTTAGATTTATCTAAAGCGTTTGATTGTGTTGACAAAGAGATATTGCTCGAAAAATTATGGAAATATGGAATCAGAGACAATCAACTGAAACTCATAAGAAGCTATCTGAGTAATAGACCTCAAACTGTCAAAATGGTAATCAATAACTGTGAATATCAGTCTACACAAGAAGTAAGCAACACTGGTGTTCCTCAGGGTAGTATTCTAGGTCCACTGCTATTCCTAGTTTACATTAATGATCTTCCATCATTTCTGTACAATAAAATTATCGAGACAATTATAGTAGAACTTTTATTATTTGCAGATGATGCTAATGTTGTCTTGAGATCTCCTAATTTTGGACTAACTGTGGAAATGGTACAGAAAATCTTAGATGAGATAAACAATTGGTGCAAAAACAATCGCTTAGTGCTGAATGTAGCGAAGACTGAATGTGTAGTATTCAGTACAGATAGATCTTCTGCCGTTATCCCACAGCATATTAATGAACAGGTTGTGGTGTCCACCTCTACCAAATTCTTGGGCGTTTTTCTTGATAATCACCTAAAATGGAACTGTCATGTTGACCAACTAACAAGGAAGCTGAACTCAGTCATATATTCGACATTTGTACTCAAGAGTAGAGTGGATCATCATACATTGAAGACTGTATATTTTGCTAATTTTCAATCGTTGATGGCTTACGGCATAATTTTTTGGGGAGGAAGCTCACTATCTGAACAAGTGTTTTTAAGACAAAAATCGATGTTGAGAACTGTATTAGGACTAAAATTTAGAGAGTCATGTAGGGGACATTTCAGGAAACAAAATATTTTAACACTGTGTGGTCTATATGTATATAAGGTATTAATTTTCATGAAACTTCATCCACAGTATTTTGAAAGATACAAAAATGTTAGTCAAACCAGAAGAAAAGAGCCATTTTTTTATCCTTACCATTCCCTAGCAATGACCGAGTGTTCTCCGCTGTATTTTGGGATAAAACTAGTGAATGCTCTTCCTTATGAATTGAGAACGTTAGCCAATGTAAAGTTTTTCAAGAGGAGTTTGTATAAATTTATTGTTGAATGTGAACCTTATACATTGTCAGAATTTTTTGAATTGTGTAAAAGTTAAAAAGTTTGATTTTGACTATTTCAATTTTATTGTTTATACAATAATTCCTGAAATAATATATATTCTATTCTATTCTATTCTATTCTATTCTATTCTATTCTATTCTATTCTATTCTATCAATGATAAGTCACTTAACACGCTCAATGCCTTGTCAACGCAAACCTTCCCACGCTCATTGATATCTTACTGGACACACCACCAACAGCAGACTCTTCGTCACTGGTTTAGTGTGTTAAACTCGGGATCGTCTGTTGAAACCACTTGATAAACATTATTTTGGTGATGAAAGCTTCCATAGTATGTTCGAAATATTAGCAGGTCTGTAGGAAAAACACACTTATTTAAAAAAATTTATTCTTTGGCGATGGATTTCGGTTTTTTAAAAACCATCATCAGGTCAGCTGAAAGGTACAATTTAATCATATAAATTCAGGTGTGAACGTGCAATCAACTTACCTACAAAGAGCATTCCTTCAATTAGAATTACAAATAATGTAAGCATTCAAAATTTAGATGTTACTTAAGGAAGAAAACAATTTCGTATTATTTCAAACCAGTCTCGTACAGAAATTAAGGTCAGTTTGAACTGTTAGCTGTCATTTTGTCAATATCTGGTTGGTATTCGGGAATGATGAGTGATGATGGGGTTTTTTTATTCCGAAAATTCGTTCAATATATGTCTATTATCTTTGTTTCTTATGATTTCTAATTGTTCTAGTTATGTCAGTTTGTAAAAGTTATGTCCTTTATGTAATATTCTTAAGTTATCAAATTCTATGTTGTGTTTATATTCGTCTATGTGGCAACCCAATGCTGATTTTGGTTGGTTTCTATGGTGTTCATTAAAACGTTCTTTCATATTTCGGGTGGTCATGCCAATGTAACAGGAAGGACAATTAGCACAATTTATTTGATATATTTTGCTTTCTTCCTCTTGTTTAGTTTTTTGTTTTATTATTGACTAGAAAGTTTTAGATAGTTTTATGTCGTTTGTTTATCAGTTAAACATGACTACACATGTTTATTAACAGTTTTCTGTATACTTTTGTGTTAACCTTCATAGTATGGTATAGTTAGAAAAATTTTCTTTTGTAATATGAGGGTATGTTTTCTTCATATCATTTTTCTTTTTATTGAAATGTATACTTGTCTATGTATTCTTTCGTATATTGGTTATTTCTGCCAAGTTGGTAAATGATATATTCTTTTCGTAGTTCTCATCGGATAAGGGACGTTGAGAATTCTATGAAATAAGAAATTAAAAGCATCTCTCTTCATGGATGGCGAATGGTAGAATGGTATGGTTATAATGCTATCAGTTTGAGTGGGTTTTCTATAAATTTCAAAAGGAAGTCATGTGTTTCCGTTCAAAGAGATTGTTAGATCGAGAAAATTAATAGTATTAGATTATGTGCGTGTTCTAATGTGAATTTTATCTTAAATTTAGTGTGTTATTGTTGTGAAGAATTCTTCAAGTTTCTCTTTTCTTACCATTCCAGATGCAGAAAACGTCGTCAACATATCGTTTCCATGCAATTATATCGTCTTTAAAAGGTAGTTTCATAATTGTTTTTCGATGTGATCGACAAAGGACTTCTGCTATGAAAACGCTGGCTGAGAACCCATGGGTAGATCATTATTCATCATATAAATATTGCCGTTAAATGTGAAAAAGTTTGCTCTGTGATCAAAGTACTTAGCTTCATCATATTATCAAGGTCATTTTTCTCAAGATTTAGGGGGTGTTCTGAATTATAATGTTCCTTAAGTTGTTCTTCTATTAGTGTAAGTGAGACTTCTTGGGTACATAAGTGTATAGATTTACAATATCAAAAGAGATTAATTTGTATTTTTTATTAGAGTCTAGATTTAGTGACGTGATGTACTGTACTAATTCAAGAGAATTTTTGATTGAATGTTCAGCTTTGAATTTTAATTCACTATTGAAAAATTGGTTGATAAATCTTGAAATTTTATAGGCTGGTGATGAAATGGACGAAGTTATGGGTCGAATGCTTTTATCGGTGTTAAGTCAAAAAATGGACTTAACAAAAAACCCAATTTATTCAAGGAACATTTCGTCATAATCATGATATAACCTTTTTTGCGGATCATCACATATGGATCCGTAATAGTTGAAAAATATCATAATATTAGAAGGTTAGTTTAATCGAGACTATCTTCATTGTAACATCGTCTGGCCTTGCAACAAATAAACGAAATAAAGAATAATTTCATAGAATCCCATGTTGAAGTGTTGATGATACTCAGGAAGGAAAGGGTCTTTAAACACTTCTATTTGTGGAACCTTTATTAGATCATCTTGGTTACATGTTTCGGCGATTCCGCCATTATCAAACCAAAGATTCTGAAAGTTGACATTTTCAAGTAGAAACAACATAATATGTTTGATGTAATGTAAAATCTTGTTGAGTTAAAAAGATATAACTAAAATAATTATAATGTACGATGGTAAATTTTGATGTTTAGTGTGGTGAAAATTTTGTTTATAAACTTACGATTATTCGGTTCCAAAGTCATATGGTAAAAACATTATCTCAAGTCAAAAGTTTTAAAAATTCAAAAAATGTAGAGGACAGAAACACAATCACACATTAAAATGAATAAATAAATAAATAGGGATAAAATTTACCATCGTACATTATAATTATTTTAGTTATATCTTTTTAACTCAACAAGATTTTACATTACATCAAACATATTATGTTGTTTCTACTTGAAAATGTCAACTTTCAGAATCTTTGGTTTAATAATGGCGGAATCGCCGAAACATGTAACCAAGATGATCTAATAAAGGTTCCACAAATAGAAGTGTTTAAAGACCCTTTCCTTCCTGAAATAAAGAATGTGCAGGTAAGCAAGGTCGGTGCGGTGAATCATTATCAGTAGTAGTAGAGAACGACTATATTGTTTACTTATTGTATTAATTGCTATATATAAACCACAACACCTGTATATCAATCGAGACCGCAGTTAGCTAGTTCAATAAACGGTTGACAGTGAAATCTCCACCTTTTTCCTCCATCTCTATACAAACTACCCTAGAATCAGCACCTGATTCTACATTTGGTCCTTCGAGCAAGTGAGCGAACAAGAAGTTCATCGAAGCAGGATTCAGTGCCAGTGCCAAGGAGAAGCGCCCGTGCCATCAGAGCCAGTGCCGAGAAGAAGCGCCTGTGCCAAGAAAACGAAACCAGAGCCAAGGATTTACGACCCTAGTCTCTCAAAAGCGACCTGCCAACAAACTGAAGATAAGGAAAATCTACACCAACGTTGTGCGGTAACAATAAAAAATGATGGAGGAAGAATATGAGGAAAAAATAAACCAACAAATGTCCATAGTGAAGGAAATGGAAAAACTTTTATCAAATATGAAAAAGGATTCCGCAAGCAGAAGAACAGAGCAATATATCAAAACAAGAAACACTACTCTTCAGAATTTATATGATGCCTTCAATGATGTCCACAAGGAGCTGATACGTAAACTATCTCCAGAAGATCCATACTTCAAAAACAACTATTATGAGAAGATCGAGGAAAAAAGCGCAGAAATACACTTAGTTCCATAAAAATTTGAAGAGAAGTGAAAGCCCAGGACCCATTGATAAAGAAACAGTTGGTGAGGTTCACAATGCTCCAGACGTACCAGGATGATATGGAAGGAGACATTCGACCAATCGAAAGGAAAGAGCAGGAACTGGCAGCCGCATGGAAGGAAATAAAATCAGCACACATGGACATTTTATGTAACGACGGAGAGGATATTACCACCTATATAACAAAGTACGAAGGTGTGAAATCTGAGTATCAGCGATTGATGAACCAGCTCAGTCAAGAAGGGCAACGTCAAAAGCAGGTAAATAAAATTATTTTACCACTGCCTAATATTTCTGTACCGATATTTGCTGGTAATTATGAAGATTGGCCAACGTTTCGTGATGTATATAGCGAAACAGTCCACACCAGCTAAGATTTGAGTTGCACTCAAAAACTCCAGTACTTGAAATCGTTCCTACGAGGAGAAGTAAGTAAGCTGATACAACATTTGCACATTACCGCCTCTAACTACGATGCAGCCTGAAAAATTGTACAGCGTCGGTATAACGATGAGATAATACTGTTCTCAAAGTTTACTAACCGTATCTTCAATCTACAGACTACAAACTGGAGAATTGCAGCTAGCCATAAACATGTGCATGATACCATTAAGGAATGCATGCACGCAATTGGAAATCTAAACATAAATATATCTACCTGAAGTCCATTAAAAGCAGCTCTAGTAATCAACAAAATGGACTCTGAAACTAAAGAAGCGTTCGACAACGCGATGGACGATCAAAATAGCATACCT
This sequence comes from Propylea japonica, assembly GCA_013421045.1. Classification (NCBI taxonomy): domain Eukaryota; kingdom Metazoa; phylum Arthropoda; class Insecta; order Coleoptera; family Coccinellidae; genus Propylea; species Propylea japonica. The sequence continues at coordinate 70,432,760 of CM024243.1, forward strand.
CAATTGGAGGAGGTTTTGCCATTTTTAGAAAGACGTTTTCAAACGTTGGAAGCATCCAAAAACATGAAAAATCCGGAATGGAACAGATCACAACAAAGCGAACAAAAAATAGATAAAAAATTTCCGGTAGAATCATACCATATACAGAAGACGAAGCAATGCATAGTATGAAAGGAAGGACACACCTTGAAGGATTGTCCCATATTCCTGGGAATGTCGATCTATGACAGAAATTACGGGACCAAAAAGAAATCACTATGTATGAACTGTTTAAAACATTTCAGTTCTACGAAATGCTTTTCAAAAATGAGATGCCATAAGTGCCAGCAGTTCCACCACACCGTATTACACTTCACAGAATTCAGGTCGAAATCATCAGGTCACAAAAGGCATGGTCTTAGCAAGAAGACAACACTAACGGCGAACACGAGGTCGCAACTAGCCACATTGGTAGAAACACCATCGAAAATGGTAAAACAAAAATTACCTTGTTGGCCACAGCCTATATTGACGTCAGAAAAGTGGACGGATCATATACGACACTGAGGACGTTAGTGGATCCAGGAAGCGAAGCCTCTTTTATCACACAACATGCTGCACAATTCCTTGGAACACCCGGGGTAGGAAAAACTAAAGCAGGAACCTCGAATTGAAAAATTAAAGCAGAAATACGACCCCGATTCTCCAGTAGCTTCAAACTAATCCAAGAGCTACTCATAATACCAAAAATAACCGGAACTCTTCCAAGGGAAGAAATATGCACAACAAATCATCAGTGGAGTAGTGCCATATAAGGTGACCGCTATTATTACAAACCAGGGCCAATTGATATACTAGTAGGGGCAGATGCGTATGCATCAATAATCGACGATTGTAATAAAAACATCGGCGAGGGCATTGTTGGAGTCAACACAAAAATAGGATATATTCTATTGGGATCCGTTGAGGCATACACCCCAAAAACCAAAATAAACAGCATGATCTCAAGTATTCAGGAAATCGGAGAACGACTGGAGAAATTCTGGAAATTGGTGGAACCAGAAGCTGTAAGAGAAGCCGCAGATGACGGTAGCTGCGAGGAGCACTTCATAAACACATGCAGCCGAGACAGCAATGGATCTTACACAGTTCGTATCCCCTTCAACGAAAATAAGAACAATCTAGGAGATACAGCGAATAAAGCGATCGCACAGTTTGTATCAATTGGAGAAGAAGTTCAGAAATAGCGAATCTCTGTCAACAGACTACAAAGAGTTCATGAAAGAATACATAACAATGGGTCATATGTCACCTATAAGTCAAGATCAGGTAACGGAAGGTTACTAAATACCTCACCAAGCAGTAATACGTGCCGAAAAATCAACAACAAAACTACGAGTTGTATTTAATGCCACCTGTCCGTCCACGACCGGACTCCGCTTAAACGACATTATGCCAGCTGGACCAACCTTGCAGAACGACATTGCCGATATTTTGCTCAGGTTTAAGACATTCCAATATGCATTGACGGCTGACATAGAAAAAATGTACCGAATGATAAAACTCCACCCAGAGGACCGAAAGGTGCATAGAATATTACGGCGATTCCGAGAAACGGAACCTTTAACGGTGAACGAGTTAAACACACTCACATATGGGACAAAAACAGCCCCATACTTAGCAATAAGGACATTGCATCAACTGGCCGAAGAGGAAAAGGCATCCTATCCAAGGGCAGCCAAGTTAATATTGAATAATTTTTACATGGATGATGCATTGATAGGAGCAGACTCACGAACCGAGGCAATGCAACTTCGACAGGAACTAGAAAACCTACGAGTAATTTGGAAAACAGAACAGGATACACGTTAAGGATAAACCAGTGAAAATCACGTCAAATAGGATCATACTGTCAGACATAGCGTCCATCTACGATCCACTGGGGCTTTTAGCACCTCTTGTGATAGTGGCCAAGGCACTTGTTTGATAATTTGCTGGTTCTATATTGTTATTTTAATATTTAAGATTTAGTGGACTGTAATTATTTTATGAGAAGAAATAGACTTGGTTCTAATAGTTTAATTATTGTTAAAATGGTTATAATAAATTGTGAAGTGTATCTCGTGAGAATTGAAAATTGAATGCATTAAAAATGAGCGGCACACATGTATCCCTTGATAAGGTAAACGCAGACACCGGAGGACGAAACGTTGCCAAATCAATCAAAAATAATAATAATACAGTAAAATCCTAACATAGCCCCTCCTTTGAAGGACTCCTTCAAAACTGAAAAATAGTGAGAATATGCATTTACACAAATGAATTAAACTTAATTGTTTAGTAGAAAATGAAATCATTTCATGGGTCATAACATTATTCAGATATATAACCACATCAATTGTCAATTAAATCTTGTAGAGGTAAAGGGCACAAATGTCGCACAGATCTTGTCACTACACCATTGGGAGTAAAAAGTTCTGCTATTCGGGATACACCTTCCTTTCCATCGAACAATCTTGATACTGGTCCAGTAGGCCATTTACAGGGTGGTTGATGATCTATTTTTATGAGGACCAATGTACCAATATCCAATTACATTGGTTCTTTTTTTCCATTTATATTGCTGGTGCAGTTGTGCGATATAATTCTTGGAAAATTGCTGCCAGAATCGCTGATACAACTGTTGAACGTGCTGGAATCTTGTTAGTTGGTAAGTCTTGGTGTCTGTCCAGTCATAGTCAGGAATAGAGGTAATTATGCGTCCTATGAGGAAATGGGAAGGAGAAATAGGTGCAAGATCCTTTGGGTCATTCGACATTGCAAATAATGGACGTGAATTCCAAATACCTTCTATTTGTATTACTTAGGTGTTGAACTCTTCAAAAGTAACATTATTATTTAAAAGTGTTCTTTTAAGATGAAATTTTGTGCGTTTTACTGCACTTTCCCATAGTCCACCGTGGTTGGGTGTATAGGGTGGAATAAAATTCCATTTTATATTTAGAACAGATGTTGAATCAACGATATTATCATGTGCCCTGAATAAAAAATTACCCAATTCGTGTAATTGATTGCTTGCTCCAACAAAAGTGCTACCGTTATCCGAATAGATAATAGAAGGAATACCGCGCCTTGCTGTAAACCTTTTTAGACATGCTGTAAAACTTTCTGTAGTTAAATCAGTTATACATTCAATGTGAATAGACTTCGTACAAAAACATACAAAAATTGAAAGGTAACACTTCACCAATTTAGATCATCGACCCTTCTTGTTCAAAATGAAGAATGGGCCTGCATAATCGATACCAACTATTTCGAATGGCAAACTAGGTCTAACCCTTTCGTTAGGAAGACTAGACATTGGGCATGATAAAGGAACTGGATTAAATTTGAAACATTTCAAACAACTTTTTACAGTTCTCTTTGCCATAGTAAAACCACCAATAGGCCAATTGAATTGTCTTATTGAAAATAATAATAATTGGGGGCCAGGATGCAAAGCTGGCGATGTTTGTGTTCAAAAAGTAATTTTGTGTATTGATGATTTGGACACAACAAAATAGGGTGTTTGACATGAAAAGGTAAATCAGTTGCTTTTAGCCTACCTCCAACTCTTATAACGTCATTTCCATCTAGAAATGGGGTTAAAGATGACAACCGATGTTTTGGGTTCTAAAAATTTTCCACCTTCCAAACTTTCAACTCTGTAGGGAAACTTTCCTGTTGACATAATTTCAACAACAAAATTTTGGCATATTCCAATTCATCTATGGTAAGTGGTCCAAATTTTTTAATTCTATTAACTTGAGTGTTGTTTTTGAACCGAATACATTGTGTTATAACACGATGTAATTTGTTTAGATCAGAAAAATTATAGAATAGAGATGACTTTTCATCAACATTGAGCTCCAGTAATTCATGCTTTGGTACATGAAAAGTTGTGATAGGCCACTCGTTTTCACAAGACTTTAAGAACTCTGGCCCATTCCACCAAAGTTTATTTTTGAGCAAATTTTCAGGCATTGAACCCCTCGATGCAATATCTACAGGATTATTAATAGAATTTACGTAATTCCATATAAACCTTTTGGTTGATGACTGAATTTTAGCAACTCTATTGGAAACAAAAACATGTAATAAACTTGGCTCAGTATGAATCCAAGATAAAGCGACTTTCGAATCTGACCACATGAAAATAGGAGTTCGTACCTCTATTGCACTCGATACATTTTTAATTAATTCTGCACCCAACAAACAGGCGCATAATTCCAGTTTTGGAATAGTGACTGATTTAAGAGGTGCCACCCTCGTTTTGGAACAAAATAATCTGACTTGGTAATTTTCAAATGTATCTGAACTCCGAACATAAATGCAACTTGCGTATGCATCCTTTGAAGCTTCGCAAAAACAATGAATATCAATAAATCTTTGATTAATAGGAATAGTACTTCTTGGAATTGTTAAGGAATTCAAAGTTTTTAAGCTTTGCTGGAAATTGATCCAAAATAATTTGAGTTTTTCAGGAACATCGGTGTCTCAGGAAATATGAAGTGACCACAAATTTTGAATAAGTATTTTACTGGGAATTGTGACTGGACTTATAAGTCCTAATGGATCATAGATTTGTGCTGTAACTGATAAAATATATCTCTTAGACAAAATTGATGGAATTGAAATTTGCTTGATTTTGAAAGTTAATGAATCTGTCTGAACGGTCCATTGAATACCGAGTGTTTTGTAACTTGATTGATCTCCCAAATCAAGCACAGCATTTGAAATTTGTATTTCTTGAAATTGTGAAATTATATCAGGAACATTGGAAACCCATTTCCTGAGTGTAAATTCAGCAGAATTAAGAATAGTGTAAATATCGTTACATCGTTTTGTTAGTTCCGCTTTATCGTTAGATCCAGTAAGCAGATCATCGACAAAAAAATCGTTTAGAATAGTCTGACAAGCAATTGGTATTCAGCCAGATTCATTTCAACCAAATATTTTAGACATTTTATTGCTAAGTATGGGGCTGACCTAGTACCATAGGTCACCGTTTTTAATTGAAAAATTGAAAAATCGTCACCAACATTTTCTCTCCAAATTATTTGTTGTAAGGGTCTATGTTCATGATGCATGAGAATTTGTCTATACATTTGACAAAGATCTGCAGATACAACCTACTGAAAAATTCTAAATCTCATTAGAATATCAACTATATCATTTTGAACTTTTGGACCAATATACTGTAGGTCATTGAAAGACCATCCAGAGGAGCTTTCAAAACTACCATCAAAAACTGTCCTCAATTTGCTAGTGATACTTTCAGCTTTCAAAATGCCATGATGAGGAAGAAAATATTGTATAGAATTTGAAGCATTTGTTATTTAACTCATGTGGCCTTATTGTTTATATTCATGAATGAAATCAACATATAAATTTTTGAAAATGTCATTATTGAACCTTTTTTCTAATAGTTTGAAACGATCAATAGTATTTTGTTTTGAATCACCCAATATTTTTGGAGAGTGTTTTAAAGGATATTTGACAACAAATTGACCGTCATTATTTCTCGTGGTATTTCTTTTGAATGATTCTTCGCATTGTTCGTCATCATGAGTCAAAATTAGCTTCCTATTTGAAATATCTTCTAATTCCCAAAACTTTTTTAATTGTTCATCTTCAGGGATAAATACTTTGTAAAAATTGCACGAATAATTGGAAGTTTCAGGTACAATTCCTGTAACTATCCAACCAAATTTTGTATTATGTAATGTAGGCATATTTTTACCCAGAGAAAATTTTCCATCTTCAAGTAAGTCCCAGAAAACATTAGCACCCAATAATAAATCTATTTCAGCAGGAGTAACAAATTTTGGATCTGATAATTGAACGTGGGCTGGTAGGTTCTTTGGAGAAAATTGAGACTGAAAGAAGGTGTCAGAGTAGTGACAACAAGAACAACGAAACAAGAAATATCAGAATTGTATGCAGTGAATTTGGAATGAATGCAAATTTACATTTTTTACTTAATTGTGAACGCATTTGATTGATTCCAATAATTAGAATAGAATAGAATAGAATAGAAATGAGTTTATTCAAATATTACATTTGATTGTTTAAACTCTAGAAAAAAACTGTGAGTTATTTATAATAACTGTTTACAGCTGTTTAAAATAAATTTCACTCTAACTAAAACAAATTTATAAATACCAAATAAAAATCTTGTTCTGTCCCCTTTCCTCGTCAAGCCATTTTATACATATATTTCGTCTTCATCGGGTTCACAGTCACGTTCGGGAATATCTGTCACAATCGGGTTATTTTCCTTTTTCTTAGTTCATATTTAATTTTTTTATTATTATTATAGTTATTTTTATGTTGAATTTATTATTTTATGTATCATGGATCTATCTTCTGAAGTCAACCAGTTCTTTATTTCCTTCTTGAGTTTCTTTATGTTTCTTATCTCTCTTATTTCCGTAGGTACATTTGGATACAATCTAGAAGCTAGGTATGTGCAGCTTCTCTGTCCTATGCTTTTTTCTGCCCTCTGTCTTTTATAGTTGACGTTTCTTGTTCTGGTCAGGCAATTGTGTTCTCTGATGGCTAATTTTATTTTCTTCTGTTTGATATTCATTATAATTTTATTTGCATAGATTTGCCTTATATCCAATGCTTTTGATAATTCGTAAATCTGTCTACTAGGGAATGTAAACTTCTTTCCATACATTATTTTTAAAATATGCTTTCGCAAGACATCTAGGCTTCTTTTATGACAATCCAAGACACCTCCCCATCCTATAATTCCATATGAGAGTTGTGATTGTACTAGTGCGTCATAAAGTATTTGAAGATGTCTTATGGATTGGATATCTTTTTGTATTAATCTGATTCTGTATGCAATTTCTCTTAGCTTTCTAGTCAAATAATGCATAGGTATGTTGATCCCACTTCAAATGTTGGTATATATAAACACCAAGATATTTCGTTGAATTAGTATTCACTATTTCCAACCTATCGTCGACTCGAAGGGTGCCCAAATTTGGAAGTCCAACTTTATTAGATGAAAAGGTTAGATATTGGGTCTTCTGTTGGTTTAAGTTGAGTTTACTTTGTTCGAACCATTTCTTTAGCATCCTCAAATCTTTTATTGCTTTCTGTTTCAGATTTTCCCAAGAAGTATCTTCGTACATCACTATCATATCGTCGGCAAAACTTATAATTTGTCCAGCAGATTTTTGTTGAAATATATCATTCAGATAAATCAGGAAAAAGAGAGGCCCGAGTACTGTTCCTTGCGGAACCCCATATTTAGGTATCATTGTTCTACTAAATTTCCCATTTATTTTTGTAATCTGTTTTCTGCCTGAAAGAAAACTGCGGAATAAGGTGTTTATTTTTCCTCTAAAGCCATGATTTGATAGTTTTTCTAATAATTTTTGATGGTCAACGGTATCGAAAGCCTTTGCCAGATCTATCACAACAGCTAAATTTGGAGTATTTTTATCTATGTTTTCATATAATTTTTCAGTCACTAATTTTATAGCATCTTCTGTTGAAATGCCCTGGCGAAACCCAAATTGACTGTTGGAAAGTATATTGTACTTATTCATAAAAGCAACCATTCGAACTTTAATTAACTTTTCAAATATTTTAGCTACATTGGATATAAGAGTAACTGGTCTGTAGTTGTTAACTTGTGTTTTATCTCCGCCTTTGTGTAATGGTTTTATTATCCCTATTTTCAAAATGTCAGGAAAACACGCTTTTTCAAAACAATTGTTGACTAAATAGGTGATAGGTTCTGATATCTCATGTTTCTTGTTTCAAAACTTCCGAGCGAATTCCATCATGTCCAGTAGATTTTCTGGATTTGAGGCTACTTATAACTTTTTCTATTTCTTCTGAATCTGTGGGAAATAAAAAAAAGTTTTTTGTAAATGAATTTTTTCTTCTTTGAATTCCGCTGGTTCCGTTATTTCGTTGGCGTATCTCTCTCCAATACCGCTAAAATATTCATTAAATATATCGCTTATTTCCTGTTCATCTTCAACTACCCTATTTTCTTCTGTCCTTATGCATGTAATTTGTGTTTCCTTTTTCGAGGAATTTTGCACGTACCTCCACAAGGCTATAGTTTCGTTCTGGTTATCCTCGATACATTTCTCAAAATATTCTTGTTTCGCTCTCAATATTGTTTTACGTAATTGTTTTTTCATTTCCGAATATTTTATTTTAAGTTCTTCATTATTAGGATTCTTTTTGAGTTTGGCATACATATTTTGTTTTTCATTTATTGTTTTTAATATTTTCGGCGTAATCCATTCTTTTTTAATCCTCTCTTTGTTTTTTATACGAATTGTGGTTGTATTCGTCTCTATTAAGTTTTTCAATATATTCAAGAAGTATTCAGTTCCATCATTGACATCTTCAATTTCATATAAATGCTGCCAATCTTCCCGACTTAGTGCATTCTTCAATTTAAGGTAATTTGTGTATTTTTTTTCGTTCTTTAATATAATATTTTTCCTTTTTATTTTCAGATCTACACTCAACAATATTGGATAATGATCCGTTATCAAATTATGAAGAACAATACCTTTGATGTCCGATTCTCCCCGTTGAAAACCCTTCACGAAAAAATGATCTAGACACGATTCACTTTCAGGTCGTGTATATTTATTTATATACGATGTGAAGCCAAAGAAGTTCAATATATTTTTGTACTCTTCTACTACATGTTCATTCTCCAATAAATCAATATTTATATCTCCTGTGATAATGTGTTTTTTATAATGTTTTTTATCTTCTAAGTAAAGCGCTAATTTTTCATTGAAATCAGTGATTACATATTTGGGTGACTTATATATTGCAGTTAATCTAATTCTTTCTTTGTTGTTCTGAATATTCAAATCTATAGCTGTTATTTCCCCCAGTTGTATATTTTCATGTTCAAAATTTATATTTTCCCTCACATAAACGATTGTACCATCATTTCTATTGTATCTACCTTCATTATAGACATGCCGGTATCCATTTAATTTAAACAAATTTATGTCATATACCACAAATGTTTCCGTCAGTATGATGATATCGAATGATATAGTCATCCCTTCTAGGTATACTTGAAACTCTTCAAAATTCATTTGAATACTTCTTATATTCATCTGTAGTATATTAAACATTTCATTGATCTTCAATTCATTGACTTCATCAACTTTCTCGACATTTCGATATTGTCTTATAAAAGGGTCCATTTTGATATTACAAATTCATCCGAATTTCAAAATTTAATTACTCGTTCCAAAAAAAAAAATTAGCACAACAATTATATCAATTTTTTTTTTTAATTTTTTTTTTTTCATTTCAGTTTCTTGTTATTAATTTTTTTACTAATTTTTTTATTGGTTTTTTTGTTTATTTTTTTATTTAAAATTTTTTTATTATTTTTTATTTAAAATTTTTTTTTTATTTAATTTTGTTTTTTTTTATAATTATTATTTGTTCTATTTCGTAATATTTACTTACTTTTTTGGTCTGGCTAGTTTTTTCTCTCTGATGTGGACTTATGTCTTAGAGTCATCCCCACAATCTTTTCTGGTTGGGACCTATTTTTGTTGAAAAATCCTTTTTTATGTGTGGGTAATCGAGGGGTATTGTGGGATTTCCTAGCTTCATTAATTTCTTCTTTTGATGTTATTTCTCTTGTTACTTCTTTCGACGTTGAAGTTGTCGGAATCTCCTCTCTCACATAATCACTTTCCGAATTTATACTCGGTGTATTTGGAGCACTCCTAGTTTCGTTTCGTTCGAGTCCGAATCTCTCTAATTCCTCTAAAGTGTATGATTCTTCCCCAATTATTAGTTTATTTCCTTTCAGAAATGATCTCTCTGAATATTTTGTTCTAGCCTCTCGTAAAAAGGACTTTAGCTTCTGTAGGTCCTGTCGTTGCTTCAGAGATAGATCATTCGCAATAGCCACTCCTGTACCCTTTAGTTTTTTAACACTTTCAAATATTATTTTCTTACTTTGATAAGAGATGAATTCTATCTTAATTGGGCTATTGTCTTCTTTTCCTAATGTGTAATAATCATTTATCTCCTCCGGTTCGATATGCACATCCAACATTCGATTTATTTCACTGCAAAGGTAGTCTGCTTTCAATGGACAACCTTTATTCAAGCCAAATATGACAATATTATTTTTGTTGCAAAACTGTTCGGTTCTTTCCAGTCTTTCTTTCAAAATTTCTTTCTCTTTTTCTAAAGTCTCGTTTTTATTCTTTAGATCTTGAATTTCCAACCGCAGTCTTACTTCTGTTGCCGAAATACAATTCTTTACTTCGTCCTTTGAGTTCTTTATTTCGTGCAGTAGGTCTGTTAATGTAATATTTTCTTCTCCGTTATTTTGTGGCATCATCAATCTAGTATGTGAGCGTATGGTACCCTTTATTTATTCTTGAATTTACTTCCTTGGTTATCGTATCAATGTGTGCCTGGATCTTATCACACATATGGGATTAGTAAATGTTTGTTTTCCTTTCTTGAAACCAATTCTCACCTTTGTATGTGGAAAATTGCCAGAATTTTGAATATTTTGATGGCTTTGATTGTCCCCACTAAATGAAGAATTTTCTTATCTACGTTTCTATATTAGTTTTATAATTTTCACTCAACATAAACACTTGAAAATTATCAATGAACCTGAGCCCGAATTTAACACCTTGCGGCCCGAGAATTGAATGATTATGATGATGATAAAGGAATTTGAAGTTTTTTGACACAATTTTCTGTTATTAAATTTGTTTGAGCACCACAATCCAATAATGCTCATTGTTATGAACTCACCATTGCCATCCGAAACATCACAAGTTACTGTGGATGAAAGAACCTGATTAGGTGAGACAATCAAATTACGATCTGCATTTATCATAGTGTTTACTGTGAAAGATGATGAGGGAGTCTTATTGTTATCATTAAGATGTAACAAAGTATTGTGTTTCTTATTCTTACAAATAATACATGGGACAAGTCTACATTGAATTTTCGTATGTCCCGTGCGTAGACTATTTTCGCATAAATTCAAAACTTTGACCTTGTGAATTCGAATATCGACAGGCAGCGCTAAAAATTCGGAACATTTATAAATCGTATGGTTTTCCTTTTTACAGTATTTACAAACAACTTTGTTGTTCGCTGAGAGGAACATATGTGAATTATTGTTTTTACGCGAAGGAGAATCGGGTTTGTGTCGAGTATTATTATAATTGTTATCTCTTGAATCGAGCGAATCGTTCAAACATTGTAAAATATCTGATTTATTCTTCAGAAAATTTGTGAACTCGTCTAATGTCGGCATATAATTTTGATATTTTAATTCTTTCCATTCACGAATGGTATTCTTATCTAATTTATTTGCCAATACGTGAATAATAAACGAATCACACAGATCTTCCTTCGATAAATTCAATGCATCTAACGCTGTTAAATGCGAACAGATTTCATCAAGAATTTTTCGGAAATCAAAATAATTTTCTTTATGCAAATTTTTTATGTTCAAAAATGATTTGAAATGGCTATCGTCTAAAAATTGTTTTTTATCGAATCGATCACATAATAGTTCCCAAGCAAGTTCAAAAGGCCTAAGTGAATTGTCTAGGCCTTCTACATATCTAGAAGCATAGCCTTCTAGAGATGCTTTCAACAATTGATATTTTTGATTTTCATTCAAATTATGATTTGATGATACAGTAGATTCAAAATAATTTTTGAAACTTATCCAATGTTTAAACTCGCCAGAAAAAGTAGGCAACTTAACCCTTGGAATCAAAACATTTAGTAGAGGTAGTAGAATTGGTAGATTGTTGAGGCAAAGATGATGTATTGTAAGAACTACTGCGTAATTTAGTTTGTAAATACTGCAGAAAAAAGTCTTGAGCAGCATAAAATCTTTCCTGAAAATCTTCTCGTTCTAAAAAATGCGACGGCAATAATTGTTCATCTGTGCACATAGATTCTATCATCGATTGAACAACATCGAATTCCGACAAAAGACCTGAACTATCCTTATATCTTAAATCGACCTCACGAATAGAAAAAAGCTTACTTGAAGTCGAATTTTCAATAGTTGTTATAAATTTCTCTAAAATAGTGAGTTTTTGCTTAATAGTACCCCGTTTGCGAGTTAAAACTTTTATTTCTGATTCGGACATTTTGTGAATATTTTTTAGATTAGGTAATTTATTGAAATGAAATAGAAAGATAAACTGAATCGAGAAAAAATGTCGAATAATCCAAATGAACAGGTAATAATGAAAGGAAATAGGGAAATAGTCAAATTGTTAATGGTCACCCTTGTAGCTCCAGGGATGTAACCTTAAATTATTCGAAAATCTGGTGGCAGCAACTTGAATTTCGTTCTTGATTGAAGAATTATCTGATGGCTCCTGGTAGTTTGGGTACCAACTCATCCAATAATTGCAGAACGGTGTTCTTCTTTCTTGAGGTGAATTGAAAATCCGGCCGATGGATCAAACTAATGTTTGATAATTTGCTGGTTCTATATTGTTATTTTAATATTTTAGATTTAGTGGGCTGTAATTATTTTATGATAAGAAATAGACTTGGTTTTAATAGTTTAATTGTTAAAATGGTTATAATAAATTGTGAAGTGTATCTAGTGAGAATTGAAAATTGAATGCATTAAAAATGAACGGCACACATGTATCCCTTGATAAGGTGTACGCAGACACCGGAGGACGAAACGTTGCCAAATCAATCAAAAATAATAATAATACAGTAAAATCCTAACAGCACTATTACAAAAATTACCACAAGGCATCGAGGAAAAATGGACGAAGTTCAAGGATGACCTAAAAGACATAAATACAATTAACATCCCAAGATGGGTTCAAACAACGTTAACTAATTCAATAGAATTACACGGCTTCAGCGACGCATCCCTGATGGCATACTCAGCTGCGATCTACATAAAAGCGACTAGTCCCCAAAACGAGGTACACGTCAACTTATTGACCGCAAAAGCAAAAGTTTCACCACTAAAGACCAAACGTACAATACCACAACTAGAATTTCAAGGAGCTGAGTTGCTAAGTAAACTGATGAAAAAAGTAAATACAGCTCTGGACATGAATGAAATACCAATAACATGCTATACGGATTCAACGATTGTTTTATCATGGATTACAAACAATCAGAACAAACAACAAGGTGCTTACATAACAAACTGGGTAAACAATATCAAACGGAATATCCCAGGTGGTCGGTGGCAATATGTAAATACGAAAGATAATCCAGCAGATTTAGCATCTAGAGGAACTTCCATAAGAAAACTTCAAGAATTTATATGGTTCCAGGGACCAAAGTGGCTGCAAAATAAAAATATTGAAATCCAAATAATCCCCACGTTAAAAACGGTGTATTCAGCAGACACTTGCATACTCGCGAAGACAATATTGGATACCAAAAGGAAAGCAAAAGGCTAGGCAGGTTATAAATAAATGTATCATTTGCACTCGCTTCAGGGCTTGCTGTTCCCAACAGCAAATGGGAAACCTACCGGCTCCTCGAGTTCAGCAATCACACCCGTTTACCTACATCGGAATCGACTTCGCAGGACCCATTGACTTGTGAGCCTCCAAAGGAAGAGGAAAGAAGTGATACAAAGGATACCTACATAGCTCTATTTATATGCTTGACTACAAAAGCAATTCATCTCGAAGCTGTTAGTGATCTAACAACAAAAGCATTTATAGCCGCATTCAATCGGTTCACAGCCCGGCGTGGGTTGTGCGCAGACATGTACAGTGACGACGGAACAACATTCAAGGGAGCAAAAAATGGGTTGGATATGGAATTGAAGAAAATTATACGTGAAGATAAAATGGTACAAGCTTTGGCTCCGAAAGGAATTCGATGGCATTGAATAATGGAAAACAGCACGTTGACATATGAAGAAATCGCCACGTTATTATGCCAAATTGAAGCAAATCTCAATTCCAGACCACTAGTAAAATTAAGTGAGCAACCCGAAGATACCTCCGTATTAACACCGGGACACTTTCTAATAGGACAGGCATCAACACAATGGCCGGAGCCAGAAACCGAACCACAAACATTAGCAAACAGATGGAAATTGTTACAGAAATTAAAAAGATATTTCTCGAAACAATGAAGCTCAGAATACTTGTCACGACTTCAACACCGAACAAAGTGGCACCAATCCACTCAGAATATTGGAACAGGGGACGTGGTTATAGTCAAACAAGACGATATTGACCCAAACAACTGGCCTCTAGCTAAGGTAGTCGAAGTACACCCGGGTCAAGATGGATTGATAAGAGTAGTCACCGTCCAAATGAGTAATCATAAAACATTCAAAAGACCGTTAACGAAGATATGTAAACTGCCAGTCCACCGATCCGATACAGAAACCAGTCCAACCACCTACCAATCAGGAATCAAAAGGAAACCACCAGGGAACAAAATACTCACAGCGTTAATATGTATTATGGTACTTAGTACCACAACAATAGCATCCGTACAAGTCAGTCATACAACGAAGGTCCTACAACCAGGAATATATGTGAAACACATCGGACAAGCATACAAAGAAGATGGCGACTATAAACTAGGAATAAAAATTCCGATAGTACAATTAGAACTGGACAAAGAACACGTAAACAAAACGACACAGCAATTTCCACACTTACGCAAAAGCGCCATGGAAAGATCCTAGGAAGTTCAGTGCGATGAATTAGCTCACCATGTTAGGGATATTAAAGAGGAACTAATCACCAAAATAGACCACATCCTCAACATAGGAAAGTACCGAAAGAAACGGGGTCTATTTGGAGAATTCATGACTTCCGTTTTTGGAGTAAATGACGAGGTGTACCATAATTTGGACGAGCTACGGGAAAATCAGGAAAAATTGATTGATATGACGAACCAGCAAACTAAAATAATGGCATCAACTTTGGCAGACATGGAACACTATGAAACAAAAATTAGTGTGAAGTTGGAAAAGTGAGAGGATGGCTGACGGCAGTAGAACCAAATCGTCCCAACATCCACATATTAAATTCATTCCAATTGGCGAAAAACTACTTCGAAGTGCTAGACAAGAAGTACCAGAGTTTAACGGAGGTTTGTTTCAATCAGGGACACATTTCTCACTTATTGAAACCAGGAGAGCTGCACCACATTCTTAGCAATGTTATCCACAAACTACCAAGCACCAGTACAGTTTTGAGACAACCACTTCGAGCAATGGAAATTGAACACAATCAGGAAAACATAAAAGTATGGGCACACTTCTACATCATAGACAGAATCTTTAACTTAATAAAGGCAACCGCAGTACCGATGAAAATCCATAATGCAACATTTACCTGGATACAAATCACAAGACCACTAATAGCACTATAATACGCAGAAGTACTTTGAGTTAGACCATCAACAGTTTACACAGGGTGTAAAAATAGACAACTTCAACTACATCTACAATCCATCAGTGGTCTAAAATATGGAAACCTCCGCCGACTGTGTGTTGAACCTAATATATCGGAACGACAATAAAAGCTGTGAGTATAGAACAGTATAAATCCCCGAGGTTATGTGGAAGAAATTGAGCACGGCTAACAGCTGGATGTTCGTAACCAATAAACAAGTCCGGATCGCGGTGATGTTCAACGGCGAAAGGAGAGAGGAGACACTCCTTAACACAGGAATAATAAAGACAAGCTCAAACTGCTACATCGAAACCAGAGGAACAATACTGCAGGGTAGCCAGCTAGATGAGGTTCAGCTCTTTGAATCATTCAACAAAGAACACAAACCGAGGTTGACTGAAGGGCACTCCCTGAACCGTATCAAAGAAATCATAGAAATAGATGACAACAAAGTAAAGACATCGGACGTTCTTCACCATCTCCGTGGATTGGAAGCTGACCTATCTCAACGAATTAGTAACGAACGATGGCGACACTTGGCCCATGAGCTATCGTCAAGCAGCGTCACAACTATAATAATACTGGGGTCACTAGCATTGGGCTACTGTCTATGGCAAACTAAAAGGCTTCCATTCAGCGCATAGGCAAGAAACAGCAAACGGAGAACGCAGTGGAGATGCAGCCACTGAACCAGAGCAGACTGATCAACAACGCCGGTCACTCCAGCAACAAGGAGCACCCGATTTACGCAGACATGGTACGGATGCTGCGGACATCTCACTCCGAGGACACCTCATGATACTGATCCACTTTTAGTGGCGGCAATATGCTAAGTCAAAAAATGGACTTAACAAAAAACCCAATTTATTCAAGGAACATTTCGTCATAATCATAATATAACCTTTTATGCGGATCATCACGTATGGATCCGTAATAGTTGAAAAATATCATAATATTAGAAGGTTTAATCAGACTATTTTCATTGAAACATCGTCCGGCCTTGCAACAAATAAACGAAATAAAGAATGTGCAGGTAAGCAAGGTCGGTACGGTGAATCATTATCAGTAGTACTAGAGAACGACTATATTGTTTACTAATTGAATTAATTGTTATATATAAACCACAACACCTGCAGATCAAACGAGACCGCAGTTAGCTAGTTCAATAAACGGTTGACAGTG
The DNA here is from genome assembly GCA_013421045.1 of Propylea japonica. NCBI lineage: Eukaryota > Metazoa > Arthropoda > Insecta > Coleoptera > Coccinellidae > Propylea > Propylea japonica. The sequence goes on from CM024243.1 coordinate 70,449,388, forward strand.
AAATCTCCACCTTAATTCTCCATCCCTATACAAACTACCCTAGAATAAGCACCTGATTCTACAATCGGTTTTGTGCAATTTGATGGTACTGTATAATTTAGGAATTCGTGGATTTTTTTTCAGACTGTATTTAGTATGCCCGTGTTTCAATAGTGTGGTCTCTGTTTCTTTCAGTGTTTTATTTACTTTTGTTGTTTATTTAGTGAGAGGGTTATTTTTCATTTTCGTTATATTGTTATTCGTGAAGAAGTTAATGCTGTGCGTTTGGCACATCTTCACACGTTGATATTTTAATCTCGAATTCAATAAATTGCTCGATAGCGGCTAGAGATAGGTATAAAAAGTATAACAAGAAATATTCAGGAAACTAGGGGTTATTTGAAACAGCTGTAATATATAACCTTTATAACATTTTTAACGCATTCGAGCAGATCAACTGCTAGGCATGATTGTCTAAAGAATAAAGTTGTCATTTTTTCCGTACATTTCAGTAGTATCAGATAGTATGGAACGAAAAATCTTTAAATTCATTGAAATATACCTGGGACCGGTTTGTTGCTATAAAATACAGAATAAGAATATATTTTGAATTATTAGTTACTTTTTCAGGAAGCATTGCAATACAGTGATGTATTGTAAAAATATAAATGTTACCTACACTGAGAAATTCTATCATTAGAGCTCCTCCTAAGACCAGACTTCCAGTAGCAACGGCTAATATAGGAATTTCTAGCAGAACACAGGATATATCGTGAAATCTGAAAAATGAAGAGAATAATTTAAAGTAACTGTTGTGGTAGAGTGTACTGAACTAGTTTGAAAAGCTATTATGTCAACACGGATCTATTACCAAGTGTGTTTTCACTTTAAGGGACAATACAGTTCGCTCGCCCAATGCAGAAAGAAGGCAAAAAATTGTTTCGAAGTAGCGATTGCTAGATCCAAAAACCAAAATAGATTTTCAAATATCTTTGAACGCATCAGTGGTTTATTTATTTATTTATTTATTTGATACCAGAGATACAACAGGTTAAAAACCCACTACAGTATCTACATATTGAAAAAAACGAAATTACATAAATTATTAGAACTTTGAATGATTTCCCATACAATATTGGAACAACATCTTAAATTAACACCTTTATTGAATTTTACAATTACAAAAAAAAAGCTTAATTTCAACAAAACTATTTCAACCCTCTAGATTTTTCTGCAGAACATTTCTAACCTGGTGGAGGGTCATCGAGAAATAGTCAACATGCACAGAAATTTCATTACCGGTTCGAGCAATTCGACACAGTGGCGAACTCTGAGATGTATATGTGTACCGAAATGGTACACTGAAAAGTTCACTCGCCCTAAGGGATCTTTGGGGCACATTAAAACATATACGAGCAAGGACATCCGGGCTTTGAATTATATTGTTCAAGATCTTATACAAAAATAGTGCCCCAGAGACCATGCGTACGCCCGACAACGACATCAAACCAAATGTGCACGTGCCCAGCATAATCTCTATCGGTCAAGACATATTTGGTCCTGTTAGCTAGAAACCTTATAAACCTATTTTGGATACTCTCGATGCGATCAATGTTGGATTTCTGTCTTGGGTTCCACACAATGGCGGCAAAATTTAGTCTACTGCGGACGAAAGCATTAAAAGGACCTTGATTGGTGTGGCAGTTACAAAGTCTTACATTTTCTAGTTATATATCCCAACTTTCGTGAAGATGAATTTACCACGGATTCCACATGAAGATCGAAGATAAGCTTGGTATCAAAGATAACTCCCAAGTCTTTGACATAACTCAAAGATTTAATTGGCTTGCTATCAATATAGTATGTTCGAGTAACAGGATTGTGGTTTCTTGTGAACGTCATGGATGCACACTTAGAAAAATTCAGGTATAACCCATTCTGTTTACAAAAAGCAAATTGGCGATCTAAATCTTCTTGTAAATGTGCGCAATCCTGATCATTAAATACAGAAACATAGAATTTCAAATCGTCAGCGAACATTAAAAACTTACTATAATGAAGTCATAACAAAAAGCGATAAAATGTCTTATTTGTCCACAGTTACCCGAAGTCAATAAATGCTTAGAAAGGATTTACTTTCACCGATTCGACAGACCTTATGCACATTCCTCAAAATTTTGACATGAAGGGAGTTGAGTGTTTTTGAGATTTCGATTGCCAAAAAGTCTGTTGCCGTTAAAGCAAGTTTCGGTCTAAGTACTCCACTTTGTCCACAGTTACCCGAAGTCAATAAATGCTTAGAAAGGATTTACTTTCACCGATTCGACAGACCTTATGCGCATTTCTCAAAATTTTGACATGAAAGGAGTTGAGTGTTTTTGAGATTTCCATTGCCAAAAAGTCTGTTGCCGTTAAAGCAAGTTTCGCTCTAAGTACTCCCATCCAGCACGCAGTCGGTGTCAAAACTACTAGTAGTATCGCAACCACATACGCATGTAATGCTGGTAAAACAGCAGCCAAATAGCATCACAGGAAACATTTTTTGGTGTGAGAACCGTTACGCCATAGACCAAGGCACCGAATATTTTCGAAGTATATCCAGAAATAAACTGCTAAAAACTCCAAGACGAATACGTCTGTAACAACGCCGATGATGATAATACGAGCAGGTTCAATCCTTACTACAAAAATTTAGGCGAACATCGTCTAATCTGCTTCGAGATTCACAAAAAGGAGATCATTGAAACTTCCAGAATTTAGTTGGATCCTCGAATGCTCGACAAATATACATCTCCTTTGGGGCACAAGCGCGAAGGAATCGAAAGAATTGCAATTTATTATGTGCGTTGTCAAGTAAAACTTTACAATAAGCAGAAATATAATATTATAATATTTTTCGATCAGTTCTGTTACTTCTCTAGTCACAACCAACTGCATTTAATGATCCTGCAGTTCGTTTGTCGGCATGCTTTCACTTTCACCTCTTTAGATCATGTACGACGTCAGTAGGTAATTTCAACATATCTTGTAAACAAAGTGTCACGCAACGAATAGAATTTGTGTGATTCATAGAAAAAAATTGTGGAAATTGTAGAGCAGGCAATATAATGTTATTCATAATAACATATTCTTTCTGTAAGCCATAGTTTAATTCAAAATAATTTCACTGTTATTATGCAAATATTTGTATACTTCTTGTTAGTGGTCAAGTGAATGAAAATTTCAGGAGAATGTCAAAAAATGTTTTAATTGTGGATTTACGTTGGCTATATTTATCACTCAAACCGTTACGATCATGTTTATTTTCAGGTGCACATGTTCTTTCAGCTGGCCTCTATTTAATCTGTACCAATTCAAAATATTAGACTGAACATTTCAGATATTTTTCACGTCCTTATAAAAATTGCAAATTGGAAATTAACAGGGACAAGAACAACCAATTAAAACAACACTTTCAATCAATCGACTGAAACGTAGACTTTGGGGAAAGCCGGTCTCAAGGCAATGAAAGGCTCGCGGCCACACTCAGTGAAGAAGGGAGTGAGTTATATCGGATATAATGTTATGGGCGCCCGGTAGAGTAATGCCTTCCTATTCAAGGTAAATGACTGCTTACTCCTCCACCAGAGTAACAGCTAACAAAAATCCCTCAAAATTCAAGTCACAATTATTTATTACCAAAACAAAAATATATGTGCAGTGGCTGATACAATACGGATAGAAAAACTCACTAATACACACTGAATTAGATGAGAACGAATAGTCTAAGCTAACAAACCTGCCTAATCAGTTTACATTCAGCTTAACGTTCTGGTTGAGATTGTCAATAACTACTTTAAACTAAACAATGGTTCCTGAAGGGAATACCGATCAATTATCCTATAATAAAATCCTGAAGGGATACACGAGCACCTTTGGTTGGTACCCAACGCAACTTATGAAGTGCACCTCACTATAATTGCTCACAGTTATATATAAAATTACCTCACAGAATAATATCACAAATTGTCAAAATAAAAGGCCAATAATTAACAATTTTAAAGCCAGTGCTACGCACCGGTTACCTTCACAAACTACTCCAGATGGTAAGTTGAACGTATAACGCCAGGTACGTAGGTACCTCCAACTAATAACGCCAGGTACGTAGATACCTCCAAGATGCCAGGCAAGTGGATGCCAATTGATACCTCTAACTGACAGGTTCGTGGGTACCTCTAACTGACAGGTACATAAATAACTCAGTCAAGTAGACATGCCAGGTACGTGGAAACCTGTATTCAACACGTCTTGTCAGGTACGTAGATAACCCAGGTACGTGGAAACTCCTAACTATGTGGATAACTGACAGGTACGTGGACCCTCCGTTGTTCGAGGGAGATAGGTTCAACCTCCAATTCAGTCGAAAATTGGCTTCAAATATAATATTCGCTATACAACTACCTAACGAATTCCTTGTGGAAAAGTTTATGATCACGTATAAAACGTATTTCCCAAAATATTCCAAAATACTTTTCAGGGAATAATGACACTCGAAGTTATAATCCTTCACAACGAGGATGAATCTAGATTCAAAATCTTCCAACAACGAGTTCCGTAGTACAAAATGTCGGTTTGACCGTCGCATAGAAACTCAAAGTTCACAGAGCCTATCAGTTGTCATAGCGAAGAAGAAGAAAAAAAAATACATCCAAACCAAATAATATGAAGAAATTAATACGGTACTGATAATCTACGCAGTTCATACCAGAGGAGGGCTTCTGTAAATCCATTTCTATAATTCTTCCGCGATTTCCGAAGTACTTACTGAGGCCAAGTAATTCCAACCACTGCTTTTGAACTACCCAAAATGACAACAACCACTAACCCCACAATATTAAATAATAAACAAACCGTGTTTTGATAGAAAACAAGTCGGTAAATGAAATGAAGAAATACAATAATGAGGAAATTTAGAAAATGAACAATTTGAATAGTAGTTGATAGTTGATAGTTTAAAGAGGGGTTACAGTTCACTGCGACCTTAAGGTCTATTGTGCCCCCTTACAGAGCTGTTCTGGCCAAAAAAAACCTCCACAGCTCTCCTTCCAGTTCCAGAGATCTAATGTAATCTAATAACTGTGAAGGCTTCAACGAGGCTAGTTCCTCACTCTTACAAGTTTCTTGTCCAAGGCATTCCCTCCTCAGGCTCGCAATGCCAAGGCATTCCGTGACTAGATGAATGGGGGTTTCTTCCTCCTCCCCACAACAATTTGAATGAGTTTACTAACTAATAATATTCGAAAAAGATTTAGGAAATTTGGAAAAAAAACTACATTTTGGGGTAAAACTCCAAAGACTTAAAATTCTAACGTTACACAACGTTTCTCATATACATATATTTATGCTTCTTCAAGGCTGGAAATACAAAATAATATAGTGACGACAAAATTACATAGGGAAACTTACCGATAATTAAATTGTTGCTGGTTTTTGATCATTTATCTGAAGGTGGTATAAAAAATAGTTTCAGACTTACATTCAAAAATTCGAAAAGAAACAACAATACAATCATATACCATCAATCATTAAAACGTGAACATACACAAGCAATGAATTCGCACCCGCAAAGAACATCATATCGATGTAAGATGTCAACGCAGAGCTCACAGAAATTAACAAAACAAGTTTCGCTTTATCTTCGATTTCCATAATCCTCGTGTATATTAAATAAATTCGAATACTGGGGACTGAAAATACAGTGTCCCTTCTAAAATCAACACTTGTAACGTATTATAATTCAATTGATGATTTCTGACCACTAAAGTTTGTAGGTTATGTTTTCGTTTTGATTGAGGGCGAATTTGATCTTCCGTGCACACGAACTACCGGTGTCAATGTATGTGAAACATTAGCCGAGGGTTAGATCTGATTCTCTGCGCGCTCATAGAGTTCGGAAATGATAGGATAACAGCTGTGATCTGTCAAGTACGGCCATTTTGTGATTCCTGGTGTGAAGCGAAATTTTCTGGAATTTTCGAAAGTAAATTGGTCCATTTGTGGGATTTGTGTTGGAATCTAGTGAATTACGTTCTGAAGAGCCAGTTTACCGCTGTTGTTTTTGGTTCGCCGATACTTCTCCAAAAGGAGGATTAATTTGAAAGGTTCCATTTGGGTTGCACTTGAGGATTGTGAATACCATATACCATTGTGAAAATTATAATCAAAGTTGGATAGTTGACTTTCTGCCGATCCAGTTTTACTGGTGTCTCTCCCAAAGGGAGGATTATTTTGAGAGTATCCTGATATGACTACAATACGATCTACCACTGTGGAATTTCGAGTCCTCGTTGAGCCAGTACTGCTGGGTACACTGCATTGTTCATTAGTTGTAGGAAATCCCCCAAAGAGCTGGGTATGTATAAAGTCATCTCGTCTTATTTTATGTTGTGCCATTCGTTAAATTCTTTCTTATGTGTGGGAGATTGATTCTCACTTGTTATCGATAGGGACCTTGGAGAGGAGGCCTTTTAATCCTAGAAACTTATAGAAGCCCTTGAACCCTAGGAACTTGTAGAGACCCTTGAACCCTGGGAGCTGGTAGAAGCCTTTGAACTCTTCAAACTGGAGGAGGCCCTTGGAACCTCGAAATTGTGAAGGCCCCCCTACAGGAGAGTCGAGACCACCTTGGGACCACGCAAGTTTTCCAAGAAATTGGTTCTATTAAAATTGATTATATATTATCTCATTTCTTATCATGGTTACATATATTCATGTGCATATCGTATGAAATTGTATGACATTTTTTTCGGGTTTTCTATCTTATGTTAAGTTGAATTGAACGTATTTTCTATAAATATACCGTGCCTATTTGAATATATTTACATGCGCTGCGCCTGAGCTCAAGCGACGCTTTCCGGGGAATTTGAGTAGATTTTCTTTAGCGTTGACAATATATTTCTCTTAAATCATTACCACCCCCCGTTGCGTTCAATGCGACCGTAGTTCTCAATCACGGTTGAATGTATCTTGTGCTGCCTAAATGAACCGTTTGTTAGTACAATCATTTGGTGATTTTTGAGTTTACATCCTCCCGCAGGGTATTTACAGAGCCATTAACTCTTTTCTGTATCTCTTTTGATAATTTCTATCAACCAGAACCTCCCTAGCTTGGCAGCCGGGGTACAATTCCTTTTTTGAGGTCACACACTATTATTTGAGTTAATGTGAATAACTTCGCTCATGCTCCTCATGCGGTAATTCGTTTCTTATCTAAAAATTTTCAGAGAGACCAGATCGTTCAACCAAGCCAAAGTAAAAGTTTGATAGATAAACACAGAGGTGTGAAAATCAATGCCAATAATGAATGCATTTACAATTACACGAACGTAAACCTTCCCCCTGCCGCCTAGAGGCTATTATCAGTTGGTCCTAGATTTAGCATCCCGTTAGATAAAGGGATATACCCATCCCTACAATTATTAAAAATGTGGATTATGCATACAATCAAAACCATGTGATGAACAAACGGAGAACACTGTCAGAGGACAGGCCATTAACCTTATTACCACTTTTGTCATAGACCTTCCTCCAGACTGAACGACCCTATAAAGAAAGATTACAACAAAAACTACACTGTCTTGAAAGAGAACCCAGAGCTAGTAATATCAAGATTAGATGAGGGAGGATCGCCGCTCATCTACTATATAAAAATAAGTCGGGTTTCCTCCCTGACGCTTTAACTCCAGAACGCACGGACCGATTTCAACGGTTTGCATTCGTTGGAAAGGTCTCGGGCTCCGCGAGGTTTGTAGCAAAGAAAATTCAGGAAAAAATTTCAAGATATCGAGAAGAACGTAGGAAATTGGTACATTTCTGAAAATTTCATTATTTATGACATCGAATTCAATGACAACTGTCAAGTCTCCTTTCGAGAAGGAAGTGCTTCCAACAATTCCTCATTTCAGAAGAAAAAGGCCAGATCCGAATCAAAAAAGTACGAATATCGTTTTCGAGTAGTTCTTTAACGTTAATTAACGAAGATATTCGTTGCAGGAATTCTGAAATAACCAGGAAGAAGAAAATATTTTTGACATAGGTACGTCTCATGTAAACATTTGTTCGTTTCGAGTGGAAAACGTTATTTGAATAGGTAAGTCCATATGAAATCATCAACTTCAACGTTCATTCAAGAATTCCTAACATTTCAGCGATCAAAAGCATCATTTCAGGTCGCAGTGATATTTGAGGTTTCTACTAAACCGAATTTCCCTGACAAATAACGTAATGAGAACAAAATTCGGGGATTATTCGTATTTTAGGAAAAAATACGCCAGGAAATGATATCAAACTGTATGTATTATGATAATTATCGATATTTCAATATATTTTTCGATTTCCTGATATGCTCACATGTTAAAACCCGTTGAAGTCTGAAATAAACAGTCGTCACGTGTAACAAGGCAAGTGGTGTAACGACTAACGTCTAGTGTGTGGACCTGGGGAGTGATTCTTGAATAATGTCGTGTTCGCGATTCGACAATTGTCGACCAACTTCCCTGTTAAGTTGGTCGACATTCGTCGATTCGCGAACACGACATAATTCAAGAATCGACCCCCTGGTAGTGTACCGGTTTCGAAACCCCATGGTGGCATGTTCTGTTTATTCTGGATAAAAAGTATTTTTTCCAGGTTCAAAGAAAGCTGATGAAAATAATTCAAAATTTTCATGTGCATGTTTTATACAGGTACGTTTTAGATATATACAGGGTGTTTCTATAAATCTATCAATTATTTCACATTACGTTATAACAGAAAGCTTTCAATGAAATTGAAGTGGCTTTTGAATTTCGAGTGATTCGTTATAGGAGGTGGAATTTTAAATATAGATACTATGCTTCGGATTCATACGGGGTGCTCCTATAAACATGTCGAATATTTTGAATTTCTGCATTATCACAGGGACATTTCCACAGAAACGAAGAAGTTTTTGAATTTCAAATGATTTACTATCGATGGTGGTTTGATTTATACAGGGTCTCTTCATAAAAATGCCAAATATTGTAATTTTCTACTTCCTAACACGAACATTTGTATTACTTTTCCCATAAATGTTCAATAGACGCTCTGAGTATATACAGGGTGTGTAGTGTAGTCAGACAGATACCAAGGAATATATCAAATATCTATGAACATCAATAACCAATGATGATCTATCGAGGTATACAAAACGGTTTTTGAAAGACCTACTGTTCATCTGATCTATCGGTTCTATTGATCTACCGGTTAAATTATCCTACTTAGAAAGGTAGATCTACCGGTTTCACAAATCTACTAAAAAGGTAGATCTACTGGCCTGACTAGAAAATCATTGTTTTTACATGGCAGTTATACTTTATACGTGTTCACGAGTTGGAAAACCATCCGCTTTGTTTGTGTTTACGTCAGGCCAAAAAACAAAAATATGGTTTACCAAAGAGCATTTCCAAAAACGGATAGTTTGCGGAAACGTATAACGCTTCGATTCAGTATTTACTTTGAATTCTCTTTCATTTACTTAGAGAAGTTTAACTAAGTAACACTTCATTTTTGTAATCGAAATGAATTTATTACTGTTGTTCCTTTTCAAATATAAAAAAAATTTTTTTCATTTTTTTATCACCAAACGAAATGTTACAGAAAACGAAGCCATCTGGTGGCGAAACGGAGTTCGCCGGGTTTGCTAGTTTATAATTATATAGGGATGACATTATCACCGAAAAATCATCAAAAGGCTGAAGTGTCACAACGCCATCCCTCCAAAACTCTCGCCAACATACAACTTATCAAAGTATATACAGAATATTCTGACTCAAATTTCCACAACTTCAATATGATATAGTGTATTAAACTCATTTGTGTTCGTTGAATCTAAAGAAGATATATTTCTACCAGAAGATTACATACTTGTCTCTTCAGATGTAGTATCCTTATATACGAACATATCAAAAGATCTGGTTATCGAGCTGATCAATTCAAAGTGGAATTTCATTTCGGCTTACTCTGACATGACCAAAAAAATTTTCATAAAATTGACAGAGTATGTTACGTGTTCCAGTGGAGTTATTTTATATTTGATGACATAATTTACAAAAAGAGGGTATAGCTGCCTCGGCAGGGTTCGCTGATATAGTTATGAATGATTTGGTGCTGGTGTGTTTGAACAAACTCTCCATATACCGAAACTACAATATGTTAGCGACCATAGAAACATTCACAGGAACCACATTGATAAGCCAGCCGAGATGAAGTTCCTCAGTTTCCCATATTTACCCGATTAATCAGAAAAAACGAACAGAATATTTCAATTGAATCTTTCAATAAAACTTGCATGTTACAGTTTGCCGCCTTCCGACAGAGACAAAATTGGCAACCGCTCTGAGAATTTCTTGTGAAACACAAAATTGTAAATAACTAAAAAATTACGAATGATATCGAATTCATTACAACACAATAAATGAAAACTAATTGGGTATGAAGAAAGCGAAAGAAAAAGATACTTTTCGCAACTTTTCAAACTTCAACGAGGGTGTGGATGAAACACCAAATAGTTAATATTTCAAAAATTTCAACGGAACAAATTGAAACTAATTGGGTATTTATTATTGGTACTGAATTCTTCTCGAAATTTGAAATGGTGTGATCAGTGTGATGTCATCATCCAATAATTGAAATGCGAATAACTGAAAAACTGAAATGGTGCTTCAAAAAGTTTGAGCGGAACAAATTGGGAACCATCATTCGAGCCTGGTCTCGGAATTTTTTCCAACAACCGTCCGCTAACTTCACACTTCAACGAGCGCGTATGTGGAACAGTAAATATTCAATATTTCAAAATTACTGACGATATCGGACTCGTGTCAACAGAACTAATTGGTACTAATTGGTTACTATTTATTGGTGCTGGGAAAGAATGAAAAAACGAAACTTTTCACTAAATTTTTACTTCAACGATCGCGTTTGTGAAACACTAAATTGTTAATATTTCTACGATGACTGAAGATTTCGGATTCATTACAACGAAACAAATTGGGTACTAATTTTTGGCATTAAAATTTTTTCGAAATTTGAAAATGTTGGTGCTGAGTGTGAAATTGACACAACAGAAATGAATGCGAATATCTTAAAAACTAAAAGTGATATTGAGATTTTTTCAACAGAACAAATTGGAACAAATTGGGTACTAATTATTGACACTAAAATTTTTTCAGAATTCGGAAATTTTGGCGCTGATTGTGAAAAAATATAGTAGTGCTTGAAAAAGTTTAAGTAGAATAAATTGGAACGAATTGGGTACTAAATATTGAGCCTAGTTTCGGAATTTGTTCTATCAACTTTTCGCCTACTTCACGCGGCCTGAAATACAGTCTGGTGTAAAATGAATTAAAAACCAATAAAAGTTCATCTATTTTATCTTCTGGTACTGTAATGCTTCCGCTTATTACTGAAGCCGCTAAATATACCGCAATAATTGTCTTCTGATGAAACAGTACGATATTATTCCGTCCTGGTAAAAATTTCCGCCGTATATATCATACATATTGATGTCGAGGGAAGTAAATCAATATAAAGAGAATTTCATTCAGAAATTGTTCTGTTGTGTCACTCTCAATTCGAACCATCCTTCATACCGTTTTACGATGTTTCGATTAAGAGTGACCTCGTCTAATTAATTTCTTTGGATGTCCTGTTCAAAGAATTAGACCCTCAGTAATACTTTCGTGAAAAAAGTTGATTCCCATTATTATTTTAAGGGACCGTTTATTTATTTTCCCGACCATGAAACATGCAAAATGATACCGATCATTACCTGAGAAATTCCACTCCGTTCAATTTCATTCCGTTAATTTTGCCGAATAAATAAAATTGAAAAAGTGAATAATTCGGAATAATATAACAAATGAATTATTCCAAATTCGATTTCCAATCCATGTGGAAAAACAACAGTCGGTAATGCAGTTTGTTATTCACCGTTTTTTTTTGGAAGAAGGTTTTCGTATGAAACGGGAGAATGGCGTTTTCGGTATTTTTAACATACATTCAGTGTCTTTCAGTGTTACTGTTATGGCATTGTTGTGTGGGATAATACCTTAAAGGGGACGCCGTTTCGTTTTAAGTTCCAAGAAATACCTTCTATCATTCAGAGCTATCCTTTGCTGATGAGTCCTAATAAGGACGAAATGGCCATCCATAGGTGCTCTGATTGATACCACTTCCTTGCATTTTGTCTCGAACAAGGACGAAGTTAGCTCCGAAGTATGAGTTTAATATTGGTTGATTTATATCGATTAATATTATTCTCTGCTTTCACTTTATAAAAAATTACTTTTTGTACAACTGTCAAAAAAACTTGACTTTTTTTCATCACTATGGATGCGTAAAATATTACTTTTTTTCACCGTTAAAAAAAGTCTTTTTTTCACCGTTAAAAAAAGTCTTTTTTTCACCGTTAAAAAAAGTCTTTTTTTCACCGTTAAAAAAAGTCTTTTTCACTGCTGATAACTAAAATTAAAACAACTTAAAAATAATGAATATTTTAATTACAACTAATTTCACAAAATTATGATTGTATCTGTACCTTATAAAGTAAATTAGTTTCGTCATCAGCATCTCTGAGAAATTTATTGATATTATCCCTCCATAACACTTTAGATTTCTTTCCTCGGTATCCGACGCTTTTGTTCTTAATAAGCGGCACCAATTTTGAAAAATTCCTTACATCAATATTTTCCTTGACATTCGATGTTTTTTTCAACATTGGGCTCCATAACTTGGAAGGTTTAAAAATTTTTAATTTTTCCTCGAAATAGCATGTGAGCACATTTTCAGAAACCTTTTTTACGTTGTTCTTGTTGCGCCATTCTCGAAATTGGTTATATGTTTTCTCATATTATTAGCTTTGATTTGGCTGGTAACATATAAGATACAATTGTATTTGCTCCTTCAGCCATATCTGCGGGGGTATCACTACCACTATCATGTTCAACATTCATCTTCTTTAAAATAATTCGAAATTGAAATAACTACGAGCAAATACTGTCAAAGATTCAAACAATTTCAACAAACTGTTTCTATAGTTACGACACAGAAAGATCACTGGATTCATTTAAATATTGTACTGAAAGCATTATCTTCAATAATTATACGTATTTCAGACGATGTAAATTCACATTCACAGTTGTACAAAAAATGTTGTTTGTATTTCGTGCGTATAAAATTCGTGTTTTCATGGCACATTCGAGTGAATTTTTGGCCTCGACCTGCGGTCTCGGCCAAAATTGACACTCTCATGTGCCATGAAAAAAACACTCATTTTACGCACTTAATACAAAAATAACTATTTTGTACAACTGTCAAAAAAACTTGACTTTTCTTCATCACTATGGATGCGTAAAATATTACTTTTTTTCACCGTTAAAAAAAGTCTTTTTTTCACCGTTAAAAAAGTCTTTTTTCACCGTTAAAAAAAGTCTTTTTTTCACTGCTGATAACCAAATTAGAACAACTTACAAATAATGAATATTTTAATTACAACTAATTTCAAAAAATTATGATTGTATCTGTACCTTATAAAGTAAATTAGTTTCGTCATCAGCATCTCTGAGAAATTTATTGATATCATCCCTCCATAACACTTTAGATTTCTTTCCTCGGTATCCGACGCTTTTGTTCTTAATAAGCGGGACCAATTTTGAAAAATTCCTTATATCAATATTTTCCTTGACATTCGATGTTTCTTTCAACATTGAGCTCCATAACTTGGAAGGTTTAAAAATTTTTGATTTTTTCTCGAAATATCATGTGAGCACATTTTCAGAAACCTTTTTACGTTGTTCTTGTTGCGCCATTCTCGAAATTGGTTATGTTTTCTCATATTATTAGCTTTGATTTGGCTGGTAACATATAAGATACAATTGTATTTGCTTCTTCAGCCATATCTGCGGGGGATCACTACCACTATCATGTTCAACATCCATCTTCTTTAAAATAATTCGAAATTGAAGCAACTACGAGCAAATACTGTCAAAGATTCAAACAATTTCAACAAACTGTTTCTATAGTTACGACACAGAAAGATCACTGGATTCATTTAAATATTGTACTGAAAGCATTATCTTTAATATTATACGTATTTCAGACGATGTAAATTCACATTCACAGTTGTACAAAAAATGTTGTTTGTATTTCGTGCGTATAAAATTCGTGTTTTCATGGCACATTCGAGTGAATTTTTGGCCTCGACCTGCGGTCTCGGCCAAAATTGACACTCTCATGTGCCATGAAAAAAACACTCATTTTACGCACTTAATACAAAAATAACTATTTTCTGATACTCAACATTGTCAGAACGATTTCCACCCGATGACACATTTCTACTCATGTTCTATGCGGTATTTACAAAAAAACTGTTGAAATCATCAGCAAGTTTTTGAGGATCAGTATTGTCTACATTTTATGCTGACTTACTGCGCTTTCCTACAGAATCATTAATAAGTTTCCATGCAGTCTTCGATGTGTTATTTGAGTTCTTGATCGCATTTTTAATTTGATTTTTGAGCATTTCTTGTATCGCTCTATCACATTTTATCTTAGCTGCTTTCTACAATGTTATGTGATCCGGTGAGTGTCTAGACATGACGAAAAGGAAATCTAAAATTTTCGTTAATGATTGTATATAATCTGAAGATGGAATTTTCTTGGTATTTCGATGTTTCACCTTTTTTGAAGGAAAACTTTTCTCAAAAACTACACTTAAATCAGCGAAAAAGATATCCCACATTTTATTGACGTCATTATGAGGACAATGATAGACAGTAGACCAATCCTTAGCAGCACTTCGTTCTACAAAAGTTCTCATTCTTTCATAGCTGAAGTCTCTTACATATCTTTCAAATAATTTACTCGAATATCCGGTTGAAGTGAAAACAAATTTTTTAGCAGAATGATCGGATATATGATCTTCCAGTACTGTGGTTTCACCTTCAATGTTTGTGATGACATTATCCAAACATGTTGCCGAGGTTTTTCCTACCCTGCAACCTGGTTGGTTGCTTAACTGTTAACTCTAGAGTAAAACCCTGTGATAAAGATACCAAATGTTTTGCCTTTGTTGTGTCAGATGAAGTATCAATGTTGAAATCTCTTGTCAATATTATATCGGTATTATCAGCCAGGCAAGTAGTTTAGATTTGCGACAAATGCTCAAGAAAACCTCTATATCGTTGAAAGCAGAATTGATCTATATCATTGAGTTTAAAAATATTCGAACTTAATGTCTATGTATACAAATTAAGATAATATTTTCTAAATCTAAGAGGACCTGCGCAGCACTACACTAAATAATATATGGTAACTTCGGTTATTTATGTCCATTCTAGTCTTAAGAAGGATGCTATCTCTTATAAATATGGCAGAGCCACCATAACCATTTTCCTCCCTACAGAATTTTGATGCAATATTATAGCCCTGTAGCGTGAAACTTCTCAGTTCTTCATCACTTTTCCAGTGTTCCGTGACAACCAGAAAATCAACTTCATAAATATTGGCGACATACTGAAGTCTATCAAAGGCAGTCCCAATAGATTGCAGATTTTGATGAAAAAACAGAATTTTTGTGCTGCCTGACATCCACAAAGTACGTCACACGTAAAGGGGGAGGGAGGGGGTCGACAAGGTGTGACATGGTGTGACAAGGGGTGGGAGGGGTCCTAAGTTTCGTGACATCACATTTCAAAATCTAGAGGTACTAATCGCGTAATTTGAAATATTAATTAAACTAAAACATATGTCCAACTCTATCTTTAGGGCAATACGTTTAAATTGTTTTGTTGACAAGTTCATAGCCGCTTCTGACACGTGCCGATCGCCGACGAGCCCTTTGACTAATGCCGCTAAACGCACCGCACCTCGCGTAGGTAATGTTTTTGTTTCTATCTTTCATTCGACAATTTGCTTTCGCTGAGTGAACGACGTCGTTTTTTTAGTTGTGCTGGCTGAACGTTTGAGAGCCGTTATTGAAAACATGGGTGTCAATACCCGTTATTAAATTAATAAATATTTTATTTATTTTATTTTTGTTTTTTTGAAATTTATGTACTATCTGCAAATAAAATGTGGACAAAGCTCAAGAAAATTCTTTTTTGCCTTTTTTAAAGATTATGAGCTTCTCAGAGCAAAAAACGTGATCCTTATTTTTTTCAAAAATTCAATCCTGTCTAACAAAAAAACGGCTCTTGGATTGAGTTGGCTCTTCGTGAGGTTTTTATCAACATTATGAACTGTGAAAGTCACACTTAATAGTATTGGTTTCCTCAACATTTTCGATCCAGCGGTAGATTTCCCAAGAAACCACCAAAAGCCCTTTTTTGTAAAATTTTTATATTGATGTGACAAGAACAAGCAATGGTTGTTCAATAATGGGAGTTCATTTAAGGTCTTGAAACCCTTCTTCAATTTTCTGTGCGATCATTGGTTGCTGAGAAATCGATAATCAAAGACAAATGGATCCTTTCCATTTGAAGACCGATATCTCGGCGAGAAGTGGACGTATTGGGGTCAATAAAAACATAAACTAAAGCTGAATTAACAAAGTATCTCATCATTATAACGATTATTAAAAAATAAAATTTCCATGCTCGTAGACAAGTAAAAAATAAGTGGTAAAATTTTGAGAATTTTTTTGTTGCTGATTTTTCTATCATTACTGGAAAACCACTAAAACTTTAAATTTTTGAAGTTTTCGTCGAAAAACTAGACACTTGGAGCTACAACTTCCTCTTTTTAAATTCCTTGTACGACCATTCCTCTCAAAGTTACGGCATGTTGAAAATTGACGAAAATTTGGAATTTTTTCTTGATCCTTTAATTTTTTTCAGTAGTGTAGTTTAATAAATCACGTTCAAAATGAACAAAAAGATAGATTTAGGTAATCTTTACCGTAGATTATACGAAACATACAGTGCGACTGATAAAAAAACAGCATATACAGGAAGAAGTTAATTCATTATTCATTAGTAAATTAGTTTATTTTTTGTTATTGTTTCAAATATTTGATATTTTGTTGATTTCATAAAAAGTACTTAATTTAAATGGAAATAAAACTAATTTCGGAACTGCTGTTTCAATTCAATAATTTTTCGATGTTGAATTGCAAAACATGTGACGTCACACTAGGGAGGGGGGGGGTCTCAGAAATGTGACCACCTGTGACAAGGACGGGGAGGGGCTCAAAAACTCATGAAATTATGTGACGTACTTTATGGATGGCCCCTTATGTACGCAATAAAGAGTGCAAGTTCTAAAATGCTGCCTTGTGGTACGCCCATAGTTGTCTCTCTCTCGTTCGACATAAGAAGCTCACCGACCACATATATGCAAACTATTCGTTTTCTGGATGACAAATAACTCTCGATGAGTTTTAACTGATTGTCTCTAACACCACAGTCGTCCAGAGTCTTTAACAGTAATTTGTGGTCCACACAATCGAAGGCTTTTGACAGGTCCAAAAATGAGCCCATAGGTAATACATCCCGTTCAATGGTCACCAAAACTTCTTTAATCAGCTCATAAACCGCAGTTTCTATATTTCTGATTTCACAAAGCCATCTAATTACATAAGATTTCAGAACAAGCATTTAGTAATCTGTTGATCAAGATGATGGTAGGTCTGTAGCTATTTGGATCCCCGATAGGCTCTTTGTTATACAGCGGTTTCACCAAGGCAATTTTTAGCTGGTCGGGAAAATGCCTTCCCTAAAGAAACAATTGAGTATGAAACAGAGAGGTGTTGTGCCTATATTAATTATATGATTCATTTTTGACAGTACCGGAAGATAAGGTAGATGATCTTAAATTGGTTTTTAATTCATTTCACACCAGACTGCAGTTCACGGTTGAGAAAGAGGTAGACCGGAAATTCCGTTCCTTGATATTTATAATGGAGCATAGATGTGATGATGGCAAGCTTTTGACCAGTTGGTACAAGAGTCCTACTAGTTCTGGGGGAATACTAATCTACTTTTCCAATCATGATTTCAAACTCGAATTGAGTAATGAAAGGATTGATCCATATAATGAAAAACCTGGGAAGTCCGCAGTTTCATCACGATACTAATGATGATTATAGCACAGTTTATGAGAAAAGATAACATTCACGCACATCTACCAGACGGGGATGATAATAGTGAAGGTATTAACCCTAGAACCACAACGTGGCGTCGTATGTGACCGCGCGGATTTGTAATTTTATATTACGCTCGCGCTGAATACACCAGATGATCGTGCCTTTCAGTACCTTCTCAGTTAGTTGTTAGCAACACATATGTGAGACGGTGAAGTTTTGGAGAGATATTTACTAGGTGAAAAAAGCGATCCGGTCGTATACGACGCCACGTTGTGGTTTATGTCAAGAAAACTCTGAAGGTATATTTTAACTTCTGTGCATTATTTGTTTGTTTTCATACGTATAATTGCATTAATACAGGTATGGAAGGAAGAAAACGTCCACTAAGTCAACTTGAGCTGGAAAGAATTGCTCTCTTCAAATTCAAAATGATGCATTTCATGAGGAATTTCGTGACGACGAAATTGGTGAAAGCGATGCAGAAGAGCCTCTAAATAACTATAACAAAAATGGCAATGCGGCAATCGCTGTGATTTCTGCCCTCGAGCAAAAAACAGTAAAGCACGCAACAAATGCGAGCATTGCCAAAAACATGTTTGCGCTGACATCGACTTAGCATTTGCATAGACTGCAAGTGAAATGAATTTCTTCTTCATGATAGCCTTAAGAATTTCATGAAACATGTATTTTTCAGAAAAATATTGATTTTTCTTCAATTTCTTTTTGTTTTGGATTAATTAAGGGGCGATAGAAATTTATCACTGACTAGAGGTTAGGTTTAGATCATTTTTCCTATATTTCATGAATTAAAGTAAGAAACTGTATTTTTTCCATAATAAATAATCTACTATTTAAATATGATCAAGAACTGTTATTATAATATAACTGAAAATGCATACATTATAGATATATAGCATTACATTCTGGAGTCGTATGCGACGCCACGTTGTGGGGAATGTTACACTAATTCCACGTTGTGGTTCTAGGGTTAAGTATTACAAATTTCGTTCTGTGCCTCCGCTATCAATTTAACTTAATTTCATGTTGAAAAAAATCGGTTTAGCTAGTGTTTTATAACACAAAGAAGATGAATACATTATTTTATAATCTGAAAGATAAGACACCTATATCACAAAGATCGAATTTGACATATCAGACACCTTGCCCAGATTGCGAAAAGGGGTATATAGGACAGACTAAACAGTACCTCCAGAATAGAATTAGACCACATAGATTAGACCGTCAGACAAACACTATAATATAGTTGACAAAACGGCACCAGCTAGACACCATTTAGAAGAATTTCGCTTATTTGATTTCAAGAATACCCGGATATTGGACTACTTAATTGTATATATAAATATTAAACCCACTGTGAATGATAGAACTAGAACCCAAAATTTAAGTTCTGTTTATCTCAGTATTTTGAATTTTTACAGATTGAAAATAGAGAAAGAATATCAGGAACATATGTACCTTGTTTCGCATTCAACCTATATTGTTGTGACATACATACGTTGAAATTGTCATTCGTCAAGTGGATTGCTATTTTGTAATCTTAAATGTGATGTCTGTTCTAATTTATTATGATGGATGTTAATACCTGACAGTATTTTATTTATACAGTAGGTTCAATATTTTATGTTTCCAATCGTTAGCCGACAACAATGGGGTGAGTCACCGCTCTCTAATCTTACATTCCATTATCCTTGATTATTATATACTTTTAAACATAACCTCAAACACAATTGAGTTTCATAGACATAGAATGTTGTTTTATTTTAGTTCAGAATCATAGAATTTGCATGTGTGTTGTTTGAATTCGAATGTTGGAGAGTTCTTCTCCTTTAACCACTATTAGCATTCTATGAGTCTGCCCAGAGAGTTTTGTTTATACGTTTACAAATAAATAGCATGTGCTTCATTCATTGAAATGATAGTTTATGTTTGAAGATGTAATAAACAACAACGATGAATAATAATTACGTAGGTACTGAAGATGATTTTCACCACAAAAACTATCAATCTTGTCTCCATCTGTTTTAGGCTGCTCGCAGACCAAAACGACGCGATCGCGACGAGACCGCGATGCGATTTGAATCGTGGAGATGAGCAAAATCGGTCGTTCACACCAAAGCAACGCTACCGCTATACGATATTCGGTCGCTAGGCTACCTATATTGGCAAGTAAAAAAAATATCCAATGTTTTCATATCTGTGATTGTTGTCAAAAATGTCAAGCGGTGATTAAGATGTAATATTGGCTTATTTTTATCTCAAAAAGAGAAAGCGTAAACGTAATCATTGGATTCATCCTTATATCAGAACTAATGAAGATCGGAGAATGTTTGTTTGGGCAAAGGAATTTGCTGGTGATGCAGAAAGATTCCAGTCATTTTACAGAATGTCGAAATAAACATTCAATATATTACTAGCTGCGGTTACACCTACAATCCAAAAATGAATACGAATTAATTCCATCAGAATGGACTCGATTCAAAGGATTTTAAATCGCCTGAGTGCCTTCGTTTGGGATATACATGGTGCTGTTCATTTTATGAGTGAAATTTCACAGATCAAGAACTCTTGTAGATACTTATCGACCGAATGATTTCAAATTTCGAAGTCTTGTCACCATCTGCTCTGCCTTTTCTTCAATATTTATTTTCTAAAATCGAATGAATCAGATCCGTACTACAATTTTGGACTTTCATTTCTTCGTTGGATTTTTTTATTTTAATTTCAAAAGAAAAATGCAAAATCTTTGCTTAGCAAATAAATGATAAAATCAAGAAACTCGAAATCGTTTCCACATAATTTAATCCAATATCTTTTCAATTAGGACATGTTTCGAACATATATATTCCTCTTCAGTTGAAATACAAGATGTTCTAAAAATATTTTAATGATATCAATAATATTTATTTGGATTTGAAATAATTTTAGAACATTTTGTGTTTGATCTGAAGATGATCATATGTATAAACAATGTTCGAAAAATGTCTTAGTTAAATAGTTATTGTATTAAATTGTGTGAAGACGACTTTGAGTTTTTTGTTTTATGAACTTGATATAAAGATAAATAAAGGACACCATACACCGTTAGGATGGTTGACTCAGAACGCATAATTGGGGAAATTCAAAAAAGTAAACAGGAATTGAAAAATATAATTGAGGCAACTGACGTGCGAATTTCGATGAATATAGAAGAACTCAAGTTTAGAGTGAGTCAGCTCGAGGCAGAAAATAAGTACCTGAGCGAGAGGAACGAGGTATTGGAAAGAGGTCACAGAAAAAATTGTATTGTTGTGTTTGGTTTGGATAAAAATTCTGAAGATATTTCTCTTGAATTTGTCTTATCTGATCTGGTAGGTCGATTGGGTGTAAGTTTGAGAAAATCAGATGTGGATGATTTCTATTGCTTGGGGAAAACAATAATTGTCCGGTGAAGATTAAGTTCATTAGTTTTCTGAAAAAAACAGAAAATTTTGAGGAATGCTAAAAAACTAAAGGGGACGAATATTAGAATATAGCACGATTTAAGCCAAAAGCAACGTGAAGAATATAATATACTCCGGAAACACCTCAAAATTGAGAGAGAAAAAACCAGGACTGTTGTATACGGGGGGATAAACTAAGTGTGAATGGTATTGCACACTCTTGTGATAACCTTGAACAGGAGATTGAACATCCCAGAAATCCTTCAAGTGCTCCACAAATACCAGTACCCCAACATAGCAAGATAGAAGACGTCAAGGAATCCCTTACCCCTAAAACACTCACTGCTCCAGAGGGAAGAATCCATCGAGGACAGAAACCTAGAAACCGGAAGTGTTTCAGTCCCATGTGCAGATAGGGGCTGGAAGGAACACCAGAGCACAGAGATATCGAGTGACGCAAGACATTACGTGAGAACCAGATCAAACGCAGCGAATTTTGTTGGTAGATAATCAGGGTTTGAATGTTGGATATTTTAGAGACTTTAGATGATTGTAGGGAAATAAGAACAAAAATATATAATAGTTGACATGAATGTTTTGATGAACAGAAGATCAGGAATGTGCGTGGCATGGGATTTGTTCATTTCAAAATACGTAGTATAAAAAAATTGCGATGAACACCTCGTTTATCTGCAGGAAGTTATCGATAAATTAGATGTTTTTGTTTGTGTCTGAAACATGGAGATTGGAACCGGTGAGTGATTTCAATATACCAGATTTTACTATGTATTACAATGAGTCAAACACTAATCAGAACGATGGTCTTGTGGTATATATTAGAAGTTGTTTAGCAGCTAATGCACAAATTATT
This sequence comes from Propylea japonica, assembly GCA_013421045.1. Taxonomy (NCBI): domain Eukaryota; kingdom Metazoa; phylum Arthropoda; class Insecta; order Coleoptera; family Coccinellidae; genus Propylea; species Propylea japonica. Next base: position 70,471,814 of record CM024243.1, read on the forward strand.
CACTTTACCGAGACTAATCTTTTGAGGTTGACTTTTTCGAGCAATCGCTCGGGAGAAAATGTTAATGTAGGGATCACTGCTTCTTACAGACCTCCTTCAACTGACGTACAGTTATATTTAAAGGATTTGGAGGAGTATTTTCGTTGTTTTGATGCACAAGCATTGGCATTGTTCCTGGGTGATATAACCATAGATTTGATGAATCAGCTAATGTATATCAGAACCTTATTCTGGAGTACGGATTCATTTCGTGTATCAATGAAATTACAAGGGAGACGAATGAATCTGGCACTATATTTGATCACATTTACCTTAGAAAGGATCGCAGCTTGGATGATATAATTTTCGATCCTTCTGTCATTCATAATGGTATAACAGATCATTACGCAATATGTATCTACATTTCAATACCAAACATCACCATATCAAAAGAAAAATCAAAAATATGTAAAAGGATCAATTATAGTAGACTGAGGTCTTTTCTTAGGGATGAAAACTGGTCGTTTTCGGTGCCGAACCGTAGAAATCATATGATATTTTTATGGATAGATTGGAGACGTATATATATCTAGGACAACCGAGACCTATATTAGTAATAATAAAAGTGTAAAACTGAAACCGTGGATTACTTAAGGGTTGATAAATTCTATCAGAACTAGGGATTACATGAAGAGAAAATTGATGCGGGCATATTCAGATGATCTTGAAAGAGGGTACAAACAATATAGAAATAGGCTTAACAGTTTGATCAAACAAGTAAGAAATGAATACTATAAGAATTTGTTGCATGAGGTTGATGGAAATTGTGGAAAGACATGGAAGGTAATAAATAGCATTTCGGATTAATATAGAAAATAGTAAAATAACGAGGGAGAGTGGGGGAATGGTAACAGATAATAAAGAAAAGGCTGATTTATTGAATGAATATTTTATTAACGTAGGTAAGAAAATGACAGAAAAAATTAATAAATGCAACTTACGTAAAGACTTCCTAAGCGAATCTTCCGTGTCGTCTACTTGGTTTTTGGAGCCAGTAAGTGAGAATGAGGTTATTATTTTGATTTCGAAACTGAAAAATAGCTGTTCATCTGGACCAGATGGTCTTTCTTCGGAGCTCATAAAAAACTTACAGAAATTTATCTCGAAACCAATTGCCCACATTATTAATCTCTGCTATTAAAAAGGAATCATACCACATCAGTGGAAAGATTCAAGGGTGATTCAAGTTTATAAGGCTGGTAACAGAAATGCGGTGAATAACTACCGACCAATATCCGTAATCAACTGTTTCGCGAAATTCTTCGAAAAGACGCTCAAGTCAAGACTTGTATCATTTTTTAATAAACATGGTATCATAACTGAACGGCAGTTCGCCTTTATTAACTGTTCAAATATAGAAAACGCCATAATAGATTTTGTTAAAAAGATAGTGGAAGCATTGGATGAGTCCTCGAAATGTTTGGCGGTATTCGTCGACTTAGCTAAGGCATTTGACACTGTGTCGCATGAGATTCTTTTGGAGAAATTGTGTCAATATGGAGTGCGCGGGCAGGACTTACTACTCATGAAAAATTATTTATTTGAAAGAACTCAGACCGTCAAAGTTGGTAAGCGAGAGAATGCACTTTAATACTGGTATACCTCAGGAACGGTTCTGGAACCAATTTTATTTTTCATCTACATTAATGATTAAACTCGAATAAAAGAGTTTGCTGGTCATGTTGTTTGTTATGCTGATGATACAGCACTGATATTTATACGCGAAAGTTGGTACCATGTATATCGTACGGCAGAGGAAAACCTCCAAAAGTTGCGAATTTGGTTTGTGACCTCGAAACTGTGAGGATCTTACCCGAGTTACCTACTTGGGTTCCGCGGCTTGCCTCAGTGGAGACGGGGGGGTTTTTTAAGGTGGTGAATCGAATATACGTGAGTAACGAAAGGGCGCCAGGTAAATTTCTTCCCAGAAATACCCTAAGGAACAATCAACTCTAAAATTTACCAAAAGAGTTTAATGATAAAAACAAAGGTTTAATCAGGTAACCCAAGATACAGCTGCTTAGCGTTAGCAATAAGTAATTCCGGATAACTTAGTCGCAATTGAACGATAAGGAGGAGGCCGTTACTATAGGAAGAGAAAACAAAGACAAGGGGGAAATTGAGAAAAATCTACCGAGTCACGTCGCTTGAGTTCAGGCGCATGAGCATAATATGATACAATAAATTTTGCGGAATTAATTCTTTCGAACGTTCAATTGGAACCTCACAAGTGAAGGAATTGTTACCTAATTTAAGCGAGATGTCGTAAGAATAATACGATAATGAATAAATGTAACTATAACACTTGCGTGCTTAAAGAGATTATATCAACGATAATAATAAATCAGTTGTTATATTTATAAATGTCTGTGAGGTAAAGTTCCTGGTGAAAAGTTAGTTATAGATCTCAGTCTCAATAATTCAAATATTTCTCAATAGTCAGGACTTGCGTGACAAATCCTAATAATCCTTCGATATCGGCAGATTTCCTCTTGACAACTACTTCTAAATGTCCCTCGATTCTTCGATTCCAAGTTGGCTGTCCCTTGGAATCGGACTCCAAAATCGTCGTTAGCTCGGCGATGAATCTCCAATTCTATTGAAACGTAGTGGTCCCCAAGGACGTTACGGAACTACGACGTTCTACTAAAATGTTCTACTAACAGTTGGTCGAGAGGGTCGATACTAAGATTTAGCAGATACTTAAAGCCTGTTGATAAGAAATGACAATAAGAACTCCAAAATTTCATGGGAGTAGTGTAACGCAAAAGAGAAATTAATTGACCAATCTTAAACATAAAAGGGCACTAGAGACTGTTCAATACATACCGAGTTGTTCGGGGCACTCAATGAGATACTTTTCCACTAAGTAGAATTTTCCAGTGGTTTCACCAAAAATCAGCTCGATATACGGCAATAACTGTTGAAAAGGGAATATTGAATTGGTGAAAAGCATTGCAGAAAATGTACATTGCGAAACATACCTGATCGAGGGAAATTTCAGATTCTCACGTTGTTAAAAATTGGATGAATTTTTTAACCCATCTCTAACTTCGCACTCAACTCTACCCAGCTCTGTGACTACGTTCAGTTTTCTGTGTACATAACCCCCTCCATGGCTGTCAGTTTGAATCGCTGTCAGACCCGGCACACCGGCTTCCGGCCAACAATTGCGCTCAATCTCTCATAAGAACTACGTTTAATTCATATTGACTAGTGTACTGTGAATAGCTATAGTTCGTTTCAAAATGATTGTCATCAGAGCAAGCCATGAAAGTCCAGTCGGGGCTTTATTTCTAGTTACTAAAAAGTCACCAAAAATTTCTGTGGGTTCATCAGTCAGAGAAGGGAAATGAATAAACATAACCTAGAAATATATTTAATACAATATTTTTATTTTCCAAAGCAAATTCCCGAGCTTGAGAATGTTCCTGATTCTTAAATACCATTAGGATTGTGTAAATCTCTAAACCTACCAGCAGTATATAATTTCTGACACTGTATTGACAAATTTTCGTATTTACCATATTTGCAGCTAAAGAGCGAAGAAAGAATAGGTATAGCCCCTAAACTTGTGAATATTATGAAAAATAAACACAGTCATTTATATTTCAGTCCAGTTTAATCAATGGGATTCAGGTTTTATTACTATGTCGCTGCCTCAGTGCCTCAATAAACAAAACTATAAACTATCAAAGTACTTTAATGAGATGTCATTCATATAATTCACCGATGAAGATTGAGACTCTATTGAAGATAATTAAGATATATTTTCTTTTCTCTGACAAATTTATTTGTAATTATAACTTAAAATGAGTGTGTTCAACTCAAATTCAACTGAGATAGCCAAACTGGTGAAACGAAACAAAAAGAACTTGTTGATACTTTGAAAGGTGTGGACCAATTTGTCATACATAATAAGACAAAAACACAAATTAAAGAATTTATTCAGTATGTACATTAATTGTACCACATTGTATAACTTTAATAAACTTATCACCGATTCTGTCTGTTTTAGTAAGAGGAATATTTCATTGAATAGCCAAAATATGAACCGAGTGTGTGTGGCAAAGGTGTTAAAATTAAAGTGAAACATGTGGACCACAAGATGTTATCATTTTTGTATGAAAATCATACTTGTTTTAAAATATACTATTGCACAGATTAAATAATGATTTCATTCATTCATATGCCTTGGTTAGGTTTGATATGAATAATTGAGTATTTGTTTGTTGATTTAACATATCCATTATATTAATTGAGTACTATTTCTTCAGATCCCCAAAAGATGACACACAGTTTTCCCAAGTCTAGAATAGAGAAATGGTGAATATTTTGGCTTTTATTGGAAACGATTGTCAATTTAGCTTTTGTAGGTCTTGTCGGTGTCATTTTAGATAAAAGTTGATTAAGTTCCTTTGAGTGTTTGGAATTCAGAGGAAGCAAAAGTTAAAATTTTGTTTCAATCCTTATCGTATGGGTAAGGAACACACTTAACATTGCTTAAAACTGACAATTTACAGTGAAAAACTAAAATAAGCTTCGGTACAAAATTGAGAAAATTCATTCAGAACATTATTCAAAAATTTTATTGTTAATTGGAGACAGAAATATTATATGCAATCATAGATTCATTGAAAATAATTATTAAAGGTACAGTGGAATACTTATAGACTTATACATTTTACTATTTATTTACATATTAGAATTATCTTCTGAATGCAGTGCTCCGAAGCGAACATAACATGTAAAATAACTGTTGAGTAAACATCAAAATTGTATTAACAATTCAACTTTCTATAAAATCCAACAAAGGATTCAAGTATTCTTAAGTTTATCATTTATAGGAAACTTATGTTCTTGTAGCCCTTGCCGAATTACTTTTTTATGAGAAGCAGTTGTAGGTATATAATCAACTCTGATTGAATGATATGGTGCATTACCCATGATAATGACACACTTTGTATCGAATAACTGCAGAGGAGGTATTAATTGTTCAGTAATCCATTAATGAAATAGTTCCCCATTCATTGTTTTATGCTAATCCGTATCATTGATACCACTGTCAAGAATTAGATCACATCCAGGTAAAAATCCATCAAATACACTCATTGTTTTTGATTTTAGAAAAAATAAAGTCGTTTAATGTCTCTTTGAAGGTATAATCATGTGGAATAGGTTTCCTTCCAGTGCTAACTCTGGCTCTAGCAACTTGCCTTCTACTTTTTCTCCGAAATTCTTCGGACAGTTCTAGGAGAAATCTGAAATTTTAAAACTTACTTAATCAGAAAACACATTGTACATGATCGTTTACCTGAAAAACGAGCGCAATGCCATTAATACTAGCAGAAATATCTGCTAACACCGATACACTGCCTGGCGTTCCCTTGCAGTAAGATGAGAGGAATCTCTTTCAATTCAGTAATCAAATCAAAGTAGATTTAAGAGATATTTAAATCCACTTGTCGATTAAATCAAGTATATAAACTGATATTAACAAATAAATTCGAAATATTTTCAATAGGTTAACTCTTAGATTATTTACAAATTTGGAAAAGTCAAAGTCAGTGATATTTTCAACACCAACCTAAAATCGGCAAATCGAAATTCACCGAACGGACCGATACCAACATATTTTCGACTTCTCACAGCAGATGCCAATCATTTTGAAATGAACTATACACCGAACGGACCGATACCAACATATTTTCGACTTCTCACAGCCGCCCGAGATGCCAATCATTTTGAACTATCTTGTGATATTGCAAATTTATAAGTGATTAGTGCCTTCTCGTTCTAAATACATTCTCTACAATTAATAAGTTTCAGGTAAAACATTAACTACAACAAATCATCTCAAGGTACAGTAATTTTTACGGAAAATGCAAGATTGAAATGTTCGGAACATGTGTTTCCATCAAATATCAATTCCATTCATTCTCTCTGATATATTCACTCAATCCTAGCTTATTTCACAATTGTCTCAATACAAAAGTACATTTCTTCGCTTCTCAATCATGTCTGTTCAATAGTTTTTGGCATTTTCATAAAACATCTCAATTTTCTCACATACTCTCATTCATCCACGCATGTACTGTACCAAATTGCTTGAACTGATAAATACTTCATTTTCAATTCATCAATTTATAATTACATCATCTCATAATAGAATCACAATTTATTCTTCTCATTTTATCGCCAAGTTAGCTTTTCACACACCTCTCGTAGAAGTCTACTTAGTTGTATCATACTTGTTTTATGTGCATGTAATCTCTCATTACCTTTATACTTTTTACGATTAGAATTCTCAGGCCTTTTAAGTTTCAGTTACATCTACGCTCAGGTTGGACTCTTCGAGGGCAGTAGCAGACCAGTCGGATTCACAACTCATAACAATCAGAACTCCAAACATGGAATATAGTCCGTTCACGAAAGGTTGAGCACATAGTAGGCGTTTTTTTATTTATCTGAAGTTGGCAGTATTTACTGACATAACGTAAAATAAAGTCAACGTTGCCGAATGTACCCGGCCTCGTCCGACGAGTTTGATAGTTATCAGACAACTCTATGCAATATTGACAACATTGCGTATCGATCTGACAAGAAAATAAAGAACATAACCTAAAATTTTAATATACACAGTGGAATATGCCAAATTTCCATGGCCAACCGACGGCTCAACCTTTCGTGAATGGACTATACATTCGTTATCACTCTCAGATGGACTGGTTTGCTGCAGAGCTTGAGGGAGTCCAACCTGATGTCAACTCAATAAGTATAGTTTTATCTATTACATCTCTCTTTTACCTGAAAGTTATGGTACCTGATTTTTCCCAAGTTATGAACTTTTCTTATTTCAATATTAGTTAAGATTGTGTATTAACTTTTATTATACTCGTATATCACTTCAATTCTTTAATCGTTGCTACTCATACTTGCTATTAGTTCTATCTCATAAAACCTAGTCGTACTTTATTACAAATCTCTAACGTTCTCGATTTATCAAGTCAACCTTCTGTTTTCTGATAGCTAGGTAGTTTACATGAAACAAAAACTCTATCACTGTAAACGTTGTGTTGAATGATAACATTGCCTTCAGCTCAACATTTTTCTGTTCAATCGGTTTGCACCTCATAGCACATAAACATGTTTTACTGTATAATTATTGATATAGTAGACTTCTCAATTTTTTTACATATTCTCTTACATTAGTTTGTACTTTTCTTTCATAAAATCACTCTGTGAGATGTTGTAATTTGATCATTCTACTCCATGCGAGTGTCACTCATACTGTTCTGAACCTTCTCTACTCTCATTTACTGTTCACTTATCATAAATAGATTTTTTCAATTATTGAAAATACAATCACTCTGTTAGATGTTGTAATTTGATCATTTTACTTCATGCGAGTGCATCCTCATACTATTCTTAACTTTCTCCATTCTCATTTACTTTTCACTTATCATAAATAGATTTTCTCAATTATAGTAAATAGAATCACTTTGTGAGATGTTGTAAATTGTATTTCATTTTACTTCATGCGAGTGCTGCTCATACTGTTCTGAATTTTCTCTATTTTCATTCTCAAAGTTCTCTCATTCACTTCTCACTTATTGTATATAGAATTTCTCAATATTGTACAGGGTATCCCATTTTGGGCACTTTTACGGGATATCTCCGTTATTTTTAACGTTAGCGGGATGCGGTTTTCGCGACAGTGTGCTACTTTTTTGTGAAACTAAAGATGGCGCAATCAGTTTTTGCATAGCTCTCTTAGTTTTTGCTATACAGGGCGGAAATGAAAAGTATCACTTTTAATCACCTCCCGTATCTCAGTTGTGCTTAAACTTGGAGAAATGGTTGAAACGCATTCCTATAGATTTTTTTCCGTAGAATCCAGTGGCGTAGTCAGTTTTTCAATTAAACTTTCGGTTTTTGAGTTATTAGGCAAACATATGTTTTTCAAATTGGACACCCTGTATATCATTTTTTATTCTTATTAAGCACAATCTCAGCTTTTCAAAAACATATTATTTTATGCATTTATTTTCAAAACCAAGCTCAGAATTTAAGATTTGTAATTCAATTGTGAATAACTAAGTAGTAGGCTCTATGACTGTTTATTAAAAACAAAAAAAAATGTCAAAGCTTTGTCGGTTGGTTTAAAAGTTTACAGTTCTCTCAGTTTTTATTATTTATTATATCATATTAATGATTCAGTTTTAAGTTTTCTCATTACGGCTGCTTACGAAAATTACGAGAAATATGACATGCTTGTTTGTGATCTAGATATTATGTTAACATTATTTTCGATTTCTGACGAAATCTTGACATTTATTTTTTGTTTTTAATAAACAGGCATAGCCTACTACTTGGTTATTGACAATTTAATTACAAAATCTTGAATTCTGAGCTTGGTTTTGGAAATAAATGCATAAAATAATATGTTTTTGAAGAGCTGAGATTGTGCTTGATAAGAATAAAAAATAATATACAGGGTGTCCAATTTAAAAAACGTATGTTTGCTCAATAACTCAAAAACGGAAAGTTTAATTGAAAAAATGACTACGCCACTGGATTTTACGGAAAAAAATCTATAGGAATGCGTTTCAACCATTTCTCCAAGTTTAAGCACAACTGAGATACGGAGGTGATTAAAAAGTGATACTTTTCATTTCCGCCCTGTAGAGCAAAAACTAAGAGAGCTATGCAAAAACTGATTGCGCCATCTTTAGTTTCACAAAAAAGAAGCACACTGTCGCGAAAACCGCATCCCGCTAACGTTAAAAATAACGGAGATATCCCGTAAAAGTGCCCAAAATGGGATACCCTGTACATACAATCACTCTTTTTATATGTTGTAATTTGACTTGAATTTACTTCTTGCGAGTGTCTATTTATATTGTGAAGTGTTTGATATACAATAAAGATTTTATTTACCATCTTCAACTCAATCATTTGGTAACAGTTCACATTTAAGTAATTGCCAAAAATCTCAACACCCTGATTTTTGAACATTGGTCCTTCGAGCCGGATGATTGAGTTGTTACAAAATTATTCATTCACTTCACATTCACCTCAAGGTTTTAGATATGTCCATCTCAAGTGGAAAAGCTTCTCAAACACCTGATGAAGATGCTCATCTCCTCGCCCCTCCACCTCGACCGACGAGATCCTCCACCTCTTCGCTGCCTGAGTTCGGACCGGAAACTCGCTCATCTGGTTTGCCGACCAACCTCAAACTGAAGTTCGCAACTCAACTGGACAGAATTAAACTAATGAAGCAGATCACCTCAAGGTTGTCAGTTGATGCAGCTTGGACTCCTCAAGAGCTTCTTCAAATACAAGACCAACTCCAGGAGCTTCACAAAGCCTTCGCCAAGATTCACTCATACTTTGAGTCAGCTTGGCCCGACTCATGTCTGGATCATGAATACTTCTCGTCTAACTTCTTCCTCGAGGAGAATTCCCTCTTCCAATCTGCCAGCTCAAAGCTGGTTCAACTGATCACCTCTCTGACTTCTGTGGATTCACAGCAGTCCACTACCTCTCAATCTTCTCAATCTCCTCAATCTTCTCAAACTCGACCACGTCTGCCTGACATCTCTATTCCTACTTCTCAGGCGACTTTTCGTTCACCTCACGAAAAAGGTGATGTTGTTTTACACAGAATCCTGTGTAGCAACTGTCTCGGTAGGCATTATAACCACTCCTGCAAACAACCAAGGTTTGCAAAATCTGTGGGAGTCGTCACCACTCCCTACTTCATGAAGTGAAACTCAGCAGTAAGCCATTCTGCGAAGTCCCAGTGGTGCCCCCTCGAAAGCTTCCTACACCATTTCTCACATCAAATCAATCTACTCAAAGGGAGGTGAATTCTAGCAACTCATCTCGACAACCTCCAAAATAAAATAGTCTTCATTCACCTTTCTTATCCTCGTTTATCTCCTGATGCTTCGCATTTTCTCTCTTGGATTTGTAGAAGTTACCACCTCCTACATTCCTCTTCTTGGAAATAGCTTCGTACAGCTTAGCCTACTCTTTGAACTCCTAAAAGTTTCTGGTACCATACAGTATGATTGTCTGCAGATTCATCCTGTATTCCATCAATAATATTTTGAATAACTAATTCACTCTAAGTATACTCTCGACTCGCAACCTCCCTCATAATCACAACATATTCTTGAACACTTTCGTCAAATTCTTTTTCTTGTTATCAGTAACTTCTAGAACAAGACTAGCTCCATTTTTTGGCAATCCGAGTTCTTCTCCAACTTCTCCAAGATGAGGGTCACAAATCTCCATTATTCATTTCTCCATTGACAAAACGTCGTTATGTTGATGATATCTGTGGAGGCACAGATACTCCAGAGCAACTTTTCGAGATTGCCAAACAACTCCTCAACCTGTGCATGGCGGCCGGCCTTCCGCTAGCAAAATGGCATTCGAATGTGTCAACCTTATCCAACATCGTCCAAGTGGAAGAATCTCCATCTACTCCACTTTCATTTGATGAAAACCAACCTCAACCAAAGTGTTAGGTCTACTGTGGTACCCTCAAGAAGACTATTTCACCTTCAAGGTCGACGACAATCTATCTGGGTCTTTGATCACCAAGCGATCAATTTTTTCTCAAATTGCTAAAATATTTGATCCTCTAGGTTTAGTTTCCCCTGTTACAATTAGGGCTAAAATGTTGTTGCAGGAATTATGGCTCCAAAAGTTATCATGGGACGAACCTCTACCTCAACCACTCCAACAGAAATGGCATGACATCAGTGAAGATCTCTCCAAGCTGGCCAGCATCACAATCCCACGATGGATCAATACACAGGACAATTCCTATATTCAACTCCACGGTTTCTCTGATGCATCTCAACTTGCCATTTCAGCTGTCCTGTACCTCCTCGTTCGAACTCCGTCCAATGAGTGCAAAGTATCAATGCTTTGCTCCAAAACAAAAGTATCGCCTTTGAAACCTCTCACAATCCCAAGACTCGAATTATCAGCTGCTCTTCTCCTCTCCCGACTCGTTAATTATGCGCATAATGTTTTAGATCTCAACATCTCCTCAACCATTCTCTGGACGGACTCATCAATCACTCTAGCTTGGATCAAAACTCACCCTTCACGTTGGAAGGACTTTGTACGGAACAGAGTTGCAACAATCCAAGATCTAACTCCAAGGGCCCATTGGAGGTATATTTCCGGCAAAGAAAATCCTGCTGACTGTGCATCACGAGGGTTAACTTCATCTCAACTTCGCAACCACTCGCTATGGTGGACGGGACCATCATGGCTTTCCAAGTCAGAAGACTCATGGCCAAATCGTCAGCCGGCACCGAACAACTGACCATGAATCAGAAGCTAGACCATCCATCTCCATCTTCACAACTACTACTTCAGACTACGCATGGGATCTTATATACCGGTATTCCTCTCTTAATAAACTGTTACGAATTACCTCTCTCTGTTCAAAGGTTCTCGCACGATTCCAACGTAAGCTAAACCCAGCACACCTCACAAACTGACCTCAACTGACTTGGAAGCATCTAGAATATTCTGGATAAAGGCAACTCAAGAAGTCTACTTTCCTCAAGAACTCAAGGCTCTTCGCTCACAGACTCCATTTCCCTCATCAAGTATCTTCAGTAGACTCACCGCATTTCTCGACAATGGTATAATTCGTGTAGGCGGACGAATTTCCCATCTTTACTCGACCCAGATAGCAAACATCCAATTATTCTTCCTCGACACTCTAAATATACTTCTTTAGTTATAGATGATGCCCACAAAAAAACTCTCCATGGAGGCACCCAACTCACTCTGGCCACAATCCGTCAAAGGTACTGGATATGGAGGAAGAGCCCCAGTGAAGTCCACAGAGGAATGTATTCATTGAAGGCATTGTAGTGGCAAGACACCGTCCCATGAATTGCTCATCAGTGATGGAAACAGAATACAGACACCGTCATTCGCGCATCAACGCCACTACCAGAATCTCTTATCCAACAGCTCCTCAACGAAGGCACTACATGGTTTTCAACCCTCCAGCGGCTCCTCATATGGGTGGAAAATGGGAGGCTGTCGTCAAGTCGTTAAACACCATTTCACTCGAACTGTCAAAGATGCGACCTTCACGTTAGAAGAAATTATGACGCTTACCGCTCAAATTGAAGCCATTCTCAACTCAAGACCGCTGGTGGAAACTCTCAGTGACGACCCTGATGACTGTGCAGCTCTCACACCTGGACATCTTCTCATCGGCACTCCGTTGACTGCCCTTTCAGAACCATCTCTTGAACATCTCTCCACATCTCGACTGTCAAGATGGCAATTTTTCAACAACGCACGCAACAATTTTGGACACAGTGGTCAGTTCAATATCTACAACGTCAGCTCTCCATCTCAAAATGGCACCATCCACGTCACAATATCAAGATTGGGTCCTTAGTTCTGATCACAGATGAACGTACACCTCCATGCAAATGGCCCCTATCAAGAGTCATCGAATTACATCCTGGACATGACGGACTTACAAGAGTAGTCACCGTAAGGACGCCCACAACAACTCTACGTCGACCAATTGCGAAGCTAAGTATATTGCCAGTATCAGTCGATTCAGAGGATAACGAGCTGCCTGATCCCAGTGATGGGTGGATGAGCAATTCGGATACTGGAGTGACAGGTTCGCTCAATTTCCTCACACATTTCGCATTGGATGAACCCGATTATTATTATAATCAACTCCGTTAATTATGGCGGCCGGAATGTTAAAAATTGGATGAATTTTTTTAACCCATCTCTAACTTCGCACTCAACTCTACCCAGCTCTGTGACTACGTTCAGTTTTCTGTGTACATAACCCCCTCCATGGCTGTCAGTTTGAATCGCTGTCAGACCCGGCACACCGCTTCCGGCCAACAATTGCGCTCAATCTCTCATAAGAACTACGTTTAATTCATATTGACTAGTGTACTGTGAATAGCTACTTGGTGATATTGCAAATTTATAAGTGATTTAGTGCCTTCTCGTTCTAAATACATTCTCTACAATTAATAAGTTTCAGTTAAAACATTAACTACAACAAATCATCTCAAGGTACAGTAATTTTTACGGAAAATGCAAGATTGAAAATGTTCGGAACATGTGTTTCCATCAAATATCAATTCCATTCATTCTCTCTGATATATTCACTCAATCCTAGCTTATTTCAACAATGTCTCAATACAAAAGTACATTTCTTCGCTTCTCAATCATGTCTGTTCAAATAGTTTTGGCATTTTCATTAAAACATCTCAATTTCCTCACATACTCTCATTCATCCACGCATGTACTGTACCAAATTGCTTGAGCTGATAAATACTTCATTTTCAATTCATCAATTTATAATTACATCATCTCATAATAGAATCACAATTTATTTTCTCATTTTTCGCCAAGCCAAGTTAGCTTTCACACACCTCTCGTAGAAGTCTACTTAGTTGTATCATACTTGTTTTATGTGCATGTAATCTCTCATTACCTTTATACCTTTTACGATTAGAATTCTCAGGCCTTTAAGTTTCAGGTACATCACGCTCAGGTTGGACTCTTCGAGGGCAGTCGCAGACCAGTCGGATTCACAACTCATTACAATCAGAACTCCAAACATGGAATACATTCATTATCACTCTCAGATGGACTGGTTGCTGCAGAGCTTGAGGGAGTCCAACCTGATGTCAACTCAATAAGTATAGTTTTATCTATTACATCTCTCTTTTACCTGAAAGTTATGGTACCTGATTTTTTCTCAAGTTATGAACTTTTCTTATTTCAATATTAGTTAAGATTGTGTATTAACTTTTATTATACTCGTATATCACTTCAATTCTTTAATCGTTGCTACTCATACTTGCTATCAGTTCTATCTCATAAAACCGTCGTACTTTATTACAAATCTCTAACGTTCTCGATTTATCAAGTCAACCTTCTGTTTTTCTGATAGCTAGGTAGTTTACATGAAACAAAAACTCTATCACTGTAAACGTTGTGTTGAATGATAACATTGCCTTCAGCTCAACATTATTCTGTTCAATCGGTTTGCACCTCATAGCACATAAACATGTTTTACTGTATAATTATTGATGTAGTAGACTTCTCAATTTTTTTTACATATTCTCTAACATTAGTTTGTACTTCTCTTTCATACAATCACTCTGTGAGATGTTGTAATTTGATCATTTTACTCCATGCGAGTGTCACTCATACTGTTCTGAACCTTCTCTACTCTCATTTACTGTTCACTTATCATAAATAGATTTTTTCAATTATTGAAAATACAATTACTCTGTTAGATGTTGTAATTTGATCATTTTACTTCATGCGAGTGCATCCTCATACTATTCTGAACTTTCTCCATTCTCATTTACTTTTCACTTATCATAAATAGATTTTCTCAATTATACTAAATAGAATCACTTTGTGAGATGTTGTAAATTGTATTTCATTTTATCCACTCCTACTAACTAATTTCTATGTGTAATGGTAGTCATAACACAACCGTAGACATGTCTATGAACCGAAAAGCGAGTGTTATAATAACACCCGCTCATAACTCCGCTAATAAAAATACCTAGGAAGAATGAAATTGCTTACAAAAAAAATGATATAATAAAAAAGTAGGATCGATCCGGAACTCTATTTCAGCCATCAAGATAACGTTCTAGCAATCATTCCAGATTTATTTTTGGAAAACGTGAATTTTTGAAGTTGCCAAAGTACTTGATTGACACAGAACATACAATATATTGATTGATTAGAGACTCTGATTTGATTCCCGACCACAGAGTACAGAGGTTTGACGAAATGTTGTCAATGCTTTTGACAACTGTTCAAAATTTTTTAAATGCAGATTAATTCGAATTTTACTGAAGAAGTCGTGGATAAAGTATAGTATTCAATTCGCGGTAATGCTCAAAACACACTTGATGAATTACACCACTCGCCTGACGGCTCGTGGTGCAAAACTCATCTGCGTGTGTTTTGACCTGCATTACCGCTCATTGAATAATATACTATTACTTCATGCGAGTGCTGCTCATATGTTCTGAATTTTCTCTATTTTCATTCTCAAAGTTCTCTCATTCACTTTTCACTTATTGTATACTAGCTGACCCGGCAAACCTAGTTTTGCCAGTTTAAAAATTATTTAATCTTGTTATAAAGTAGAGATCTGAAATGAGTGATTGATTTATAGAAGTACCCTGAAAATATCTATCTATATCTATAGGGCTGAAATTCAGAATATTCAACATGTTTATAGGAACAACTGTTTATACTCAAAGCGTCTATTGAAAATATATATGAAATCTTTCACAAATCAAATGACACAATCAACAATACAGAACTCATAATATGAGTGTCACATATTATGTGACACGTTAAAAAAAATAATAATGCTGAAGGGTCTATGAAAACGGCTGCT
This sequence comes from Propylea japonica, assembly GCA_013421045.1. NCBI lineage: Eukaryota > Metazoa > Arthropoda > Insecta > Coleoptera > Coccinellidae > Propylea > Propylea japonica. Next base: position 70,487,319 of record CM024243.1, read on the forward strand.
TGGAAAGGATAGTTAGAATATTAGGAGAGCAGCCCATCCGATTTAATATATTTTTGTAGTAATTTTCTTGAAGAAGTAAATCGGCCTGTGTAGATTTCAAAAATTCGGGATGTTACTTCTCATAGTAGTCATGTAGAAAACAATTATGAGATTTCTATTATCATGAGAATTCCACTTTCTTGTTCAAAACCTTAAATCGAATTTGGCTAATCTCGATATTTCCAGTTGTTGCTCTTGGAAGTTATCGAGTTTAGGAGTGGCCTATTGAACACCTATAAACCAAATGACTTCTGACGGCAACAACTCGAAAAAACGAAAATTTCAAGTTGAGTTTATGGTTGAACGGGAAAGTCGAATTGACATATAATTAGAATGACCCTAAAAGTCCTTATAAATTTAGGTAAATTCAAAGCATGAATGAAATTGTTAAATCAAATCAAAATAATTTTGTAAAGAGGATTGGTTTGTGGACCTAAATTTCTTCATGAGTAGCTTCCTTTATTTTTTGAATATTCCGTAAATTATCAACAGTCCAAATTCATTTATTCAACCAAGCAGTGAAAGTTTATTGAGCACTCCATATCAAATCTTCAGGACCTGCAAAAAAATATTAATTACTATTTAGTGATCAAGAAGTAAAAATTACTTATTTTTATTTTCAAGTTTTCTATCGATTACATTTTAATGAAAGCAGGCAAAATTCAAATCATTATTTTACATTTTTCGCATAATAATAATTGTTAATTATTCTAACATTTCCTTGCCAATATGATGAAATAAATTATGAACATCAATGTAGTTATCTAAGGAAACCATTTAATCTCTCAGTCTCTCGGTAAACCATGAATGAGTATAATGCACAGACAAAATAATCAGATGTGTGGTACAATAGTTCATAATATCATTTACCTTAGATTCCAGATATATTTTTCTACATAAGTAGCTTCTTAATTTTGAAAACATTCAGTAAATTATCAACAATCCAAATCCATTCATTTCATTTCATTGTTCAATTCAAATAAACCTTTTCGGACCTGCAAAAATATCAATAATTGTAACAATGAATAGGTGAGTCTTCAAACATCCACTCTCTTGTTGAAATGTATGGTAGAATTGATTAGAGCAACCTTGTGTACAATGTCTACTCTATTATAGTATTCATTTTGAAGAGTTTCGAGCCCCTGAGCTGTACCAATGCTTGTGCGCAGCAAATGGCAAGCCGTATTTCGAGCTTTTGAGTTACTCAGGAGCACGAAACTTTTCAAAACGAATAGGCTATATATGGAACTATTGTGGGGAAACCCATTGATATTAAAGTTAAAGATATGAGAAAACCTCATGAATTACTGTTACTTAGATTAATCGTTTCGATATTCTGAACACTCACATTTCTCCAAAGGTTTCGATTTTTCAACAGTGTTCTTCTATTCACCGGATATATTCACTGCTTTCACCATCTTATATTAATCTATCTGAAATGTAAATATTCCCACTTCTTGAATAGCATCATTGATATACACTAATATGTGTTGATATTTCATGTTCCTCCTATTATATTACACAAACTCGAATAAGTTGAACTACCTCTTATTATTCCTATGCGAGGAGTTCAATGGTATTTATCTTCGTTGGTTCCTTGCTTCACCTTGAGAACTTCATCAGAACCTTGTATTTCTTTTTCTTGGGTTGAAAAGTACCTAACTTTAAATTGGTCATTTTCTATTGATATATCTGAACCACAAAATCCTCTTCCTGAATAACAATAGTAGAAATTAATATAATAATAATATCACATATTTCATGTTATCATAGTACACAAATTCTAATATATAACCTACCTTGTATGGTACCTTTAAGTAAAAATTGTTGTATAATATGCTAGTTTATACGTTATTTCTAATTAAGATTTTCGTTTCACCCGATGTAACTTCACTTTTTGTTCAAATGTCAAAAACACTATAAGTACTCTATGATATCCAAATACGTCAAAGCAAAGAAAAAAGAAAAGGAAAGCCTTTTATATTTTTCCGAACAATTTATTTTTGAATATTTTGTTGTAAAAAAAAAACCTTGCCCTAACAATAATGAACACAACAAAAAAAGAATTGTCGAATTTGGTGCAGTCGTTTAATAGATATTCTCTTTTAACAGTAACCATAGATCCTGTTTTATAATATAGATAGAATTTCTCAATATTTTACATACAATCACTTTTTATTTGTTGTAATTTGACTTGAATTTACTTCATGCGAGTGTCTATTTATATTGTGAAGTGTTTGATATACAATAAAGATTTTATTTTACCATCTTCAACTCAATCATTTGGTAACAGTTCACATTTAAGTAATTGCCAAAAATCTCAACACCCTGATTTTTGAACACACGTGCAATCAGAACAGCAGGATATCCAAAATAATCCTCCTTCGAGAAAAATACGAAAAAAACCAGTTTCTTCGAAACGAAAATCAGCTTGGATTAGCAATAATGCACAAGATTCGATTCACGAAATAAATCCCACAACGGATGACTTCAAGTCGAAATTCGAGAAATCGAAAATGATCACCATCTGCCTTAACCAAAAAATGCTCCATTCACAGATTACCTGGCCTGTCAATTTTTCTAGTTTAAAATCTATGATCGATAGCTGACACCTGTAAAGCCAATGCACGGGTTCGAAATGACAACAAAACATAACCTGCAAACATCGTAACAAATCTATGATCGATAGCTGACACCTGTAGCGCTAATGCACGGAGTTCGAAATAACAACAATAACATAACCTGCAAATGTTGGAAAATATCGTCCAAATTTTGAACACGTTACAACTCTCCCCTTACGAGAAAGGAAAAAAAATGACAGGATGTTAATTTTTTTTCTCTTTTATGGAATAATCGAAATTGTAAGAGAGCGTTCGACTACTGAAGGCCTCTTCACTAAAAACAGAAGAGGGTCGAGAATACTGTCTCAACGACAAATATAATCGACCAACCGAACCTCGAGACATGCCCAAGACTCTAACGATAGGAGAATCCGTCTCAACAAAAAATAATAATAAACGGAAATAAAGGAATAAGCGACTTGCACCCGAGACGACGATACAAGACTAGGGCATGAAGTCTTATAGTTTTAGTCGAAAGTCTCGAAACGACCCCGTCACTCTTTGAACGACGGCAAATTCGATATCAAATAGGCAATTCACAAACAGAAGAAAACTTGCGGAAATCGAGAAGCCGACAAAAACAACAAACCGGAAACACCGCAGCAATATCAAGACTATCACCCTAGCGCAAAAAAAAAACCCTCACACATACATTCGACCTCATTAAAAGTAAGGGGGAATAATAGTACAGCAATGTAACTGTCGCGGACATGAATACACAGAAGGTCTTAGTTGTAATTCAGCCACTGAATGGGGTAGTGATTACCCTAGTCGATTTATGCTTAAAGCAAGGGACAGCCATCCTCTGCGCCAAAACTACCATGATAAAACTATGACGAATAAGGTGGGTGAGCCTTCAAATCTTTGGCATGCCAAATGCCAGCGGATGAACCTGAATCATCCATTAACATAGGTCCATGGAGATACACCTGCCTAATAGTGAACGGACCAATGAATTTAGAGGCCAACTTGCGGTAAACTTTTAGAAGCATCCGACAAAACAAAATTCCGTTTCCATACCTTCTGGTTCAATGAAAATTTGTCATCACGTCTACGGAGGTCGTAATACCGTTTACTCCTGTTGTAAGCCTGAGTGAGGTGAGTACTCACTTCCTTGAATACCTTAGCGAGCCCACTAGCACGCTTTTGTATATCACGAGACCTATCAATCTGGATATTCTCCATATCCACCGAAAAGTCGGGAGAAGGACAAAGATTGAGCTCTCGCCCAAAAACTATAAAATTGGGCGTGAAACCCGTTGCTTCATGTTTACTAGATCGTAAAGCGGCTGATACTTTCGGAAGAAAGAGATCCCAATTAGTTTGATGATCGGAAACGTAAGCACTCAACATAGTTTTGGTAACACGGTTGACTCTTTCCGTAGGGTTGGTCTGAGGATGGTAGTTTGCATTGAAGGCTAATCTGATATTACATTGATCCGCAAAATTCTTTAGAACTTTACTTCGCAACTGAGGACCATTATCGCAAATGATTGCAGACGGTATACCAAAAACCAGAATGACATCATTTTCTAAATGTTTAACCACATTTTCTGCGGAAGCTTTACGTAACGGAAATAGAAGGGTGAACTTACTAAAACAGTCAGACACAGAAAGAATAAACTGATAACCCCTAGAGGTTCTTGGAAGTGGTCCCATGAGATCGGTACTTATCAATTGGCAGGGCTCGGTAACCGATGGGGTTTTACTTAACATTAATCTAATTGGCTTCTTCTGCTCTGGTTTGGTCTGTATGCAGATGGTGCAGCGGCGAATATACGTGGAAACATCTGACCTCATTTTAGGCCAATAATAATAGTGAGACGCTATTCAAGCCAAAGTTTTTGTTACTCCCCCATGTCCACAAAGAGGACTATCATGATGCAATCGGAGAATTTCCAAACGTTTCTCTTTGGGGACTACTAACTTCCAGGACGCATCTTCGGAAACCAGCTCTGGAAAACGAGAAACGCACATATTTATAAATGACATTATTATCTATCCTCCACTGAGGGTATTCATCGGATACTTTTGTATCAGAGATTGCATCTTCAGATACCAGGCATCCTTAATTCAATCTCATCTCAGGCATAGGGTGTTGAAAATCCGGACATCATCTACCCCCGGAACACTTCTGGAGAGTGTCGGGAACGACATTTGGCTGTTTTATTTGCCATTGAAAAGCTTAGGCCATATCTCGAAGGGGTCATTTCACGGTCGTCACGGACCATTACAGCTTGAAATGGCTGAACAATATAAAGGATCCGTCGGTAGGATAGCCAGATGGGCCGTCCGTCTTCAACAATATTCCTTCGATGTGGTACATCGATGTACCACATCGAAGGAATATTGTTGAAGACGGACGGCCCATCTGGCTATCTACCGACAGGATCCTTTATATTGTTCAGCCATTTCAAGCTGTAATGGTCCGTGACGACCGTGAAATGAACCCCTTCAAGATTGGCCTAAGCTTTTCAATGGCAATAAAACAGCCAAAACATTCTTCTCTCTGTCGTGCTATACTTTCGTTCGTTCTTATCTAACGATCTGCTGAGGTAACTTATCACTCTCTCACCTAATTTGGGATGAACTTGGTACAAGACAGCGCCCAAACCAAAATCTGACGCATTGTTTGTACATAAAACGGAAGGGAATAATCGGGACACGATAGAACGAGACATTCCTTTACTGTATCCAATGCCTTCGTACAGGCCTCAGTCCATTCGAACTTCTTGTTCTTGTGGAGAAGATTTGTAAGCGGACTTACCACTGAGGAAAAATTCGGTACAAATCGGCGATACCAAGAAGCCAAACCTACGACCGGCGACTTCGGAGACTGTCTTAGGTATTGAGATATTAAGGATAGCTTCAACTTTCTCGGGATCTACATGTAAACCGTTCTTATTGACAACATATCCTAATGCTTTAGGTCTGGTCTACAAAACTGACACTTCTGTTGACTCAGCGTGAGTCCAGCTTCTTCAAGCCGTCGAAATACCTCCTCCAGTATTTCAACATGCTTCTCGAAGGTGTCCGTTACAATGACTATGTCATCTAGATAGACAAAGACATAGGGTTCTAGTGAAGGACCAATAATTCTATCAATCAGTCTTTGAAAAGTAGCCGGTGAGTTCGAGAGACCCATTGGAAGCCGTTTGAAATGAAAAATCTCTCGATTAGGCACACAAAACGCTGTTAAAGGTCGCGATTCCTCTGCCACGGGAACTTGAAAATAGGCAGACTTAATATCCAATGAGGATAGATATCTGCATCCTCAGTTATCTAATGTAGCCGAGACAAAAGGGATAGGGTAAGCATCCTTGACTGGCACCCGATTCAACTTTCGGTAATCTACACAGAAGAAACGAAAGGTATTATCTTCTTCTTCACCAATAATATAGGCGAGGACCACGGGCTGTTGGACGATTCAACAAACATCATCGGCTATTAAATTTTCCAATTCCCTATCGATATGAGCTTGCATCACGGGATTCACAGGATAATGCCTTTGTTTAATTGGAGGCGAGTCTGTGCGGATGGTGTGTTCAACTAAATTAATGCAACCTAGTTTATCGCCCATTTTCTCGAAGGCTTCAGATACTACCGACTGTAGCCGGCGTACCTGCTCCTCCGATAAACTGTGTCTGATTGTAACGCACTTATGGTGTGCCAATACAGGATCACAATCAGAAGTGAAAATGCCATCCTCCCCTGCGTAGGTCTGGCACAATACCCATGAGCTTCCAGAAATCATTTCCCAGTATCAGAGTATGCGGTTGTAGGTTAGAGAAGGAACGACCAACACACTCAATAATTTTAACTTTCCCTGTAAATCGAAGGGAACATTAACAGAGCCCCGTGAAAGACATTTCTCCCCATTAGCGACAGAACAGTAAATAGGTTTCTCATCAGTCCACGGCAAACCCAGACTCTTGAGAACACTCCAACCCTTACTGCCCACAATAGTACGAGAGGCACCGGAATCTAAAAGCCCCAACATTTGACATTCCAGATAGCGACCTCCAGATATGGACGCTCGTCCCCAACGGTGTGCTGGACAAAATGAACCCAGGACAGCCTTTTGACTGTCAGAGTTCTCATTATTTCGAGATTTATCAATCGGAATCGAAAGTCACAGTCAGAGGAAAGCATCCGATTGTCTAATTCCTCCGCTGTTCGTTTCCCTGAATCTTGCCACATTTAGGACAAGTCTTCACGGTATACAAGTGACAAACCACAACGGTATAGCAATAAGAACTGGTCTGGGCACGAGGACAATTTGCCCTGAGATGACCAACCTCCTTACAATTCCAGCAAGCTGGAGCCAAAGCACCATCACCTGAAGGTGCAATGGAACTACAAGAGGTAGAGAAGCCTCCCCGACATAGGCCAGATCTGCCTCAATCCATTTCTTATTTTAGAGGTGGGCTATATTTAGCTATTGCCTCCTTACGGATCTTTAACTTGCGACACAACCCCAATAACTCTTCACTGAGTCGACCGATACCAAACCTAACTGACTCTAAAAGAACGGAAGAATATTATTCATCAAAATCTGTACCCGGAGCTTCTCCTAACCGGAATAGTGAGATTGTCGAACATATTCTGCATTCGAGCGATATTTATAAATACCAATAGGTTCATCCACACCTTGAGTTCGGCGCTTATCTGCTCGAACAATTCCTCGTCATAAAAAGGAGATTGAAATTGTTCCCTTAAAGCCTTGACCAATTCCGACCACGACTTTATCTCTTTCCTTACCGAAAGATATCACTGATGAGCATCATTAATGAATAAATCCCCTGCAGAACAAAGCAGTTCTGCCTTGGAAATTTCGAGATACACAAAGCTCTTCCACTCTATCTAGAAAGGCACTTAGTGACAGAGTATTTTTTTTACCACTGAACTGCAAGTTCCACTTGTAAACAGGAAACCGACCTAACCTCTTTCTGCTTAGAGGAGAAGGAACTTTGATGCGGATTAGTCGAGCCATCATCTTCATCAGAATCTGATGATGACCCTGATTCACCTGAGGAGTTGGACTCCAAAGTTAATATAGATATGTCAACATAACTCTTACGCCGGTGATATATTTTTGCCTTCTTATTCAAATCTGCTTGCATATTTATCAGTCGCGCATTAAGATTAGATTTGATTACACTGGCGAGGATCTATTTATTCTACCCAAACAATGACAAAGCTTGGATGAGAGTTTACGAAATAGGGAATCTTCTTTATCCCCATCAAATTGATCGATAGCGGATTGCATGGTAGCAATCTTACCACTAACATAGGTATTGTCTTCCTCGAATTTTAAAGGATAATCAGGATAACTGAGAGATGAACCCTTCTTTTCATATTTTAGAACATTACTAAGGGTTTACGCATTTCAGCAACAGTGGTCTGGTTAGTAATACCTCGAAAACCTAATTCATAGGCTAACTCATCCTTCTCTAAAAATTAATCTCCATTTATTATCCATATTATAAGAGATAACCGGGAAGGAGCTCAGAAAAATGATAGACGATACGAGAGGAACAATAAGCGAAAATATGAATGGCACGAAAAACGGCGATAACCGGAGCGAAAAACGAAAATCAAGCGATAAACGATAATAACCAGAAGTTAAGCGGAACGATAAGTGACTATCGGAATGATAATAAAAACAGTCAACAAAAACTGAACATATGCTAAAAGAAACCGGAATAAGAAGCACTTCTTCAAGGCCCCACGTTGGGCGCCAAAATTTGTGACCTCAAAACTGTGAGGATCTTCCCGAGTTACCTACTTGGGTATCCGCGGCTTGCCTCAGTGGAGAAGGAGGGGTTCTTTAAGATGGCGAATCGGATATACGTGAGTAAGGAAAGGTCGCCAGGTAATTTCTTCCCAGAAATACCCTTAGGAACAATCAATTCTAAAATTTACCAAAAGAGTTTAATGATAAAAACAAAGGTTTAATCAGGTAAACCAAGATACAGCTGCTTAGCGTTAGCAATAAGTAATTCCGGATAACTTAGTCGCAATTGAACGATAAGGAGGAGGCCGTTACTATTAAGAGAAGAAGAGAAACAAAGAAGGGAAAATTGGAAAAATCTACCGAGTCGCGTCGCTTGAGCTCAGGCAGGCGCATGCGCATAATATGATACAATAAATTTTGCGGAATTAATTCTTTCAAACGTTCAATTGGAACCTCACAAGTGAAGGAATTGTTACCTAATTCAAGCTAGATGTCGTAAGTAAGAATAATACGATAATGAATAAATGTAACTATAACACTGCTTGCTTAAAAAGATTATATCAACGATAAAAATAAATCGTTGTTATATTTATAAATGTGTGTGAGAGTAAAGTTCCTAGTGAAAAGTTAGTTATAGATCTCAATCTCAATAATCAAATATTTCTGAATATCAACGAAAATAATAAATCAGTTGTTATTCATAAATGTCTGAGAGTAAAGTTCCTGGTGAAAAAGTAGGTATAGATCTCAATCCCAATCATTCAAATCTTTCTCAATAGTCAGGACATGCGTGAAAAATCCTAATAATCCTTCGATATCGGCAGAGATTTCCTCTTGACAACTACTCCTAAATGTCCCTCGATTCTTCGATTCCAAGTTGGCTGTCCCTTGGATCGGACTCCAAAATCGTCGTAACTCGGCGATGAATCTCCAATTCTATTGAAACGTAGTGGTCCCAAGGACGTTACGGAACTACGACGTTCTACTAAAAATGTTCTACTAACAGTTGGTCGAGAGGGTCGATACAAAGATTTAGCAGATACTTAAAGCCTGTTGATAAGAAATGACAATAAGAACTCCAAAATTTCATGGGAGTAGTGTACGCAAAAGAGAAATTAATTGACCAATCTTTAACGCAAAAGGGCAGTAGAGACTGTTTCAATACATACCAGTTGTTCGGGCACTCAATGAGATACTTTTCCACTAAGTAAAATTTTCCAGTGGTTTCACCAAAAATCAGCTCCGGCAATAACTGTTGAAAAGTAAATATTGAATTTGGTGAAAAGCATTGCAGAAAATGTACATTGCGAAGAAACATACCTGATCGAGGGAAATTTCAGATTCTCACGTCAATCAGAACAGCAGGATATCCAAAATAATCCTCCTTCGAGAAATACGAAAAATATCAGTTTCTTCGAAACGAAACGAAAATGAGCTTCGATTAGCAATAATGACAAGACTCAATCGAGAATCGAAAAAAATCCCACAATGGATGACTTCAAGTCGAAAATTCGAGAAATCGAAAATGATCACCATCTGCCTTAACCAAAAATGCTCCATTCACTGTTCACAGATTACCTGGCCTGTCAATTTTTCTAGTTTGAAAATCTATGATCGATAGCTGACACTGTAGAGCCAATGCACGGAGTTCGAAATGACAACAATAACATAACCTGCAAACATCGTAAAAACAAATCTATGATCGATAGCTGACACCTGTAGCGCTAATGCACGGGAGTTCGAAAATAACAACAATAACATAACCTGCAAATGTTGGAAAATATCGTCCAAATTTTGAACACCGTAACAGGTTGAACAGTAACCTTCTCAGTTTTAAATGTTGAGAAGACTGAGTTCGTTGCATTTTCTCTCAATCAACTGACCAGCCGCAAAATATTACTCTCAGATTGCATGAACTCAATTGTGCGAGGTGTTTTCATGTCGGGTCAAAAGAATAGGAAAACTGCTGTGAAGAAGTATTTATGTAGGTCTTTTTATTGATCAGCATATGCGATGGGATAAACAAACTGAAAATATCTTGAAAAGAATGAGACTACTAATGTATAAGTTTTTCAGTTTTTAAGACGTATACTCTCTACACAAAATTTTTTTATGCTGTATAGATCTTTAGCAGAATCGGTGATACGCTATTGCATTGTTGATGTGGGGTGGCACCCGAAATTGCAATCTGGTTGCGCTGCACAGACTTCTCAGACTACCATGTTGAAAATAATTCTCAAAAAGGACAGGCTATTTTCAACTGATTGTTGTATAAACAGTCAAAGGTATTCAATTAAGATCTTTAAAGTGACGCTCACTTGGCGAGACGAGACGACGAAACGAAGCGAAGAGTTGTTTTCCGCAGGCACGATTTGCACTGAATCAAATGGGTAGACGCTCACTTGGGAGGCGCGAAGCGAAGATCAGAATCGTTAGGCGCGTGGCACAGATCAGACGCGCACTTGGACGAAGCGAAGCGGTCGGAAGGAACGCGTCGTTTTCCGCGTGGATCTTTTGCATTGAAATAATGGGTAGACACGCACCTGGGAGACGCGGAGCGAAGATCAACGAGGCGGTGAGTCGTTGGTCGCCAACAGAAGATCTTTGGGGCATGTGAGCGAAATTTTTCGAGGGCGGCAAGTAGGTATCCGACGGCCGGGAAGTTCGGCGCGCTATTATTTCAAATTTTGTACTCGAATTTTGTCAATGGGGAAATACACAGTTATTTTTGAATTTGTGTGAAATGAGTTTGTTTGAATGGCTCATGAGAGTGTTGGTTAGAATTTTCTCGATTGAGATCTGGAAAAACGAAATTTATATACAAAACGAACAAAATTAATGTATTTTGTACAACTGTGAATGTGAATTCAAATCGTCTGAAGGATAGGTATTTTATTATGTAAATACAACAAAATATTGAGGAAACCCTTCATCCGAAGAAATTAAAATATCTGATAGAATTGGAAAACTGTGGAATAATTCCTTTTTGGATATATGATATGCAAACATTGAACTTTCGATTACTACTTGCTTTGTTTTTTTTTAATCGGTTAAAGAGAAAAATAAGCATTTCGTATCAATTATTTATATTTAATTGTATTCCTGGATGAAGAACTACGAGGATTTCATTGGAAAATTCCCAATTAAAACATGATCATGACCAAAACACGATTCTTACAAATTTCATGGCTGACCAAGGCCGTAGCGAGGGGGGGGGGGGTCCGGACCCCATTGGACCCTAAATTTTTCTGAAGTACAGGACTAGAAAAATTGTTATTCGGTGGACCCCCCGAAAATTTTTTCTAGCTACGGCCCTGGTGGCTGACCATACCAAAAATAACCAGGGACAGCGCCCATATTTTACCGCCCCGGCAAAAGTATATTCAGAATAAATTGAATATAAATTAGTCTGATTTGAAGCTTATACAGGTAGGCGGTATGCAGCAAGGTAATAAAAAATGCAACTTCCCAGAACTCATTACTGGAAATTTTTCGATATGTCGTAGTAAGAAAAGTATTTTTTTTCTGAAATCACCAGAATGAAGGAATTAGATTAATACTTAATTTTTTCAATCGGTTTTAAAAGAAAATAAAAATTTCGTATCAATGATTTTATATATAGTTTTGAAAAAATAACTCTCGGTTTTTGTCACCCTCCGCTCTCTTGGAAGACAACATAACCTCGATCTAAAATAGTATACTTTTTCCCTTGTATAATACATAATTTTTTCTGTGACTAGAAAATGACGATGGAAAGGAATATAACTTTTCACGAAATATATAATAATAAGAGAGTTTATTCAGTAACATTTAGTACATAAAAAACTCTATCCGGCCGAAAAGTGAGTACTTTTTTCCCGAATACATATATACACTCACT
>CM024243.1:70499695-70628331 GCA_013421045.1 Propylea japonica
ATCGTTGAAAGCAGAAATTGATCTATATCATTGAGTTCAAAAATATTCGAACTCAGTGTCTATGTATACCAATTAAAATAATATTTTCTAAATCTAAGCGGACCTGCGCAGCACTACATTAAATAATATATGGTTATTATATACATTTATATATTTATACTTGGTTATTTATGTCCATTCTAGTCTTAAGCAGGATGATATCTTCTATAAATATGGCAGAGCCAACATAACCATTTTCCTCCCTACAGAATTGTGATGCAATATTATAGCCCTGTAGCTTGAAACTTCTCAGTTCTTCATCACTTTTCCAGTGTTCCGTGACAGCCAGAAAAAAAACTCCAGTATTGGCGACATACTGAAGTCTATCAAAGGCAGTCCCAATAGATTGCAGATTTTGATGCAAAAAACAGAATTTTTGTGCTGCCTGACATTTAGTTTTATGTACGCAATAAAGAGTGCAAGTTCTAAAATGCTGCCTTGTGGTACGGCCCATAGTTGTCTCTCTCTCTCGTTCGACATAAGAAGCTCACCGACCACATATATGCAACCATTCGTTTTCTGGATGACAAATAACTCTCGATGAGTTTTAACTGATTGTCTCTAACACCACAGTCGTCCAGAGTCTTTAACAGTACGTAATTTGTGGTCCACACAATCGAAGGCTTTTGACAGGTCCAAAAAATGAGCCCATAGGTTATACATCCCGCTCAATGGTCACCAAAACTTCTTTAATCAGCTCATAAACCGCAGTTTCTATATTTCTGATTTCACAAAGCCATCTAATTACATAAGATTTCAGACAAACATTTAGTAATCTGTTGCTCAAGATTTCTTCGATTCCTTTAAAACGATGGTAATATGATGGTAGGTCTGTAGCTATTTGGATCCCCGATAGGCTCTTTGTTATACAGCGGTTTCACCAAGGCAATTTTCAGCTGGTCGGGAAAAATGCCTTCCCTAAAGAAACCTTGAGTATGAAACAGAGAGGTGTTGTGCCTATATATATATATATATATATATATTTTTCGTTGTTTGGTTTTCTTGTGCTCTTTAATCTATAAATTGTTGATTGAAGTTTCTGGGTTTTCTAGCACTTAGTTTAACCAGTAAATAGTTATTTACTTTTCATAAAATATATATTTATTTATCCCGACATATGTTTCGGCCCTATTATGGCCTTTTCAAGAGAATACAACTATCAATAATTCCTGTAAAATACAAATAGTGAATATCATATGAATTAATTTAAAATTTTTCTTACACTCACTATTTTCGTCAATATATTACATTTCATCAGTTAAAAGTATAAAACGCAAGACAAGTTTTCACAGATAATACACAAACAAATATGACATTGGTATAGTTATGAACGTCAATTAAATCTCAGACTCAAGACGAATAAATATTACGACATCTGTACGGATTGATAAGAGTACACATTGTTAAATTTTGGATATCTATCTTATTTGGGTTTATACTCATTTTTGTTTCTGTAGATGGAGTTACTTTCAGTGTTTTATTTGGAGTTTTATTTTCTTTTATTTTATTAGATTGTAGTATATTTGCGCTAAATTCTTGGTATCCGTTTTGTCATTCATAGCCTCTTTATTCTTCTTTATGTGAATCATCTCCAATATATTTCGGGTTTTACCATTTTTTTCCTTTTCTAAGATGGAAAAATTTCGAAGTCCATTTTATGCTTCTCGGTTTGTTCGTGTTTCTTTAACGCAGTGATGTTTTTACAATAACATCACTGCGTTAAAGAAACACGAACAAACCGAGAAGCATAAAATGGACTTCGAAAATTTTCCATCTTAGAAAAGGAAAAAAATGGTAAAACCCGAAATATATTGGAGATGATTCACATAAAGAAGAATAAAGAGGCTATGAATGACAAAACGGATACCAAGAATTTAGCGCAATATACTATAATCTAATAAATAAAAGAAAAATAACAACTCCAAATAAAACACTGAAAGTAACTCCATCTACAGAAACAAAAATGAGTATAAACCCCAATAAGATAGATATCCAAAATTTAACAATGTGTACTCTTATCAATCCGTACAGATGTCGTAATATTTATTCGTCTTGAGTCTGAGAATTTAATTTGACGTTCATAACTATACCAATGTCATATTTGTTTGTGTATTATCTGTGAAAACTTGTCTTGCGTTTTATACTTTTAACTGATGAAATGTAATATATTGACGAAAATAGTGAGTGTAAGAAAAAATTTTAAATTAATTTATATGATATTCACTATTTGTATTTTACAGGAATTATTGATAGTTGTATTCTCCTTGAAAAAGGCCATAATAGGGCCGAAACATATGTCGGGATAAATAAATATATATTTTATGAAAAGTAAATAACTATTTACTGGTTAAACTAAGTGCTAGAAAACCCAAGAAACTTCAATCAACAATTTATATATATATATATATATATATTGATATGGTATCGTGTAATTCTTATTTAATTTAATTGTAATTTCAATTGGTATGAAATTACACGAACCAAACAAACTCTTGAGCTAATTTGTATTGATTTTTCAACTCTTTTCAGGGTGGATTCTAGAGAAAATATTTTCGTGACATTACACTTTTTATTATTTTCTAACTGACAATTCCTTTCCATAGTAACAAACATCTTATTTTTTCATATCCTGCCTACTTACAAACTCTTAAAATCATAAAATTGAACCATATCAAATCCCCATTTGATATGGTATCGTATAATTATTATTTATTATTAATTTTGAATTTTGGGCGCCAAATTATACGATTATCAATATACCTCGGCCAATTTTGAATTTATTATACTTTATTAAGACTTCTCAGGGTGGATTCTTTTGAAATTAATTATTTAATTTAATGAATTTTTTTTTAAATAATAATAAAAATTTAAAACTGAAATGAATTCAATAATAAAAAGAACTCTCAACAATCCTATGATTTCTAATCTATCTCTATGTCCTAACCTTATAAATAACTAACCTCTAACCTATTTCTTGCTTGCTTCACAATCCCAATCCTGATTTTGATTTCTTCTTGTTGTCTTCAAATGAGATTGTTGTAGGTATTCAATTATAGAAAAATAATCCAGCCTTCTTTTGATCTGGTTTCTTGAATCCTTGTATACCTTTTTATAATCAGTCTTTTTATTGGATCTTGATTATTATTGTAGGTAAGTACGTTTATCTTGATTTTTTCTCAATTCAATCAATTTTTCTCTCCAATTACTCAATACTTCAAATATTCTGTCGATTCTCTTCTTGACTTTCCTCCATTTTCCTTTCTATTTTCTTTTCCATTGTTTCTAATTTTTCATCTATTTCCCTTTCTATTTTCTTTTCCATTGTTTCTAATTTTTCAAATATCATTTCCAATATATTATTTTCCATTTCTTGAATTCCAGCCACTACGTTGGGAGCCATTTTGATAAGGTATCGTGTATTTCTGTTTTAATTTAAATTTAATTTATATTGATTTCGAAATTACACGACCCATACAATTTCTTGATCTGATTTTTATTGATTTATTATACTCTTTTTCAGGGTGGATTCTAGTAAAAATAATTTCGTGACTTTTCTCGATTTTATTATTTTTCTCTCTGACAAACCCTTTCGATAGTAACAACCATCTTATTTTTTTTATATCCTGCCTACTCACATTAAAATACAAACTCTTAAAATTATAAAATTGAACCATATCAATTCCCCTCAAATTTATTTGCATTTTGTTAAATTTAGAATAAAATTTGGCAAAATGGAAATAAATTTCATATTGCACTGCTAAAACTTCTTCGGTCTTCATACAGTAAAATTATTTTGAATATTTTTTTCTCAATCTATTTGATACTCTTATATCCATAATATATGCAATTCCCCTCATTTGGTTGAAATTTCCATCAAATTTCCTTTGTAATTCCTTCGATTGTCTGATGAATGATCTCTTTGTGATTTTTTTAGGTTTATCATAGGCTTCTTCAACAATTTCTAGATCTTGATCAATTTCTGAAACTTCACTAATTTCCATTTCTTTTTCATCAAAAAGTATCATACTATGAACAGGCCTTTCAACTAAGACCATACTGCAATCTGGAACAACAATACTTTTCTCCATTTCTCTCACTTCTATATCGGTTGATTTTCCTGATTTCATTTCATTAAGGTTTTCATTTCCAAGTTTGTTCCTCTCAGCATTATTTTGTATTTCGCTTTCTATCTTTTCTGTAAATTTTTCAAACAACTCTCTTGAGTTATTTTCCATTCTTTGGAACATCTTTCTTGAATTATTTTTCCATTTTTCTTTCCATTTTCTTTTCCATTGTTTCTAATTTTTCATCTATTTTACTTTCTATTTTCTTTTCCATTGTTTCAAATTTTTCATCTATTTTACTTTCTAGTTTCTTTTCCATTTTTTCCAATTTTTCAAATAACATGTCCAAAGTTTTTGTTTGACTTTGTTCTTTTTCCTCTTCATCACCTCTATTCCCAATATTTGTCTTACTTCTTGTTTCCATATTTATTTCTTTCTCTCTTGAATTATAACTTTTACTAAATTCCTCAAATTTTAATTGAATATGAAAATAATAAATCTTTATCTCTAAATAAATATGTTATGATTATTCAAAAATATATTAGCCCCGCGTTGGACGACAATTTGATATGGTATCGTGTAATTCTTATTTAATTTAATTGTAATTTCAATTGGTATGAAATTACACGAACCAAACAAACTCTTTAGCTAATTTGTATTGATTTTTTCAACTCTTTTCAGGGTGGATTCTAGAGAAAATATTTTCGTGACATTACACTTTTTTATTATTTTCTAACTGACAATTCCTTTCCATAGTAACAAACATCTTATTTTTTCATATCCTGCCTACTTACAAACTCTTAAAATCATAAAATTGAACCATATCAATATATATATATATTCGGGTATAGATACATGTACACATAAATACATCAACATCTATAAGCACAGCTTTATTGCCGCAATCACGTTCTTCTCTCTCCATACGTCCCGATCCAAAGCCTCTTCCTCCTCCAGACCTCTATCCTCCATGGTCCGTCTCACACCCTCATTCCATGATCGTCGGGGTCTTCCTCTTTTTTTCTACCTGGTGGCCTCCATTGGTATACTTTCTTTGGCCACCTATGTTCGGACATCCTTAGAACATGTCCGAACCATTTTAGCGCCCTTTTTTCTATGCGCTCCATTATTGTCTCTCCTGCGTCCATTTTTTCTCTAACGAGGTCGTTGGTCTTTCTTTCGGTCCGGGAGATCCCAGCGCTTCTGCGGAGGTAATCCATTTCAACAGCTGTGATCCTCCTCCTCAAGTCTGCGTTGACAGTCCAGACCTCAGAGCCGCAGCACAAGACTGACTCCACCATAACCTGCCCGATTCGTTTTTTTATTTTTACTCGAAATGTTTTTGTCCCACCAGAGAGAGTTAAGTGCACCCACTATTTTTCGACTTTGGTGTATTCTCTGTCTGATTTCAGTTTCTCCTATTCCTGATTTATCGACTAAGGCTCCCAGATATTTGAATTTTTCGACTTGTGTGGCCTCCGCATCATCGTTGATCAGTACTTGGAATCGAGCATCCGAGTTTATCACCAAGTACTCGGTTTTCTTCAGGCTCACATGAAGGCCCCACGATTCATATTCTTTGTATAGCTTCTTCATCATAAATTCTAAGTCAAATGCGTCCTGTGCAAACACTACCTGGTCGTCGGCAAAATTTAATGAGAATAGGACGTCCTCTTCGATAGGTACACCCATTCCACCACAGTGGTCTTTCCAGTTCTTTAGTACGACCTCTATGTACAGGTTGAAAAGGAGCGGTGACATGCTGCAGCCCTGCCGCAAACCTTTTGTGACATGTATTGGGTGGGAAAAATTGTTTCCCGCTTTGATGATAGCAGTGTTATTCTCGTACATTTCTTGAATTACAGCCAGCAAATGTTTGTCAATGCTCAAAGATTCCAGTGCCTGCCACAGTTTTTTTCTTGGGACCATGTCATAAGCTTTTTCAAGATCTATAAAAGCCACATGTAGTTCCTTTCCGACGGCTATCATTTTCTCTGCTAGTTGTTGTACTATGAATAAGTTATCTGAGCAAGATCTCCCCGGCATAAATCCGCTTTGATCTTCACTTATTTTTTGACCTAAATTAGCCCTCAACCGTTCGTTGATGATTTTTCCATAAAGTCTACCAAATGTGGGAGTCACGCTCAATCCTCTGTAGCATTGTGGGTCTTTACGGTTTCCTTTTTTGAAGACAGAGACAAGGGTAGCCGTTTTCCACTCCCCTGGTGTTTTCGTTTGTATGAGGCAGTTGTTGACCAAACGAGTGATTCTCTGGTGAAGCACTGATCCACCTGCTTTTATCAATTCAACTGCCACGTTACCTGGACCGGGTGATCTTCCATTTTTCATCTTGAAAATTGCACTGCGTACTTCCTCCTCGGAAACTTGCATTTTCTCGCATACCTCTGTCTGTGGCTGGGCTGATTCTTTGTATTGTTGCCGAGTTTCTACTAGTAATTGCTCGTAATGATCCTGCCACTTTTTCAATGGAATGAGTTCTTCTACTGCTTTATTTGATTGATTCTTTTTTAAGTTTTTAATAGTTCTCCATACTTCTGATGTCTGTGCTCCCCCTATAAAGCTCTGTATCTGCCCACACTTTCGTTCCCAAAAGTTATTCATTTCCAATTTTTTTGTTTTGTTGTCAGCCATTTCTTGTATGCCCTGTTTTTTTCTCTTAGGTCTTCTATCTCTTCTGTGGTCCATTTTCCTTGCCTCCTGAGTTCCCTTTTCGAAACTACACCTAATACTTCACTGGCTGTTCTTTTCAAGCATTGTTTTAGGTTGATGTATTCCTGCTCAACGTCTTCTGAAGGTGCAGTGTTATTTAATTCACTGTTCAATCTCCTTTAGAATAGTTCACTGATACTTGTCTGTTGGAGTAGGTATAATTTGAATTTTTCTACATTCTCCTTACCTTCCCGTTGAGTCTGTTGATCCTGCTTGAGCCTTCTATGGTATGGAAAAATAAAACTCGCAAATACCAAGTAATGGTCGGAGCCGCAATTAGGTCCTCTCTTCACTGTGCAATCCAGGCATTTTAGTTTTGAGTTTTGCTTTGTTACTATATAATCTATGATTGACTTTTGTTGCATCGAGGGACGTTCCCACGTGTATTTATGTATACTTCTTTTTTGAAAGAAAGAATTCAAAACTTTTACCTCGTACTGTTTGCACATTTCTATCAGCATTTCTCCAGAAGCATTAATCGTCTCCTCTCCAAAGCCACCTATCACCTCGTCATTCTGTCTACGTCCCACTCTAGCGTTAAAATCCCCAGCCATAATGATCTCCTGATGTCTCTTCACTTTATCTAAGGTTCTCATAAGATCTTCATAAAACTGATCTTTAAGTTGTTGGGCTGAATCATCCGTTGGTGCGTACTCTCCTATTATAACTATTTCCTGTCCATATAGCTTCATGTTCAAAGTGATCAGTCTTTCCGAGATATAGTCATAATCTGTTATATATTGTTTTAATTTACGGTTAATCAATAATGAGACGCCCGGTTTGGCGCGCTGGTCTTTGTTGACTCCTGACCAGAAATGAACATAATCTCTACTTTCATTATTGCCCTGTCCCTTCTTCTTTGTTTCCGACAAGGTTGCAATGTCTATGCGTTGATCTTTCATTTGCCTTTCTACTTCATCAAATTTATTCGTTAGACCCTGCGTGTTCCAAGTTGCCACTCTCAAAATCCTTTTCCTTTCCATAAGTCGTCGTCGTTTATTCCTGTCCGTGTTCCGAGGCGTATGTGAAGAATCTTGAGCATTTGAGTTTTTTACTGATGATGAGGTGCCGCGGCCCATCGCTCAAACCCCCGACTTGGAGGACCAGGTAATTTAACGTCGAGGTTTTCTTCCCCTAGCCTTTGACGAGACAACGTCTAACCACAAGGCAGTAGCTTCGCCGTATCCTGGCAGGAGCCCTTACAGGGTGCTATCATCCGGGCCAGATGAACCTTGGTTTTTTAGCGAGGTGTTACTCCTCGATCCCTCCTCCTTCCCCTCAGTGCAAAGGGACCCCAGGCTTGGGACTGGCATAGCGGAGTTCTTTTAATACTGAGTTTATTTTCCATATGTTCTTCAGGGTGGCCATCAATTGACCAACCTCATACCACTGCATAAATTCGTGCAAAGACGCACGACTGGTGTAGTTAGTGTAACACTGTATGTGCTGGGCTTGTGGTAAGGCCATCTCGATATCTTCCTGATCAGATAACGTGGTTGAATTTGTAGGTATAGGGGTGTTCCTCTCTGGCGAAACCAACTCAAAACTAGAATTCAAAGCGGTTTCTGATTTAGTTCTTATTTGTGTAGTCTCGTATTGACGTCTAGTTGATCTGCTAACTCTTCTCACACTTCTTGATCGTGATCTATTCATTTTAACTTTCTTGATTGCTGTGAGTTAGCTTTCTCAATCGATTTATGTGTGAGTCGTAAACTCCCAAGCGTGATCCCGTCTTATCGGTATTACGCTTTCTTCTTCTCTTCTTTGGAAAACTTGGTAAAATTGCTCTTCATTATTGTGGGAGATGGAATTTATAACGTCGAAACAACTTTGCATTTCGACAAAGTCGGTCTTATAATGTACAGAGTTTAAAGCAATAATCTTTAGATCACCCAAATTGGTGATCAGCTTAACCCAATCTCTTAACGACGCCTGATATTCACAAAAGTGTTTATAGTCCTTAAACCTATGCGCCGAAACCTTATTTGCTTTCCTAGGTATCGATGGGAACAGTTCTCCATCACAGAACGTCAAACCACAAAATTCTGTGCTCTGCCCAATGTCAACCCTCAGCCCCAGAGCGCAAGCTGAGTTCACTTCTTCCTGTCTTTCTTGCACATGTACTAAGTTATTCTGATACTTTGTGAAGTCGTCCCCTTTGTAACTATAGCGACAGGCCCGTCACCTCTTATAACGTAGTTTGAAATGACCTTTGTGACTGCCTCATTATTTTTCAACGTACGAGGTTCCCCACTGGTCTTCTGGGTACCTGCAAATCCAATAGCTACCCAAACAACACACACACATCTTTTAAACATTTTATAGACTATATAAAATAGATTATTAGATGATCTATAAAACATCAAAATGTATTGAATTTCTAACCTAGGTTCGACGTAAAAATGTCCGCGAGATTTACGTTGAAAAATATTACTTTTTTAGACGTCTATTTCACGTAAAAGTGAGTCTTTCTATAACATGTGAAATTTCTGTTTTTTTTTAGTTTATCCCAACTTAGTATCACGTTTGACATGTAATAGATGTTTGAGGATTTATGTTATTGTGATGACTCTCTAATGTCTATATATCATTAGATTTTTGTCGTTTTTCTCAATCAATAATCTGATAATATCTAGATGATCCGAAAAACATCCACACTCATAACCTCTTAAATATATAACATAGTAGATGTTTTTTGGTGCATTGCCGTCATGATCGAAATTGGACGTCTATTAAGCGGAATATTATTTATGAAAATTGTTGGTGATATTGTACACGTATATTAGATGAAATAAGATTAACCTTTGTTCAATGTCCCTAAAAAGTCTTTGCATTGTATAATTTTTGACATCTTACTATTGTCAATTCCAAAACAATATTGATAACGTGCGTTCAAAAAAATTCGTGGTCAAGTAAGCTGTGGATTCTATTTTTCTCCTCATAGACTCTCCGGAAAAATAGAATCCACAGCTCACTTGACCACGAATTTTTTTGAACGCACGATATAATGATTTGAAAGACGTCATATTCAAGACCTGGTACTGATTTATTCCATCAGATTTTTCGGAGAAGGGTTGTATGGTAAAAAAATTCAAAGAAAATTGACATTTGCTAGTTTCAGGATCATGTTTATCCTAAGGAGATTTGGTGAGAGACTTCAAAAGTATGCATTTTCATTCATAAAAACACCTTGAGTCTTATTTTATCAATGAAAACTGTTTCATGCTTCTCCTTTCATGTTTCTGTGGTGTGAGGCCCAGCAAATTATCAGATATAATATATTTTATCTACACAGTTGAAATCTCTCATAGCAGTTAGGAAAGCAAAAACAAGTTCTGATATGAAAAAATAAATAGGTATATTCATAATATAAAAACATAAATAAACACAATTCAAATGTATCAAAAATATAAATTGTTTCAATGACCAATGTAGTCGAGACACTTTGTTCAATTAAAAAAATAAATAAGAATGTCATAGGCATCGGCACTTTGTGAGGATTTGCTCTTCGTTTTCTCATATTCGTATCGTTGGATTGCAAGGCGTAACCAGTCTCGAATTGCCTTATTATGGTCGTGTCGTTGAGATCTGCCAGGATTTCTCTCGAACAGATTATAAACAGCCTCTGGAACCAACACAAATCAAAATAAGTGATTTTTTTTTCGCAATTAAGTACAACTTTGAAAAACAATCACAACAGAGAACAAAAGAATATCAGAGTTTTGCAGAAAATTATAAAAACAATTTTTTCAAACGATAAAAAGTACTTTTATATTGCGTTCAGTTTTTTTTTCTGAGAACTAGAAATAATTGAAAGTTTATGAATACAGGGTAACACCGAGAAAATTTGAGAGGTGATGCTATGGTGAAAATGAAGGACACCCTTCCAAAGATTAACGGAAACAATTTTTTTCACAACTTTTTTTATGAGAATTTACTTTAAAAAAAATATGGCTGAAAAGCCCAATTCATATACTTACTCTTTTATTTCTACAATTCTTTTCGAAAACTCAATCATTCACGAGAAAACAATTTCGATGCATTTTAATTTTGTTGGCTGTTGTTCAATAAAATGCTATTTAATAAGAGCTTGGAATACATTTTGTTTATGTTTTTTTGTAAATGCTTAAGTTGTCGAAAAAACTTTTAGAAATGGAAAAATTAGTGAATGAATTAGGCTTATCACTCATATTTTTCCAAAGGATTCAAGGCTTGCTATGAAAATTTCTTTTTTTTGAGATTTCGACTTATTCGTAATGATATGACCTTCAAATACAACATTAGAAAGATAATAAATGATATTTTGAATTCAAGGTGATCAAGAAATGTCAATTGATAATTCCAAAATCGATAAAATTGCAAAATTGTTAATTAAATCTATATTTTATATAAATGCTAATTTTTTTGACATTGTATATTGAATAAATATCATTTTTTGAAACGATAGCTGAAAAAAAAACATTCTAAATAGAAATGGAAAACGCTTATACCTTCTGCTTTAATTCATCTAAGATGATCTGAAAAACATCTTAACATTTTCTCGAAGATTTCAAGCTCAAGACATTCAATTATTCTTCAAATCCTGATTGAATCTATTTTGTGCTCGACTTTTTGACTAATGATAATATTTTTCAGCAAGTTTTTCAAGTCGAGTGGTTGAGTATTATTCATTACTAAATCAATATCTCGAAGAGTCTATCAATTGACTTCTTTGATGATAAACCTACCAAGTTTATTCAGAAAAATATGAATTCTATAATAGATACTGTAACAATTTGAGTCCTACGAAATCTCCAACGCAAATTATGAAATTCTATAATTCGAAATTTCAGATGATCTTGAAATATTTATCCTTAAATATTTGAAAGAAAGATTCCAAAACCGATCATCATGTAAATTATAAACATATTTTTAAAAAGAGCGGATTTCAGGTACCTGGTACCTGGGATAATATCTAAATGAACAGAGTATTCAGAAAAGTGATAAGAGACATAACAGTTCAATAGAACCGTTATTCAAAAGATATCATTCGATAGACTGCTTCAGATGATCATTCTATGGAAGGTTTCAAATTTCTACTTACAATATACCTACCTAATTTACAATAATTAATCAACATATTCTCCAGTAGAACAAATGTTATAGGTATAATTTACAGGAAATAGTACCTAATCAAAAGTTAATCACTAGTGTTAGTTAGTTATCTGAAAAATATCATTCAATCGACTTTTCTAGATCATCGGACCATGAAAGATAACAAATCTCCAATTTTATATTAATAAGCATATCTTAGTGCCACACATTATTCGGAGGAACACATTTTAGGTACTACACCGGGAATAGTAGGTTCCTATATAATTCAACATTACATAATATTCACTTTTGAACGGTTATCTAAAAACATCATTCAATAGATCTTAATAGATGATCCATCTGTAAAAGATATTTTCATAATACCTATTTTGCTTTTATCCAAAGATGCAGATTCGTTTTTGAAAATTATAAATAAATCTCATTTTTATAACAGTGAGCCCAGACCTGAACCAGCTACGTTTGAAAAGCTATATTATGGAGAAATTGTACTTACTAGAACTAGGTACCATAAGCAACATTTGCACTCACCTTCTTTAATTGTGACAGCACTAATCACTAAATAGTATATTCACTAAGCTAAGGCTAAAGCAAAAACAATCACTCGATATTCGACTTGACCTTTTGACGAAGCACTGTTCTAACGAAATGATCAAGTTCGAATGTCTTTCTGTCTATAACCCTACCCGCTATCCCTTTGAATTTTAACATTTGGCGGTTCGGCGGTTCGTAACCACGTGACCGATCCCGATATAGGAGTTCGCATTTCGCTCATCGTGTTCGCATAGATCACCTATTTTTCATTTTATATTTTATTTATATTAACGGAATATGGAAAAACGCTCATATTTCAATAGGTGGTATTCAAGTTATCGATTTCGTTTTTTTCAAATTTAACTTAGATTTATTGTTTGAAGTACTTCCGGTCGTACCGAAATATTAGAATTTGTATTTATATCTTACTTCCAGAGCACAATATGCGTCACCTGACCAAATTGCCAGCTTTAGAGTATTGTATCTTCATAATTATTAATTCGATTTTTATCTATTATGTATCGAATTGAGCAGAAAAAAGGCCTTTCTAATAATACTTTTTTCCAAGGCATTTACATCTGAAGAAAAAGATTAACATTCCGAATATATTGCAGGCTGATAAAACTAGGCAATCTTAGACTTTTTTGGGGTGAGTCAATTTTTCCCTGATGTTGGAATGAAAATTCAACGATGACATTTTCACTAATACTAAACTTATATGTTAACAAGTGACACCTATTCGAACTGAAATCGATATTTACAATAAAAATATGAAGAAATACACCTACTGCGCCATTTGGAAAAAATCATTTCCGGTATAACCAATGTACTTCAAAAATCTTCTCTTTGTTGAATAAAAAAAAAACGAAGTCGATACCTTACATAGCGTGTTTCCATATTCCGTTGACAGCCGGTATAGCTCTTTGTCAGGCCGCACACCAAAGAAACATGATACGAGAACAAAAACATGGAATGTTTTCATTCATAAAAACACCCCGTGTCTTTTCAATCATTGAAAATGTTTGTTGTTTGCAGTATCATAAAAGAACGGAAAAAATGAGCATTTTCGTGGAAAACTCAATAAATCTTTGTTTAAGTACTTATTTAAGAAAACAAAAAACCCTCTAGCATAAAAATTGAGGGTCCTTACTCCATTTCATCCAATAGTTGAAGAGAATGAAAAGGACCATTAATTCATATTTTTTTTATTAAGTTGGGTAGGAAATATTTAAAATGTCATACGGTTCATAATGAATGCTGAATGCTGGAAACGACAACCTCCAGCCAAATTATGTGAACGTAGTTTACGTGTCATGGATTGCCGTGCAAGTTCAAGGAATTTTTTGTCACTACCTTTTAGGGGTCATATCTCGAAAAGGGATAGCTGAGAAAATTTTGTTGTAGAGAAGACTCATCTCAAATTTCACATGCTTAATTTTGTGGCATGAATTTAAAAACAACCTGTATCATACAGGTTGTATGTCTATGCGTATCTGCTAGTCGAATTCATACCTAAATGAATTATCATTTTCAATATGGTTTTTGGTATTGAAATTGTTGCATAGCATATCTGATAAACATCAAAAAATTGCTCACTTCTCTATTGCATGAAATGGATATTCTATAAACATTTTGAAAACAATTTTCGAAATGCAATATTTCCATCGACATCTTAAAAACATTCATAATCTTTGGTTGGGAGAATTTCTATAAATAATAGTTCTTAAGGATGAAAATCAATTCACAATTCTTTGACGTTTAAAGTTAGATATTTTATTAATGTATTCTAGATGAGCAAATATTGTCGAATAATGATGTCTTATTTCGATAAATGTGGCATGGCATATCTATTATACGTCGAAACGTTATTATTTTTTCGATAGTATCAATTAGATGTCTTATAAACATTTCAAAAACGTGTGGTCGAATTGAAATACAATTATCGACATATTTGAGACATACAAAACCGTACGTTTAAAGACAATATATACAGTATATATCTAAAAAATGTCAATCAATCTACTGTTTTATGACCATATGAGTTAGATGTTTTATCGATGTACTTTAGATGACAAAAAAGAGCCAAATGTTTATGTCTAATAGACGTAAAACAAAAGATGTCCATTAAACGTTAAATAAAATACCTCCTCCACGATTTTAAAACTTCGATATTTAATATACGGCTTTTGGAGGTGTGATCAAAAAGCTATAAATTTTTGGATATCTGCAGGATATAAAATATTTTCAGGTCTTAGATAATGCATCTAAAGGATGTCTTCTAGACATTATGTATAGAAAACATCTCAATTAGATAATCTTATTTCAATCAGATTTGAGAGCAAGATGGCTTCAGATCACTTTTAATATCTATTAGATGTCATTTAGATGTGAGTGTGTTGTTTGGGTATAGATGAAATCACCTTATAATCCTTCCTGAACGAATAGTAAAAGTCTAAAAATTCCTGAGGCACATCATAATTCCTCCAATAAAGCATCTCTATCAATTGGGTAAAGGCATTCGGGTTTGCGTCAAACGTGACCCCATCAGTCGTCGCAAACAACGCAGTACTTGGTATTTTAGAAAACACACCTTTTACCCTCGGCATGAATTCTAACTCTGGGGTGTAACTATCTGTTACGACGAACTGGGTCTCCGTTTTCATTATTAACCTCCCTAAAATCCTAAACACCGAGCAAAACATAGCACAAGCGTCAGTTGACCACGCCGATATACCCTGCCCGGCCTTATATACGTCTGGCACGCCAAATTTCGGTTTAAAAATTCCCTTTAGGTGAAATCTAATGACGCGTCCATCCGGATTTTCCAATGCTCCATTGGCCTTAAAAGACTCCTGGTAATGGGAGACTGAAACCTTCTGTAAAAATTCAGTGATAACTTCTTGAATTTCTGCATCATCCATAATGATTCTGTTTAAAATCCTGGGCTTTACGTGTTCTTTAAACCACATGTTCACCATTTTCTTTGCAAGTTGTTCCTGCTTATCCCCTAGCATAAAGGTAGGTTGCCGATTAAAATACCTCGCCTGTAGCACCTGTAACACCTGAACCGGCGATTTAGCCGAAAAGGAATTCCCAATTCCAGAACTATGGGCAAAATACGTGGTCTTTAATTTTTGAGGGTGTCCTCGCTTATTAACAGGCATAATCAACAGATCTGGATTGAAACAACCAGTCCTAAAATCTTCTGGTACAACCGCACTAGCCTCTAAATTCAGTGATGTAGTCAAGTCGTCATACGCCGCAGAAGGCGTGACAGTAGTTAGTAAAAGGTGCATGTCTCTAGGCGGCTGTTGTGGTTTCAAAACCACATCCACATCCAAATCTGCTTGTATATAGGGTCTCACAGTTTCTGTAGGAAAAGTCAACCACGTTTGTGAGTGATCATAAAATTCTGCGTCTAACTGCAACTTTTGTTGCAATTTTACCGCTTCATCGCACCCGTCTGTAACGATGTATAATTTCTCAGTGTGTCGACTTAACCCAACAATCTGCAATTCCTCCACGGACGCGGTAGTCCCGTCCGCTATGGTACAATACAACACTGCGACTTTTGTTGTTCCTCCTTGATTTGCCCTCACAGTGTTTTTCTCTTCCTCAGTTTGGTTCTTCGCTGACAGCTTAGTAAACGCCATCTTCACCGCAGTTAATTCCCTCGGCAACTTTTCTTGCGTGCAAAATTCGATTGATCTTGTAATTGCAGACCTCGCCTGCATACGGTATCCAAAAACCTTGTTCAGCATTGCAACAGTATCTTGAGGATTTCTGAAGTTCACAAGTAACTCGTGTGTGGAGACCTTATTGAGATCGATATAATTCCCAATGTACAGGCCTTCCGTGGGTTCCTAGACCTTTGTCTGACGATCATCACCCACCAAAAAGATCTCCTCAGCACCATTTAAGTAAGCAACACAAGCTAAATATTCATAAGGCATACTAGTGAACTCGTCGACGAATATTCTCCTACAACCTCGCGTCTCCATCGCGCGGTGAGTGGTTTTAAAGAGTAGATCGTAACTTCTCCTTTTTCGTCTTTCAAATCCACATAGTCTGGTCTCAATTTGGTAAAAGGTGCCATGACCAAATCCTCCTGTGTCGCTAGCTGTCGAATTAGATAAGACTTCCCGCAACCCGGGCCGGCCTTAACGTAATAAATCTTTGGTCTTAGTGAGAATCCAGAAGTAGGTAGGTTGTCGTACGCCCTCTTCTTTACACCCGCTAAACCTGGTGGATCATTGTCTGTATCTATTAATTTTCCTTTCAAGTCGTTTAGTTGTTCTGTGCTCAAAGTCATTTCCACCTCGGAAGGTTCCATGTGTCCACAGTCGACAATCTGCTCACCCAGCTTACCCAATAACTCCATACAAACCGGACAACTAGGCAAGTCGCCCTCAAATGGGTTGGCCAAATGCAAACCTGCACTAAACTCTTCCTTCACATCACGCGGAGAAACCTGTACGAACTGGAAACTCGCGTCTTCACTATCCAAAACCAACTTATCCACTAAGTGCTCCGCAACAAGCCAATCCCACAATAAGGCAACAGGGTAAAATATGCCCCTACCAACGGTTCTAAACATCGCCACAAACTTCTCGGCGATAGACCCTATATTGATGTTGTCCTTTACAAGTTCGGTTTGTTCTATCATGGTCTTGGCGTAAAAATAGATGGTTAAAGCAGCCGGGGCCACCATTCTTTTCGGTAACTGCCAAGGTTCTATCAACTCTTTTGTTATTAGGGACATACCTCCCATTCTTCTCCTCATATAAGCGATTGTGTTTGTGTGCGTCATTGACCTAGGGTCCAAAGATAGCAGATAATTTACAGTATCCAAAAACTCGCTTTCGTTCATAGAAAAATATTTAAGTGGCTTCATCATCCTCCCGGTTCTCTTATTCACACAAGACATGATATCCAAAAGCTTCACATATCTATCCCTCTCGGGCAATTCCACACTCCGCACTATACCTTCTACGTTCCTACACCTGTAAATCTTAAAAGTACACATTGGGCCAACACGTGAGGAAATCTCCACCGCTAGCTGGATGGGGTGGTTCTTATTAGTGATCAAGGGTGACCTCAACAATGTACTCCAAGATTTTTTATCATGACAATAACCGTTACAGAACCCGTGTCTAAACACCAAACAAACCTTACCGTCACTACGCTTAGTGACGCTGTACACAGGGTTCTCCGGTAATTCGTCGAAAATGAGTTCTAACGGCAACAAACCGTAGCCATAAGCTATTTCCGCTCCTGTCCTCAAAAAGATGTCCACATAATCATCAGGACCGAAATTATAAAAAGAATCCTCGAAAACTAACGTATTCGCCGAAACTGGCTCCAAATGTATGGTCTCTGGTAATTTATTTAGTGTCATGTAATCCTCGAAAACTTCTTTCATTCTCCAGTACCTCTTTACGAATGGCCGCATCTTCCGTGCGGACTCTTCTGCTGGCAAAACAAAAATCCTAGAATCTGTCTTTGCCGCCTTCTGCCTCAACATTTTACAAATGTCAGATAATGCAGGTCTAACCACTCTATCATAATCCTTATTTTCCTTTCCATGCACGAAGTAGTGAATATGCATTGTAATGAAGTTCAATTTTATAACTGAGTTACTGAGTAATTGATCTTCATTTTAAAATAATTTATTCGAGTTTTCATTTTAAATTCGTGAATTTTTATTCCGTTCAGAATTAATCAGGAAAAACCGTAGTCTTCATTTTAAATAATTTATCCGAGTTTTCATTTTAAATTCGTGAATTTTTATTCCGTTCAGAATTAATTCAAAACAATCGAAAAAACCGAACATTTAGCGATTGATTTTGTTTTTCATACAGAAAACATCGTAGAACCGTCCGCAAGAACAACGCCGATCGCCGATAACGCCGTTTTTTTGCATATACGTACGATAAGCCAGTTTTAAGATGTTTTTACCGAGGTACTCTCCTGCAAATTTTAACGTTTCTGCGCCTACCTTTTCCACCCCCCTCCGGAAGATTATAAAAGGCGGGGTTTCCCTACATCGGTAATTAGTTCCGAAATATTTTCTGCTTTAGTCGTATACCTTTTCAATTAGTTCCAGATTATTTTCTGTTTTAGACGCATACCTTATTAAATTGGTTCCGAATTTAGTTCTGCTTCAGAAGTATACCTTTTTAATTAATTAGTTTCGAATTATTCGCTGATCTAAACGTTTTCTAAATTTTTCTGAGCTTCCGAATTTTCTCAATTCTTTTACATTTTTGCTTCAAAGTGAGTGCTAGTGCAATTGAATTGTAAGTACCGAGCCGATTTATTGCAGTCCTATTTTTATCCCTCGTTGAGTCTACCTACATAGCTGTTCCGTCAGATTCCTTAACAATACCTTTCCTAGTTTGTCCAGGTGCCCGTAGTTAGTCTGCTATAGTACGTTTGTCCGTATAACCGGTGCCCGTAGTTAGTCTGTCCTTCATGGCGTGTTAACTCATGGTAAGACCGGAGGGCTGATGCAAACCAATGCTATAGTACGTTCAACCGAATACCTTTCCTGCTTTGTCCTGCTCCTTAGTGCCCGTAGTTAGTCTGTCCTTCATGGCGTGTTAACTCATGGTCAGACCGGAGGGCATAACCGAACCAATGCTGTAGCAAGTTCGACATATCCTTTTCAACCCTCTAATTTCACCTGGCCAAACCCAACCTGTTTATACGAGAAACAAGCAAAGTGGTAGACTACGTGGTGAATTCTAGGACTGAAAGAATATCGGACAAGTATAACCGTTGTGCACTCTTATACTGACCCCTTTTATTCCTGTTGTCCTGATTTTATCATATATTTGAATTCACCGTTTAAATTAACTTACTTTCTATTCTGGCTGACTCGTACCGGGAAAATATTTGTTTCTTATGAAAGTGCTCGCAGTCAGACAAAACTGACCAATCTTATATTTTGTATTGATTTCATATAGCGTTTTATTTCACTGTATTTTTGTATAACTATTTTTCGCTATTTGAATAAACTGTGTAAATTTGCTGTATTTCTGATTTTCTCTGTTATCGCTAATATCTTAGATAACGACGAACTCTGTCTCTGACTAGCAGCTGCCCTGGTAGGTTTGCTATTCTCCCTTATTAGAAAAAAAGAATAGCTGGCGCTCGAGGTAAGTTTCGCCGAGAAAACCACGTTACAGCATGTTGTTGTTATACTTCCTAATCTCTCTTGCGGAAGCTCCGACTATAAGAGTCTTTTCGTTGGTGTTTGTAATTTTAAACTCGAGTTCGAATATATCTCGAGTAAGATCTCTTGCCGCAACTAGTAATGGATGGTCGTTAGTCACGGACTTCCCACCGGTGAAAACAACCGGGAATCCAAGCATTTTCCTTAGTATAGCCTTTTGGCTAGTTGTCAACTGAACATTAACCCGTAAGGAATTGGCCAATTGTTCACGAAAGATTTTAGCAGCTTCTGGTGCACCTAAATTCGCAGCTCCAGTCGCAAGGGTGACATCCAACACCTGTTGAACATCCATGGCTCCGCGCACACAAGTTTCTCTTTGAATAAATCTTTGTGCCGACCCAGTGATTTTTAGAAAGTCAGGGGCAGCTCGCTAATTTACTCGCCGTATCCACTTAAATGAGCGACGCACTAATTTTATTTGTTAGTGTCTTGTTAGTGTGTTGTGCCTATAATAATTATATGATTCATTTCTGACAGTACCGAAAGATAAGACAGATGATCTTAAATTGGTTTTTAATTCATTTCACACCAGACTGCAGTTCACGGTTGAGAAAGAGGTAGACCGGAAAATTCCGTTCCTTGATATAATGGTGCATATATGTGATGACGGTAAGCTTTTGACCAGTTGGTACAAGAGTCCTACTAGTTCTGGGGGAATACTAATCTACTTTTCCACTCATGATTTCAAACTCGAATTGAGTAATGAAAGGATTGATCCATATAATAAAAAACCTGGGAAGTCCGCAGTTTCATCACGATACTAATGATGATTATAGCACAGTTTATGAGAAAAGATAACATTCACGCACATCTACCAGACGGGGATGATAATAGTGAAGGTATTAAGTATTACAAATTTCGTTCTGTGCCTCCGCTATCAATTAAACTTAATTTCATGTAGAAAAAAATCGGTTTAGCTAGTGTTTTATAACACAAAGAAGATGAATACATTATTTTATAATCTGAAAGATAACACACCTATATCACAAAGATCGAATTAGACATATCAGACACCTTGCCCAGATTGCGAAAAGGGGTATATAGGACAGACTAAACAGTACCTCCAGAATAGAATTAGACCACATAGATTAGATCGTCAAACAAACACTATAATATAGTTGACAAAACGGCACTAGCTAGACACCATTTCGAAGAATTTCGCTCATTTGATTTCAAGAATACCCGGATATTGAACTACTTAATATAAGAGGTGCGTCAGTGAGATGGTATATAAATATTAAACCCACTGTGAATGATAGAACTAGTACCCAAAATTTAAGTTCTGTTTATCTCAGTATTTTGAATTTTTACAGATTGAAAGAGAGAAAGAATATCAGGAACATATGTACCTTGCTTCGCATTCAACCTGTATTGTTTTGACATACATACGTTGAAATTGCCATTAGTCAAGTGGATTTCTATTTTGTAATCTCAAAAGTGATGTCTGTTCTAATTTATTATGATGGATGTTAATACCTGACAGTATTTTATTTATACAGTATGTTCAATATTTTATGTATCCAATCGTTAGCCGACAACAATTAATGAAGGGTGAGTCACCGCTCTCTAATCTTACATTCCATTATCCTTGATTATTATATACTTTTAAACATAACCTCAAACACAATTGAGTTTCATAGATATAGAATGTTGTTTAATTTAGTTCAGAATCATAGAATTTGCATGTGTGTTGTTTGAATTCGAATGTTGGAGAGTTCTTCTCCTTTAACCACTATTAGCATTCTATGAGTCTGCCCAGAGAGTTTTGTTTATACGCTTACAAATAATAGCATGTGCTTCATTCATTGAAATGATAGTTTATGTGTGAATTATGTTTGAAGATGTAATAAACAACAACGATGAATAATAATTACGTAGGTACTGAAGATGATTTTCAAAGATCAGTGATAGCTCGCTGTATTTTTCATAATCGAAAATGGAATGAAATCAAGAGAAAATATGCCACTTTTGTCGAAAACGATAATTTTATAATAACGTGATAGTTGCTTTGAGAGAACTACTTTTATCACCAAATTGAATGAAAATATTAAGTTTACGTTCATTTTATAATACCTTATGCTCAGAAAAACTTCAGTGTTCCGATTTCTAGAGGGGCATTCCTCATATTGAAATTTTGAAATGGCTCTATATTTTTTAAAATTCATTTGTGTTGTGCTACTGTGAACATTATTAACCGACGATTGATTTGTTAAAGAATTGGAAAACGAAATCCAAATATAAGAATTCTGAAAGAAAATCGTAAGATTTGGCGAAATCGTTCTCGCGAGATTCACCACAAAAACTATCAATCTTGACTTCATCTGTGTTAGGGAACATCTTATAAAGATAAATAAAGGACACCATACACCGTTAGGATGGTTGACTCAGAACGCATAATTGGGGAAACTCAAACAAGTAAACAGGAATTGAAAATATAATTGAGGCAACTGAGGTGCGAATTCTGATGAAGATAGAAGAACTCAAGTTTAGAGTGAGTCAGCTCGAGGCAGAAAATAAGTTTCTGAGCGAGAGGAACGAGGTTTTGGAAAGAGGTTACAGAAAAAATTGTGTTGTTGTGTTTTGTTTGGATAAAAATTTTGAAGATATTTCTCTTGAATTTGTCTTATCTGATCTGGTAGGTCGATTGGGTGTAAGTTTGAATAAATCAGATGTGGATGATTTCTATTGCTTGGGGAAAAAACAATAATTGTCCGGTGAAGATTAAATTCATTAGTTTTCTGAAAAACAGGAAATTTTGAGGAATGCTAAAAAACTAAAGGGGACGACGATTAGAATATCGCACGATTTAAGCCAAAAGCAACGTGAAGAATATAATATACTCCGGAAACAGGACTGTTATATACAGGGGGATAAACTTATTGTGAATGGTATTGCACACTCTTGTGATAACCTTGAACAGGAGGTTGAACATCCCAGAAATCCTTCAAGTGCTCCACAAACACCGGTGCCCCAGCATAGCAAGATAGAAGACGTCAAGGAATCCCTTACCCCTAAAACACTCACTGCTCCAGAGGGAAGTATCCATCGAGGACAGAAAGCTAGAAACCGGAAAGTGTTTCAGTCCCATGTGCAGATAGCGGCTGGAGGGAACACCAGAGCACAGATATCGAGTGACGCAAGACATTACGTGAGAACCAGATCAAACGCAGCGAATTTTGTTGGTAGATAATCAGGGTTTGAATGTTGGATATTTTAGAGACTTTAGATGATTGTAGGGAAATAAGAACAAAATATATAATAGTTGACATGAATTTTTGATGAACAGAAGATCAGGAATGTGCGTGGCATGGGATTTGTTCATTTCAAAATACGTAGTATAAAGAAAAATTGCGATGAACACCTCGTTTATCTGCAGGAAGTTATCGATAAATTAGATGTTTTTGTTTTGTCTGAAACATGGAGATTGGAACCGGTGAGTGATTTCAATATACCAGATTTTACTATGTATTACAATGAGTCAAACACTAAACAGAACGATGGTCTTGTGGTATATATTAGAAGTTGTTTAGCAGCTAATGCACAAATTATTCACTTTACCGAGACTAATCTTTTGAGGTTGACTTTTCGAGCAATCGCTTTGGAGAAATGTTAATGTAGGGATCACTGCTTCTTACAGACCTCCTTCAACTGACGTACAGTTATATTTAAAGGATTTGGAGGAGTATTTTCGTTGTTTTGATGCACAAGCATTGGAATTGTTCCTGGGTGATATAACCATAGATTTGATGAACTTAAATTCACTATCAGCAAATGTATATCAGAACCTTATTCTGGAGTACGGATTCATTTCGTGTATCAATGAAATTACAAGGGAGACGAATGAATCTGGCACTACAATTGATCACATTTACCTTAGAAAGGATCGCAGCTTGGATGATATAATTTTCGATCCTTCTGTCATTCATAATGTATAACAGATCACCATATCAAAAGAAAAATCAAAAATATGTAAAAGGATAAATTATAGTAGACTGAGGTCTTTTCTTGGGGATGAAAACTGGTCGTTTTCGGTGCCGAACCATAGAAATCATATGATATTTTTATGGATAGATTAGAGACGTATATATCTAGGACAACCGGGACCTATATTAGTAATAATAAAAGTGTAAAACTAAAACTTTGGATTACTTTAGGGTTGATAAATTCTATCAGAACTAGGGATTACATGAAGAGAAAATTGATGCGGGCATATTCAGATGATCTTGAAAGAGGGTACAAACAATATAGAAATAGGCTTAACAGTTTGATCAAACAAGTAAGGAATGAATACTATAAGAATTTGTTGCATGAGGTTGATGGAAATTGTGGAAAGACATGGAAGGTAATAAATAGCATTTCGGGTTAATATAGAAAATAGTAAAATAATGAGGAAGAGTGGGGGAATGGTAACAGATAATAAAGAAAAGGCTAATTTATTGAATGAATATTTTATTAACGTAGGTAAGAAAATGGCAGAAAAAATTAATAAATGCAACTTACCTAAAGACTTCCTAGGCGAATCTTCCGTGTCGTCTACTTTGTTTTTGGAGCCAGTA
Source organism: Propylea japonica (assembly GCA_013421045.1). NCBI lineage: Eukaryota > Metazoa > Arthropoda > Insecta > Coleoptera > Coccinellidae > Propylea > Propylea japonica. The sequence continues at coordinate 70,523,947 of CM024243.1, forward strand.
AGTGAGAATGAGGTTATTATTTTGATTTCGAAACTGAAAAATGGCTGTTCATCTGGACCAAATGGTCTTTCTTCGGAGCTCATAAAAAACTTACAGAAATTTATCTCGAAACCAATTGCTCACATTATTAATCTCTGCTATGAAAAAGGAATCATACCACATCAGTGGAAAGATTCAAGGGTGACTCAAGTTTATAAGGCTGGTAACAGAAATGCGGTGAATAACTACCGACCAATATTCGTAATCAACTGTTTCGCGAAAATCTTCGAAAAGACGCTCAAGTCAAGACTTGTATCATTTTTTAATAAACATGGTATCATAACTGAACGGCAGTTCGCCTTTATTAACTGTTCAAATACAGAAAACGCCATGATAGATTTCGGTAAAAAGATAGTGGAAGCATGGATGAGTCCTCGAAATGTTTGGCGGTATTCGTCGACTTAGCTAAGGCATTTGACACTGTGTCGCATGAGATTCTTTGGAGAAATTGTGTAAATATGGGGTGCGCGGGCAGGACTTACTACTCATGAAAAATTATTTATCTGAAAGAACTCAGACCGTCAAAGTTGGTAAGGAACTTAGCGAGAGAATGCATTTTAATACTGGTATACCTCAGGAAGGGTTCTGGAACCAATTTTATTTTTCATCTACATTAATGATTTAACTCGAATAAAAGAGTTTGCCGGTCATGTTGTTTGTTATGCTGATGATGCAGCACTGATATTTATAGGCGAAAGTTGGTACCATGTATATCGTACGGCAGAGGAAAACCTCCAAAAGTTGCGAATTTGGTTTGTGACCTCGAAACTGTGAGGATCTTACCCGAGTTACCTACTTGGGTATCCGCGGCTTGTCTCAGTGGAGACGGGGGGTTTTTTAAGGTGGGGAATCGAATATACGTGAGTAAGGAAAGGGCGCCAGGTAAATTTCTTCCCAGAAATACCCTAAGGAACAATCAACTCTAAAATTTACCAAAAGAGTTTAATGATAAAAACAAAGGTTTAATCAGGTAACCCAAGATACAGCTGCTTAGCGTTAGCAATAAGTAATTCCGGATAACTTAGTCGCAATTGAACGATAAGGAGGAGGCCGTTACTATAGGAAGAGAAAACAAAGACAAAGGGGAAATTGAGAAAAATCTACCGAGTCGCGTCGCTTGAGCTCAGGCGCATGCGCATAATATGATACAATAAATTTTGCGGAATTAATTCTTTCGAACGTTCAATTGGAACCTCACAAGTGAAGGAATTGTTACCTAATTTAAGCGAGATGTCGTAAGAATAATACGATAATGAATAAATGTAACTATAACACTTGCTTGCTTAAAAAGATTATATCAACGATAATAATAAATCAGTTGTTATATTTATAAATGTCTGTGAGAGTGAAGTTCCTAGTGAGAAGTTAGTTATAGATCTCAATCTCAATAATTCAAATATTTCTCAATATCAACGATAATAATAAATCAGTTGTTATATTTATAAATGTCTATGAGAGTAAAGTACCTGGTGAAAAGTTAGTTATAGATCTCAGTCTCAATAATTCAAATATTTCTCATTAGTCAGGACTTGCGTGAAAAATCCTAATAATCCTTCGATATCGGCAGATTCCTCTTGACAACTACTCCTAAATGTCCCTCGATTCTTCGATTCGAAGTTGGCTGTCCCTTGGAATCGGACTCCAAAATCGTCGTTAACTCGGCGATGAATCTCCAATTCTATTGAAACGTAGTGGTCCCCAAGGAAGTTACGGAACTACGACGTTCTACTAAAATGTTCTACTAACAGTTGGTCGAGAGGGTCGATACTAAGATTTAGCAGATACTTAAAGCCTGTCGATAAGAAATGACAATAAGAACTCCAAAATTTCATGGGAGTAGTGTAACGCAAAAAAGAAATTAATTGACCAATCTTAAACACAAAAGGGCACTAGAGACTGTTCAATAAATACCCAGTTGTTCGGGGCACTCAATGAGAAACTTTTCCACTAAGTAGAATTTTCCAGTGGTTTCACCAAAAATCAGCTCGATATACGGTAATAACTGTTGAAAAGAAATATTTAATTGGTGGAAAGCATTGCAGAAAATGTACATTGCGAAACATACCTGATCGAGGGAAATTTCAGATTCTCACGTGCAATCAGAACAGCAGGATATCCAAAATAATCCCCCTTCGAGAAAAATACAAAAAATACCAGTTTCTTCGAAACGAAAATGAGCTTGGATTAGCAATAATGCACAAGATTCGATTCACGAAATAAATCCCACAATGGATGACTACAAGTCGAAAATTCGAGAAATCGAAAATGATCACCATCTGCCTTAACCAAAAAATGCTCCATTCACAGATTACCTGGCCTGTCAATTTTTCTAGTTTGAACATCTATGATCGATAGCTGACACCTGTAGAGCCAATGCACGGAGTTCGAAATGACAACAATAACATAACCTGCAAACATCGTAACAAATCTATGATCGATAGCTGACACCTGTAGCGCTAATGCACGGAGTTCGAAATAACAACAATAACATAACCTGCAAATGTTGGAAAATATCGTCCAAATTTTGAACACGTAACAACTCTCCCTTACGAGAAGGGAAAAAAAATTGACAGGATGTTAATTTTTTTTCTCTTTTATGGAATAATCGAAATGTAAAAGAGCGTTCGACTACTGAAGGCCTCTTCACTAAAAACAGAAGATGGTCGAGAATACTGTCTCAACGACAAATATAATCGACCAGCCGAACCTCGAGACATGCCCAAGACTCTAACGATAGGAGAAACCGTCTCAACAAAAAATAATAATGAACGGAAATAAAGGAATAAGCGACTTGCACCCGAGATGAGGATACAAGACTAGGGCATGAAGTCTTATAGTTTTAGTCGAAAGTCTCGAAACGACCCCGTCACTCTTTGAACGACGGCAAATTCGATATCAAAAAGGAAATTCAGAAACAGAAGAAAACTTGCGGAAATGGAGAAGCCGACAAAAACAACAACCGGAAACACCGCAGCAATATTAAGACTATTACCCTAGCGAAAAAAAACCCTCACACATACATTCGACCTCATTAAAAGTAAGGGGAATAGTAGTACAGCAATGTAACTGTCGCGGACATGAATATACGGAAGGTCTTAGTTGTAATTCAGCCACTGAATGGGGGTAGTGATTACCCTAGTCGATTTATGCTTAAAGCAAGGACAGCCATCCTCTGCCCCAAAACTACCATTGATAAAACTATGGCGAATCAGGCGGGTGAGCCTTCAAATCTTTGGCATGCCAAATGCCAGCGGATGAACCTAAATCATCCATTAACTCATAGGTCCATGGAGATACAACCTGCCTAATAGTGAACGGACCAATGAATTTAGAGGCCAACGTTGCGGTAAACTTTTTAGAAGCATCCGACAAAACACAAATTTTGTTCCATACCTTCTGGTTCAATGAAAATTTGTCATCACGTCTACGGAGGTCGTTATACCGTTTACTCCTGTTGTAAGCCTGAGTGGGGTGGGTACTCACTTCCTTGAATACCTTAGCGAGCCACTAGCACGCTTTTGTATATCACGAGACCTATATCAATCTGGATATTCTCCATATCCACCGAAAAGTCGGGAGAAGGACAAAATTGAGCTCTCGCCCAAAAACTATAAAATTGGGCGTGAAACCCGTTGCTTCATTTTACTAGATCGTAAAGCGGCTGATACTTTCGGAAGAAAGAGATCCCAATTAGTTTGATGATCGGAAACGTAAGCACTCAACATAGTTTTGGTAACACGGTTGACTCTTTCCGTAGGGTTGGTCTGAGGATGGTAGATGGTAGTAACGGAAATAGAAGGATGAACTCACTAAAACAGTCAGACACAGAAAGAATAAACTGATAACCCTAGAGGTTCTTGGAAGTGGTCCCATGAGATCGGTACTTATCAATAGCCAGGGCTCGGTAAAGATGGGGTTTTACTTAACATTAATCTAATTGGCTTCTTCTGCTCTGGTTTGGTCTGTATGCAGATGGTGCAGCGGCGAATATAGGTGGAAACATCTAACCTCATTTTAGGCCAATAATAATAATGAGACGCTATTCAAGCCAAAGTTTTTGTTACTCCCCTGTTGAAGACATTTCTATGTTATATTTAGGTTTAGGTACTTCGATTTAGTTACCTTTGAAAACAATGATAATAATGATTTTGTGAACTGTCAAGTGAGAAATAAACTTGTAAAACGTGAATCATTTTTTAATCAAAAACTGTTAAATTTGTACAGTTTTTTACATTGGTCCTTCGAGCTGTGCAGTTTCGTACTGCTAATTGGTAAAATTGCATTTGTTTCGCCCTATGGAGAAGAAGGCAGACCCACCAAGAAGAAGTACAAGATTGACGAAGGGGATTCCACCGACAAGATTAGGCGTAGATTCAGTCGACAAAAATAAAATGGTCTCTAGAAGTGAAGCAAAGTTGTCTAGGAATGACCAAAAATTGGATGTTGAGGAGGAATCTACGACTTTGGGAGAAAAAGTAGTGGATCCGTTGGTTCAAAATTCTTCTGTAGTTCGGGAGGAACAAGAGAGACATATTGATGAGAAATATATGAGTGAAGATGATTCCAAGAGTATTCGTTCGAAATCGAGCTGTAAATCCAGGATTAATTTGGAAATGGAAGCACTGAAATTACAAGAAAAATTTGAACATGAGGAGTCCATGGAAAGGTTGCGATTGATTCGGAATAAAAAAGAGCTGGCTTTCAAAGAGCTAGAACTGAAAATGAGAATGCTCGAAGAGGATTATAGAAGTGATGATGGTTTCCAAGAAGACACCCAACAAAATATTCAAGATAATCCTCAGAAGGTGAAAGATTGGATACGAAGATGTGTTCCTGTTTCTAATTTGGAAGGTTACCCCGACTTAGGTTTGCCTTGTAGGGAAGGAAAAATTGGAGACAGGTCAGACATGTTATTGAAAATTGTTGAACAATGTTCCAAAAATACGGAAAATGTCACTCAGATTTTGAAACGTCAAAAATTGAGAGAGTTACCTTTGTTTTCGGGAGAGCTCACAGAGTGGCCGCTTTTCATAAATGAATTTAAAAGATCTTCTGAATTTTATGGACTGAATAATTATGACAATTTATTGAGATTAGATAGAAGTTTGAAAGGAAAGGCACGTGAAACTATCAAACCTCTTTTGAGTTCGCCAGATAATGTGAGTAGAATAATAAAAATGTTAGAAATGAACTTTGGTAGACCTGACTGGATAATTTTGAGTTTAATAGAAAAGGTAAAGAATTTTGGACATGTTCGCGAAGATAAATTAGATACTTGCATTTCATTCTCAAATGCTATCAATAATATGGTGACGACAATGAAAAATATTGATTGCACTCTTTATTTGTTCAATCCAGAACTCCTGTCAATAATTGTGGAGAAGCTTTCCCCAATCCAGAAATACAATTGGGGTAAGTACAAATTGCGAAGAGATAAGGAGTCATTACCAACATCATTGGACGACTTTGCAGTATGGTATGAGGATGAATTAGGTGCAGTGGCATCAATTTCGAATTCCGTTTTCAAATCAAAGGGTAACTTCAAGAAAGAGACAATTTTTTCTGTGAATTCTGATTCTGAACGAATTCTAACTAAGAAACTATGTCCACTCTGTAAAGAAGATGGCCATAATAATGTATCGAAATGTCGAGTGTTTCTTGATAAAACAATACCAGAACGAAGAAAAATTACTTCTGAATTTAAATTGTGCTTTTCTTGTTTGACTTTAGGGCACAGTTTCAAGCGGTGCTATAGGAAGAAAAAATGTGGCGTAGATGGATGTATAGGAAGACATAATCCTTTGGTTCACCTTGCTATCGCTACAGAAACATCGACCCAGCAAAATCCAGACTTCTGTGGCCAACTCGCAACTGAGCGACAGTCTGTCTTACTGAGAATAGCAGCAGTTATTCTTCGAGGACCAAACAAGGAAGTTACCACTTTCGCCCTTTTCGATGAAGGCTCCACATGTTCATTGATAGAAGAAGAACTGGCCAACGAGTTGGAGTTGTCAGGTCCTGTCGTTCCTGTATGTTTTCAATGGACAAATCAGGTAACCCATTACGAAGATGATTCGAGAAATATTTCTGCTGAAATAGCTGGAGGAATTAAGGTGAAAAGAAATTTTTATAAAATTAAAAATTTAAGAACTGTAAGAAATCTTCAATTGCCTCAACAGAATTTCGACATTGCTGAACTTCTCAAAAAGTATCCGTACTTAGATCACGAAGTCTTACAGTCCTTGAACAATGCAAAACCTAAAATCTTATTAGGACAAGATAACTGTGGGTTGATTATTCCTCGACAAATAATACAACCCCGCTTGAACATGCCAATTTTATCGAAATCGAAGTTGGGGTGGACAATTCATGGACAAGTTTCCAGCAAATCCCCTTCAAATTCCTCTTTTTGCATTAATTTTTGTTGTTCGAATGAAGAATTAGACATTTTAGTAAGAAGTAGTTTCAAATATGAGGATTTTGGAAGCAAATCAGACAGTGATATATTTTCTTAGATGATAAAAAAGCTTTAGAAATCATGAACAACACTTTGCGGTATAATGGAACACGTTATGAAATAGGGCACCTATATAAAACTAAAGACATAAGCTTTCCTGATAGTAAAATGATGGCTTTAAAGCGCCTAGCATGTATGGAGAGAAAAATGGATAGGGACGAAAATTTCGCTCTACAATATATAAACAAAATCGAGGAGTACGAACGCAAAGGTTACGCCAAGAGATTAGAAAGCCACGAAATTACAGAAAACCCAAAAGACTGGTATCTTCCACATTTTGCAGTTTGGAATATCAATAAACCTGGAAAAATAAGATTTGTTCTTGACGCTGCAGCGAAGAGTTTGGAAATTGTCTCAATGATTTCCTTTTTCAGGGACCAGATTTCGTTCCGTCTGTCGTTTCAGTGTTATGGCGATTTGACAAGGAAAAATAGCATTTAGTGCTGATATTGCGGAGATGTTTCATCAGGTTCTTATCCGAGAAGAGGACAGATGCAGTCAACGGTTCTTCTGGCGGGGAAGAGACAGAGTAAGCAAGCCTGCAGTGTACGAAATGAATGTTATGATTTTTGGTGCAGTTTCATCTCCATCTATGGCTCAATTTGTGAAAAATAAGAATGCAGATTTATGGGAGAAGGAGTTTCCAGGTATAGGAAGAGCCATTAAACGCCAGCACTATGTTGACGACTATCTGGATTCTTGTGACTCGGAAGACGAAGCAATTCAGTTGGTGAAAAATGTCATCTTAACACATAAGAGAGGTGGCTTTGAAATAACGAAATGGATAAGTAATTCTCAAAAAGTTTTGGATACAATACCAGCAAATTTGAAAGCTGATTCAATTTCTAAAGAAATTGTTGTTGAAAAAATTGAAAGAATTTTAGGACTCAATTGGTCCCCTCAAACAGATGAGTTCATTTTCAATTTTAATTTCAAAAAATTGCCAGACGATTTATATCAAGGATTAAAAATACCTACAAAGCGTGAAGTTTTAAAGGTAGTCATGTCAGTTTTTGACCCTCTGGGTTTTTTGGGTTGTTTTATGGTGAAAGCTCGAATTCTGATTCAGAATATATGGAAAATCGGCATAGACTGGGATATGGAGATTCCGGGAGAGTTTTTTCAAAATTGGAAAAGATGGATTCAGGATTTAACTTCCTTCGTGCCTATTAAAATAAAAAAACCATATTTTCCTTCATTTCCTTCATTGTCTCTGGAAATGGATCTCCACATATTCTGCGATTCCAGTGAGAAAGCTTATTCTGCTGTTGCTTACCTGAGAACACAATATGAAGGCAATGTTTCGACTAGTTTCGTTTCTTGTAAATTTAAAGTGGCTCCTATTAAGCAACAAACAATACCAAAACTAGAACTTCAGGCAGCTGTTTTAGGTGTAAGATTGGCAAAATCCGTAGTACAGGAAATTGAATATCTATACGTCATGTATATTTTTGGACAGATTCATTTGTGGTCTTGCAACAAATAAGATCTGTATGTAGAAGATTTCCAGTTTTTGTTGCTAATAGATTGGGAGAAATCCATGAGAACTCAGAAATATCGCAGTGGCATTGGTTACCGTCTGAGGAAAACGTAGCTGATATGGCAACAAAGGAAAGCCGAAATTTCAATTTTTGGTATGGTTATCTGGTCCAAAATTTTTGAAACTTCCTGAAAGAGAATGGCCTTCAGAACCAAATCAGTCTACTGAAATCAACTGTCTTTTAACAGACGATGCAGTAAAAAACAGATTTGTAGCAATGCCAGATGAGACTAGATTCTCTAAGTGGATGCGACTTCTGAGGAGTACAGCCTGGGTGCTATGTGCCACACATATTATGAAACTATCAAAACAAGAAAGAAAAAATGTTTCTCTTGAAGATTGTTTTTTGAAAGAGGCATTCAATCTCCTAATTCAAAAAGTACAACAGGATTGCTTTGAGGTTGAGATAGCAAATCTAAAGAGAAACAAATGCGTCTCTCGTAGCGATAGACTTTTCAGGCTATATCCATTTATAGACGCAAATGATTTGTTTCGGATGAAAGGACGATTTTTCTTCAGTGAAGAACTAGGTCTTCGCGAAAATTTCCGGAATCCAATCATTCTTGATCCAAAGCATAAGATTACTGAGTTGATCATACAACACTTTCACGAAAAAGCTAACCATATAGGCGTGGAAACAGTACTGAACAATTTGAGATCACAATTTTGGATTATTCATGCTCGAGCTGCCGTTAAAAAATGTTTTGCCAAATGCCAAGGTTGTAAAAGACAGAAATGTATGCCAAAAGTTCCTCCTATGGGTTTCTTGCCGGAACACCGTTTGCAACCCTTCGTTTACCCTTTTACTTATACAGGCATTGATTTTTTTGGACCCATGACGGTATCGATAGGAAGAAGAGTAGAAAAACGGTATGGCGTGCTTTTTACATGCTTAAATATAAGAGCCGTACACATAGAAATGGCTGCATCTCTGGATACTTCCTCAACAATCTCAGCTATCCGGCGATTCATGGCTAGGAGAGGTCAACCGATTGAATTTAGAAGCGATAATGGTACGAATTTCGTTGGTGCAGATAGGGAGTTGAGAGAATATATTCAAAAGAATTGCAATCAGATGGAAATTTCGAATCAACTCTCCACTGAAGGTATTCGCTGGAAATTCAATCCTCCAGCGGCTCCACATATGGGAGGTATATGGGAGCGGATGGTACGTTCCATAAAAACTGCTCTAAAAGTTGTTTTGAAATCAAGAAATCCCAAAGAAGAAGTTTTATCAACTTTATTGGCAGAAGCCGAGTATATAGTCAACTCGAGACCATTGACTCATGTTCCAATAGATCCAAACGAACCGGAATCAATAACACCCAACCACTTCTTGTTATTGAGGCCCGGAAACGTAAAGAATATTGGAGAATTTACAAGGGACCTTGATTGTAGAAAACAGTGGAGATTTGCTCAAGCCCTTGCGGATAGTTTTTGGAAACGTTGGATCTCCGAATATAGACCTACGATTTTAAAAAGGGAAAAATGGTTTTCTACACCTCAACCAATAAAAGTTGGAGATGTGGTTTTGGTTGTTAACGAAAAGGCACCACGGAACGAGTGGATACTCGGAAAAGTTTCGAGCCTGTATCCAGGAAGAGATGGAATTATTAGAGTTGTCTCCATTACGACAAAAAGCGGAGAACTCAAGAGACCAGTGAGCAAGCTTTGTATTTTAACCAGTTGATAATCTTTCACTTTTGGTTTGGTTGGTGGAGAAAATGTTGAATACATTTCTATGTTATATTTAGGTTTACTTTGATTTTAGAATACAAATAAATAATAGAAGTTACCTTTGAAAACAATGATAATTAATGATTTTGTGAACTGTCAAGTGAAAAATAAACTTGTAAAAGTGAATCATTTTTAATCAAAAACTGTTAAATTTGTACAGTTTTTTACACCCCCATGTCCACAAAGAGGACTATCATGATGCAACCGGAGAATTTTCAAACGTTTCTCTTTGGGGACTACTAACTTCCAGGACGCATCTTCGGAAACCAGCTCTGGAAAACGAGAACGCACATATTTATAAATGACATTATTATCTATCCTCCACTGGGGGTATTTATCCGGATACTTTTGTATCAGAGATTGCATCTTCAGATACCAGGCATCCTTAATTTCAATCTCAGGCATAGGGTTGAAAATCCGGACATCATCTACCACCGGAACACTTCTGGAGAGAGTGTCGGGAACGACATTGTCTTTTCCTTTTCGATGTACCACATCGAAGGAATATTGTTGAAGACGGACGGCCCATCTGGCTATCCTACCGACAGGATCCTTTATATTGTTCAGCCATTTCAAGCTGTAATGGTCCGTGACGACCGTGAAATGAACCCCTTCGAGATATGGCCTAAGCTTTTCAATGGCAAATAAAACAGCCAAACATTCTTTCTCTGTCGTGCTATACTTTCGTTCGTTCTTATCTGACGATCTGCTGAGGTAACTTATCACTCTCTCACCTAATTTGGGATGAACTTGGTACAAGACAGCGCCCAAACCAAAATCTGACGCATCCGTTTGTACATAAAACGGAAGGGAATAATCGGGACACGATAGAACAGGAGCGGAAACGAGACATTCCTTTACTGTATCCAATGCCTTCGTACAGACCTCAGTCCATTAGAACTTCTTGTTCTTGTGGAGAAGATTTGTAAGCGGACTTACCACTGAGGAAAAATTCGGGACAAATCGGCGATACCAAGAAGCCAAACCTAAGACCCGGCGAACTTCGGAGACTGTCTTAGGTATTGAGATATTAAGGATAGCTTCAACTTTCTCGGGATCTACATGTAAACCGTTCTTATTGACAACATATCCTAAATACTTTAGGTCTGGTCTACAAAACTGACACTTCTGTTGACTCAGCGTGAGTCCAGCTTCTTCAAGTCGTCGAAATACCTCCTCCAGTATTTCAACATGCTTCTCGAAGGTGTCCGTTACAATGACTATGTCATCTAGATAGACAAAGACATAGGTTTTTAGTGCAGGACCAATAATTCTATCAATCAGTCTTTGAAAAGTAGCCGGTGAGTTCGAGAGACCCATCGGAAGCCGTTTTAAAATGAAAAAGCCCTCGATTGGGCATACAAAACGCTGTTAAAGGTCGCGATTCCTCTGCCACGGGAACTTGAAAATAGGCAGACTTAATATCCAATGAGGATAGATATCTTGCATTCCTCAGTTTATCTAATGTAGCCGAGACAAAAGGGATAGGGTAAGCATCCTTGACTGTCACCCGATTCAATCTACACAGAAACGATAGGTATTATCTTTCTTCTTCACCAATAATATAGGCGAGGACCACGGGCTGTTGGACGATTCAACAACATCATCGGCTATTAATTTTTCCAATTCCCTATCGATATGAGCTTGCATCACGGGATTCACAGGATAATGCCTTTGTTTAATTGGAGGCGAGTCTGTGCGGATGGTGTACTCAACTAAATTAGTGCAACCTAGTTTATCGCCCATTCTCTCGAAGGCTTCAGATACTACCGACTGTAGCCGGCGTACCTGCTCCTCCGATAAATCTGTGTCTGATTGTAACGCACTTATGGATGCCATACAGGATCACAATCAGAAGTGAAATGCCATCCTTCCCTGCGTAGGTCTGGCACAATACCCATGAGCTTCCAGAAATCAGCTCCCAGTATCAGAGTATGCGGTAGAGAAGGAACGACAACACACTCAATAATTTAATTTTCCCCTGTAACTCGAAGGGAACATTAACAGAGCCCCGTGAAAGACATTTCTCCCCATTAGCGACAGAACAGTAAATAGGATACTCATCAGTCCACGGCAAAACCAGACTCTTGAGAACACTCCAACCCTTACTGCCCACAATAGTACGAGAGGCACCGGAATCTAAAAGCCCCAACATTCTGACATTCAAGATAGCGACCTCCAGATATGGACGCTCGCCCCAAACGGTGCTGGACAAAATGAAATCCAGGACAGCCTTTTGACTGTCAGAGATCTCATTATTTCGAGATTTATCAATCGGAATCGAAACGTCACAGTCAGAGGAAAGCATCCGATTGTCTACTTCCTCCGCTGTTCGTTTCCCTGAATCTTGCCACATTTAGGACAAGTCTTCACGGTATAACCTGACAAACCACAACGGTAGCAATAAGAACTGGTCTGGGCACGAGGACAATTTGCCCTGAGATGACCAACCTCCTTAAAATTCCAGCAAGCTGGAGCCAAAGCACCATCACCTGAAGGTGCATTGGAACTACAAGAGGTAGAAACCTCCCCGACATAGGCCAGATCTGCCTCAATCCATTCTTATTTTTAGGAGGTTGGCTATATTTAGCTATTGCCTCCTTACGGATCTCTAACTTGCGAAACAACCCTAATAACTCTTTCACTGAGTCGACCGATACCAAACCTAACTGACTCTGAAAGAACGGAAGAATATTATTCATCAAAATCTGTACCCTGAGCTTCTCCTTAACCGGAATAGTGAGATTGTCGAACATATTCTGCATTCGAGCGATATAAATACCAATAGGTTCATCCACACCTTGAGTTCGGCGCTTTATCTGCTCGAACAATTCCACGTCATAAAAAGGAGATTGAAATTGTTCCCTTAAAGCCTTGACCAATTCCGACCACGACTTTATCTCTTTCCTTACCGAAAGATACCACTGATGAGCATCATCAATGAATAAATCCCCTGCAGAACAAAGCAGTTCTGCCTTGGAAATATTTCGAGATACACAAAGCTCTTCCACTCTATCTAGAAAGGCACTTAGTGACAGAGTATTCTTTTTACCACTGAAGTGCAAGTTCCACTTGTAAACAGGAACCGACCTAACCTCTTTTTGCTTAGAAGAGAAGGAACTTTGATGCGAATTAGTCGAGCCATCATCTTCATCAGAATCTGATGATGACCCTGATTCACCTGAGGAGTTGGACTCCAAAGTTAACATAGATATGTCAACATAACTCTTACGCCGCGGTGATATTTTTTGCCTTCTTATTCAAATCTGCTTGCATATTTATCAGTCGCGCACTAAGATTAGATTTGATTACAACATCCCTAGGGGTCACTGGCGAGGATCTATTTATCCTACCCAAACAATGACAAAGCTTGGATGAGAGTTTACGAAATTGGGAATCTTCTTATCCCCATCAAATTGATCGATAGCGGATTGCATGGTAGCAATCTTACCACTAACATAGGTATTGTCTTCCTCGAATTTAAAAGGATAATCAGGATAACTGAGAGATGAACCCTTCTTTCCATACTTGAGAACATTACTAAGGGTTTTACGCATTTCAGCAACAGTGGTCTGGTTAGTAATACCTCGAAAACCTAATTCATAGGCTAACTCATCCTTCTCCAAACGATTAATCTCCATATTATTATCCATATTATAAGAGAAAACCTGGAAGGAGCTCAGAAAAATGATAGACGATACGAGAGGAACAATAAGCGAAATATGAATGGCACGAAAAACGGCGATAACCAGATCGAAAAACGAAAATCTAGCGATGAACGATAATAACCAGAAGTTAAGCGGAACGATAAGTGACTATCGGAATGATAATAAAAACAGTCAACAAAAAAATGAACAATGCTAAAAGAAACCGGAATAAGCAGCACTTCTTTCAAGGCCCCACGTTGGCCGCCAAAATTTGTGACCTCAAAACTGTGAGGATCTTACCCGAGTTACCTACTTGGGTATCCGCGGCTTGCCTCAGTGGAGACGGGGGGGTTCTTTAAGGTGGCGAATCGGATATACGTGAGTAAGGAAAGGTCGCCAGGTAAATTTCTTCCCAGAAATACCCTAAGGAAGAATCAACTCTAAAATTTACCAAAGAGTTTAATGATAAAAACAAAGGTTTAATCAGGCAACCCACAAGATACAGCTGCTTAGCGTTAGCAATAAGTAATTCCGGATAACTTAGTCGCAATTGAACGATAAGAAGGAGGCCGTTACTATAGGAAGAGAAAACAAAGATAAGGGAAAATTGGGAAAAATCTACCGAGTCGCGTCGCTGAGCTCAGGCGCATGCGCATAATATGATACAATAAATTTGCGGAATTAATTCTTTCAAACGTTCAATTGGAACCTCACAAGTGAAGGAATTGTTACCTAATTCAAGCTACATGTCGTAAGAATAATACGATAATGAATAAATGTAACTATAACACTTGCTTGCTTAAAAAGATTATATCAACGATAAAAATAAATCAGTTGTATATTTATAAATGTCTGTGAGAGTAAAGTTCCTAGTGAAAAGTTAGTTATAGATCTCAATCTCAATAATCCAAATATTCTGAATATCAACGAAAATAATAAATCAGTTGTTATATTTATAAATGTCTATGAGAGTAAAGTTCCTGGTGAAAGTTTGTTATAGATCTCAATCCCAATCTTCAAATATTTCTCAATAGTCAGGACATGCGTGAAAAATCTAATAATCCTTCGATATCGGCAGATTTCCTCTTGACAACTACTCCTAAATGTCCCTCGATTCTTCGATTCCAAGTTGGCTGTCCCTTGGAATCGGACTCCAAAATCGTCGTTAACTCGGCGATGAATCTCCAATTCTATTGAAACGTAGTGGTCCCCAAGGACGTTACGGAACTACGACGTTCTACTAAAATGTTCTACTAACAGTTGGTCGAGAGGGTCGATACTAAGATTTAGCAGATACTTAAAGCCTGTTGATAAGAAATGACAATAAGAACTCCAAAATTTCATGGGAGTAGTGTAACGCAAAAGAGAAATTAATTGACCAATCTTAAACACAAAAGGGCACTAGAGACTGTTCAATAAATACCGAGTTGTTCGGGGCACTCAATGAGATACTTTTCCACTGAGTAGATTTTCCAGTGGTTTCACCAAAAATCAGCTCGATATGCGGCAATAACTGTTGAAAAGGAATATTGAATTGGTGAAAAGCATTGCAGAAAATGTACATTGCGAAAATACCCGATCGACGGAAATTTCAGATTCTCACGTGCAATCAGAACAGCAGGATATCCAAAATAATCCTCCTTCGAGAAAAATACGAAAAATACCAGTTTCTTCGAAACGAAAATGAGCTTGAATTAGCAATAATGCACAAGATTCGATTCACGAAATAAATCCCACAATGGATGACTTCAAGTCGAAAATTCGAGAAATCGAAAATGATCACCATCTGCCTTAACCAAAAAATGCTCCATTCACAGATTCACAGAACAGCAGGATATCCAAAATAATCCTCCTTCGAGAAAAATACGAAAAATACCAGTTTCTTCGAAACGAAAATGAGCTTGAATTAGCAATAATGCACAAGATTCGATTCACGAAATAAATCCCACAATGGATGACTTCAAGTCGAAAATTCGAGAAATCGAAAATGATCACCATCTGCCTTAACCAAAAAATGCTCCATTCACAGATTACCTGGCCTGTCAATTTTTCAATCATAGATTTTCAAAGGAAAATCTATGATCGATAGCTGACACCTGTAGAGCCAATGCACGGAGCAATGCACGGAGTTCGAAATGACAACAATAACATAACCTGCAAACATCGTAACAAATCTATGATCGATAGCTGACACCTGTAGCGCTAATGCACGGAGTTCGAAATAACAACAATAACATAACCTGCAAATGTTGGAAATATCGTCCAAATTTTGAACACCTAACAGGTTGAACAGTAACCTTCTCAGTTTAAATGTTGAGAAGACTGAGTTCGTTGCATTTTCTCTCAACTCAACTGACCAGCCGCAAAATATTACTTTCAGATTGCATGAACCCAATTGTAGCGAGGGTTTTTCATGTCGGTGTCAAAAGAATAGGAAAACTGCTGTGAAGAAGTATTTATGTAGGTCTTTTTATTGATCAGCATATGCGATGGGATAAACAAACTGAAAATATCTTGAAAAGAATGACTAATGTATAAGTTTTTCAGTTTAAGAAGTATACTCTCTACACAAAATTTTTTTATGCTGTATAGATCTTTAGCAGAATCGGTGATAAGCTATTGCATTGTTGTGTGGGGTGGCACCCGAAATTGCAATCTGGTTGCGCTGCAGACTTCTCAGAATACCCTGTTGAAAATAATTCTCAAAAAGGACAGGCTATTTTCAACTGACTTGTTGTATAAACAGTCAAAGGTATTCAATATAAGATCTTTATATAGCTATCAATGTCTGATATGGATGTTCTCAAATATTGACCAATACAGAGTGACTCCCTCTTTGAGAATAACCAGGTTTACAGAAAGTTCTCAAATCATACTGCCGCTGATTCGAAAGAGTAATACTCAAAGATATGTTTTTTTCTTCGGTCCAAAGATGTATCATCTTCTCCCTATCTACCTTAAAAACATTAAGAATATTATTAAGTTCAAGTTAAGTTTAAAGGATTACATGATGGAAAATCAGTTGATTTTTAACCCTCAACTGCTATCGTTGGGGTCAAATTTGACCTCACTCGTCATTAATTGTGTATAATCGTATGAACGCATCGCTGTAGATTCTTCCGCCTCTAGGTATTCTCAGTACTCACTGTGCCTGTGCCAATAGTAAATGCATCTTATTCTCGACTGCACTAGTTTTCGCGATCTGATTGTCTTGGGGTCAGTTTGTACCCTACCACAGTACTCACGCGAAAAA
Source organism: Propylea japonica (assembly GCA_013421045.1). Lineage (NCBI taxonomy): Eukaryota > Metazoa > Arthropoda > Insecta > Coleoptera > Coccinellidae > Propylea > Propylea japonica. The sequence continues at coordinate 70,540,680 of CM024243.1, forward strand.
TTTCGCGCTTCTTGATATATTGAAAAATTACTTCTTCATAATTGAAGATGGCAAATTCAGATAGTATAGTGGTAGAAGGCAAACTCATGAATGCTGAGCAGGTCATGTCTTATTTGAGCGAATTGGATACGGATTTTCAGAGTGATGAAGAAATTTTTCATGAGGATGACAGTATGAGGGCCGCAGAAAGTCATTGAAATTCATGATACTGATTCGAATATTTCTGAGACAGAATCCGAAGACAATATTGAGACACATAGTCGAAATACAAATTTCTTTTATGGAAAAAATAATTTCAAGTGGTCCAAAACTCCTCCAGCTCAGTCACGTATAAGACAACATAACATATTTCACAGTTTTTTTTAATGCAATATAATGCAATTTTTTTACTTTTCAGTACTAATCTTACTTCTTATAAGCTGAACACCAGCAATAGTTTTCACCAAAGAAATCAATAATGTTGTATAGAGGATAACTGTAAATGAAACCTTACATTGCAGCAATTTTTTTTTAATTACTTGAATAATCGTTGTTTTTTTTCGAAATGTTCAAATTATTCGACGAATAAATGTTTATTTCACTTCAGCAGACTTTGAACTTCACTCAATAAACAAAAAACTATCAAATATGGACAATTTTCATGGGTAGACATAGTTCAAAGTTTTGGGGTCAGAATTTACCCCCCCATATAAGAATCGTTATATGAAATGACGATAGCAGTTGAGGGTTAATATAATAATAATAATAATAATAATCCGTCTCCAACGGAAAATGAGAACACTATGTACAAAGGCCAACAAGCATCATCCTAATGCTGTGTTGAAAGAACAACAATTCCAAGAACTCAAGGCGGACAAGGCTTTGTGGACATAAAGAAAATGGCAGCTGAACAAATAAACAACTTGAGAAATTATTTTACAGATAAAGCAAACACATCGGACTTACATAAGATACTGATTGAAGCAGATTGTTCAACCCCTCTATTACTAAGCGAGCACCCTCATGAAAACACCACACAGACGGATAGTGATAAAATTCAAAGATGGAGAGAAAAGCCCCTACATGGAAGACACCTGAACGAGGTCACCCAGGAACATGTCGACATTCCTGCGTCGAACTACTGGCTGACTTCTGGAAGATTGTTTCCTGAGACAGAAGGTTTCCTCCTTGCCATTCAAGATCAAGTAGTGCAAACTAAAAACTATCAAATATATCATGAAGGATAGGAGCCTCACCGACGATAGATGCCGCTACGGATGCCAAACATCAGAAACAATCCAACATATCACAGGAGGCTGCCAAATGTTTGCTGGAAATGAATATAAGAGTCGACATGATGCAGTTTGTAAAATACTTCATCAGGAACTCGCCATCCAACTGAAGATTCTGCAGTCCGAAACAATTCCATATTATAAGTATCAGCCTGAAGTAATACTGGAGAACAACCTTTACAGGTTATACTGGGACCGCACAGTACTTACAAATTTAACAGTTGCTAATAACAGGCCAGATATAATCCTAGTGAAGAAAAAAGAGAAGAGAGCAATACTTATAGACGTAGCCATCCCGAACAACAACAATCTACGTCAAAAATATGCTGAAAAAATATCGAAATATCGAGAGCTTGAACTTCAGATTAAAGGCAGTGGGGAATGTCTAGTACCAGAACCATCCCATTCTCATATCAACCACAGGAATTATTCCTAAGAGCCTCAAGTCCAACCTCAAGGAGCTAGATTTGGATGAAAACCTGTTTAAAGTAATGCAAAAAGCAGTACTTCTTGGTACTGCTAGAACGGTAAGGAAGTTTGTAGGCCACGATGGACACCAGGAACAACCATGGAGGGAAACATTGCAAACCAACTACCACGACATCAACCGAGAGATCCAGGACCAAGCAACGAAGGACGAACAACCCAGGACCCAGGAGAAGAAGAACACCGAAGACCTCAGAGCTCAATCCCCCTGATACTTGCTATCCGGGATGAGTGAATGTTCCCCTTAGTAGGGAGTGTGATAGCCGATCGCTAGGGGGTGTAAAAAATCACACCTTTTCTACGCTAATAGGCTCAAATCGATAATAATAATAAATCCTCAGGGGCTCTGGAATGGTAAGTTCTAGAGTACGGGCTTAGCAAACCCGAGGTACCCGAGCTAAACCTGGCAGTAGGTATAAAATGCAACCCATAATGATGGTGCAATTAAGGAGTAGAAATATTGAGTCGCTGCCTGAGGATCGTCAGGGCATGTCTGGAGCTGGCGCTAGACATGACAGCATGCGGGACGTCAGTGGCAGGGCGCTGAGGAGGCGGGCCCCTGTCATACAAAACACTACAGCTCAACAGGAAGAACCAAGGAGGCAAACAACAGCAGTGCCACCCCCTACAAATAGTGCTACGCAGGATCTTCAACCAGCGTTCACTCAAGCAGGGTTACCCAGAAGACGCATGAAATGGACAAGTTGTATCAATGAAACGATCATGCGCATCTACTATAAAATAACAAACCTGGGTCAAGAACTAACTGGATACAGACAACGGTTATTCAATGAATTCAAGCGATGTTTTCCAGATCTACAAGTAACTGAACAGAGGATAGCTGACCAATATCGCGTAATCCTCAGAAACAAACTTATATCAGAAGACAGATTGCAGGAAATTAAAAATGAAGTTGTCAATGAATTAAACAACGAAGAAAACCATAATAGGGAAGAACACACAACTTCTGGAAACAGAGAGCACAACCATGGAGCAACACATGAAGAAAGAACAACTGAACTCCAATTACCGCTCCAAGAAGATATTCAAACGGACGACGAAACACAGAATGAACATTCATCACCTCAGGTTCATACCTCGGTAGAAACTGCCCATAAAATTTCGAACGAAGAACGACAAGCTCTAGTGGAACGTCTTGAATCAGCAATGCACAGATTATTCACCGAATACAACGGCACTGATCCACTCTCCAGACCAACACTACCTAGGATCAGATCATCCAAAAAGCTTGCAGTCATCCTCAAGATAATGAACACTGATGTCATACCAAAATTCCTTTCAATGGCAACACAACTGGAAACGATCCATCTCATCCTTTATTGTGCCGCAACAACTGTAGTGGAAGTGCTGGGCATGAAGACCAAACCAAGACAGCACTCAAATCAACCCTGTCCACAACCTCGCCTACCTCACTGGCAAAGGAGGCTGGAGGAAAAAGTTCAACGCTCTCGGCAGGACATAGGAAGGCTGACACAATATGAAAATGGCATCAGAACAATCAAGCTGAAATCGTTGGTGGAATCGATAATCTATCGAAATCGCAAGCACTCAAGCTATGAAGAAGAAAACACAACAGTAAAGCAGTGCATCGACACACTGAAACAAAACTCAGTGTCTACTCCGAGAGATTGCGAAGATATAAAGAGAGCAACAGGAGGAAGCAAGATAACATCTCCTTTGAAAACTCGGAGAAAAATTTCTACAGACATCTGGATGGAAAACAACAGAACTCCCCAAACATCTATCCGAATAAGGATGACATGGAAAAATTCTGGACCGAACAACTGTCAACACCTACTACTTACAACAAAAATGCCGAGTGGATAAAAAACGAAGAGAAAACTCAAACCAACACCGCACAAATGTCCCTTACGGTCATCACAGAACAAGAGCTTTCGGATATTCTCAAAGAAATGCACAACTGGAAATCACCTGGACCAGACGGGCTCCACAGTTTTTGGCTGAAAAAATTCAACTGTTTGCATAGTAATTTAACTAACGCAGTTAATGAAATTCTACGAGATCCAGAGAGTATGCCCTCCTTCCTGACAGAGGGTATAACTTATCTTCTGCCAAAAAATCACCAAAGTACAGACGATCCAGCAACGTACAGGCCAGTGACATGCCTGCCAACTATGTACAAGCTCATAACATCTTGCATTACACGTCGACTATACTCCCATTGCGAACGAAATAATATAATTGCATCAGAACAGAAAGGATGCTCCAGAGGTGCAATGGGATCCAAAGAACAACTGATAATCGACTCTATAATCTGCAACCAAGCCCATAAGAAGAGGAGAAATTTGTTCACGGCTTATCTTGACTACAAGAAAGCTTTCGACTCCATGCCGCATGAATGGCTCATAAAAGTTTTAGAGATCTATAAAGTAGATCCAAGAATAGTGAGCTTTCTCAAAACAGTTATGTCAACTTGGCGAACTAACATCGAAATCAGCGGAACAGGCATAAGAACTGGCACAGTATCCATCAGGAGAGGAATTTTTCAAGGAGACTCTTTGAGTTCATTGTGGTTCTGCATGGCAATGAACCCGTTATCAACTATTTTAAAATCCTCCAGAAAGGGATTCAACCTGAAAGGCAACACTAGCAATATGTTGATTAACCATCTTTTATACGTCGATGACTTAAAACTGATTGCAGCAAACAGAGACCAACTAGAGTGCCTACTACGACTAGTGGAGATGTTTTCCAAAGACGTCAGCATGAACTTTGGACTGGACAAATGTCGTTCCCTAAATATAGCAGGAGGGAAAATCCAACAGACACCTCTCACCTTATCTAACGGAGAAGAAATAAAGGCAATGCTGGCAGGTGATCTATACAAATACCTAGGTATGAAGCAATGTCAAAGGATAGACCAACGAGTGATGAAGGACGAACTAACAGCAGAGTTCACCAGAAGAATGAGGAGCGTTCTGAAAACGAAACTGAACAGCAGAAATCTCACAAAAGCTGTTAACACCTACGCTTGCTCAGTTCTCACCTACTCTTTCGGAATAGTAAAGTGGAGTAATACAGATCTCGATCGTCTCCAACGGAAAATGAGAACACTATGTACAAAGGCCAACAAGCATCATCCTAAATGCTGTGTTGAAAGAACAACAATTCCAAGAACTCAAGGCGGACAAGGCTTTGTGGACATAAAGAAAATGGCAGCTGAACAAATAAACAACTTGAGAAATTATTTTACAGATAAAGCAAACACATCGGACTTACATAAGATACTGATTGAAGCAGATTGTTCAACACCTCTATTACTAAGCGAGCACCCTCATGAAAACACCACACAGACGGATAGTGATAAAATTCAAAGATGGAGAGAAAAGCCCCTACATGGAAGACACCTGAACGAGGTCACCCAGGAACATGTCGACATTCCTGCGTCGAACTACTGGCTGACTTCTGGAAGATTGTTTCCTGAGACAGAAGGTTTCCTCCTTGCCATTCAAGATCAAGTAGTGCAAACTAAAAACTATCAGAAATATATCATGAAGGATAGGAGCCTCACCGACGATAGATGCCGCTACGGATGCCAAACATCAGAAACAATCCAACATATCACAGGAGGCTGCCAAATGTTTGCTGGAAATGAATATAAGAGTCGACATGATGCAGTTTGTAAAATACTTCATCAGGAACTCGCCATCCAACTGAAGATTCTGCAGTCCGAAACAATTCCATATTATAAGTATCAGCCTGAAGTAATACTGGAGAACAACCTTTACAGGTTATACTGGGACCGCACAGTACTTACAAATTTAACAGTTGCTAATAACAGGCCAGATATAATCCTAGTGAAGAAAAAAGAGAAGAGAGCAATACTTATAGACGTAGCCATCCCGAACAACAACAATCTACGTCAAAATATGCTGAAAAAATATCGAAATATCGAGAGCTTGAACTTCAGATTAAAAGGCAGTGGGGAATGTCTAGTACCAGAACCATTCCCATTCTCATATCAACCACAGGAATTATTCCTAAGAGCCTCAAGTCCAACCTCAAGGAGCTAGATTTGGATGAAAACCTGTTTAAAGTAATGCAAAAAGCAGTACTTCTTGGTACTGCTAGAACGGTAAGGAAGTTTGTAGGTCACGATGGACACCAGGAACAACCATGGAGGGAAACATTGCAAAACCAACTACCACGACATCAACCGAGAGATCCAGGACCAAGCAACGAAGGACGAACAACCCAGGACCCAGGAGAAGAAGAACACCGAAGACCTCAGAGCTCAATCCCCCTGATACTTGCTATCCGGGATGAGTGAATGTTCCCCTTAGTAGGGAGTGTGATAGCCGATCGCTAGGGGGTGTGAAAAATCACACCCTTTCTACGCTAATAGGCTCAAGTCGATAATAATAATAATCGTAAAGTGGAGTAATACAGATCTCGATCGTCTCCAACGGAAATGAGCACACTGTGTACAAAAGCCAATAATCATCCTAAATGCGTGTTGAAAGAACACAATTCCAAAACTCAAGGCGGGCAAGGCCTTGTGGACATAAGAAAATGGCTGCTGAACAGATAAACAACTTAAGAATTACTTTGTAGACAAGTCAACACATCGGACTTACATAAGATACTGATTGAAGCAGATGATTCAACACCTCTACTGCTGAGCGAACACTCTCATGAAAAACACCACACAGACGGATGAGATAAAATTCAAAGATGGAGAGAAAAGCCCCTACATGGAAGACATCTGAACGAGGTTACCCAGGAACATGTCGACATTCCTGCGTCGAACTACTGGCTGACTTCTGGAAGATTGTTTTCCTGAAACAGAAGGTTTTCTCCTTGCTATTCAAGATCAAGTAGTGCAAACTAGAAACTATCAGAAATATATCATGAAGGATAGGAGTCTCACCGATGATAGATGCCGCTACGGATGCCAAACATCAGAAACAATCCAACATATTACAGGAGGCTGCCAAATGTTTGCTGGAAATGAATATAAGAGTCGACATGATGCAGTTTGTAAAATACTTCATCAGGAACTCGCCATCCAACTGAAGATGCTGCAATCCGAACCAATTCCATATTATAAGTATCAGCCTGAAGTAATACTGGAGAACCACCATTACAGGCTATACTGGGATCGCACAGTACTTACAAATTTGACAGTTGCTAATAACAGGCCAGACATAATTCTAGTGAAGAAAAAAGAGAAGAAAGCAATACTTATAGACGTAGCCATCCCAAATAACAACAATTTGCGTCAAAATATGCTGAAAAAATATCGAAATATCGAGAGCTTGAACTTCAGATCAAAAGGCAGTGGGGAATGTCTAGCACCAGAACTATTCCGATTCTCATATCAACCACAGAAATTATTCCTAAGAGCCTCAATACCAACCTCAAGGAGCTAGATTTGGATGAAAATCTTTACAAAGTGATGCAAAAAGCAGTACTCCTTGGTACTGCTAGAACGGTAAGAAAGTTTGTAGGTCACGATGGACACCAGGAACAACCATGGAGGGAAACATGCAAAGGACGACTAACAGGACATCTACCGAGAAATCCAGGACCAAGCGACGAAGGACGAACAACCCAGGGCCCAGGAGAAGAAGAACACCGAAGACCTCAGAGCTCAATCCCCCTGATACTTGCTATCCTGGATGAGTGAATGTTCCCTTTAGTAGGGAGTGTGATAGCCGATCGCTAGGGCTCAAGTCGATAATAATAATACCCTTTATTTTCCTTATGTAACTGTCACAAATTTAGATCACAAATAAAAAGTACAAATAGGAAAAAAGGCGAGGTTCAGAGTAGAGAATGATCTCCCTCTGTTGTTCCACCTAACCCTTACAAGTCTCAGCAACAATAAATGAAACTGTAAACCCCCAAAATAATTCATATGCCCAATTCACACAAGAGTAACATTAACATGAAAACATAGACTCATACTGATCAGTTGTTTCTGTACTTGAGTTAATTCAGAAGCTCCCTCTTAAACTTATTCAACTCAAAAGTTTTATATACAGAAGGCAAAGCATTATATCTCCTACATATATCAAAACTGAAACATCTTTCAAATTTAACTGATTTATGAACAGGTGGTGTCAGCACATTTCTTCTCCTTATATTCAAATTATGTATGTCTGCTCTGAATTTTATCTTCCTATATAAATATGGAGGAGATTTAGTCATCAATATCTTATGATATATACCAAAGTTTGAAAATTAAACCTATCTTTCATGTTCAGCCACCGGCCTCAGACAACTTGTGTGATATATGTTCATATTTTCTGACACCATAAGCATACCTAAGACAGCTATTCTGAACCTTTTGTACTTTATATTGACACTCCTGGTCGAGAGCTGGCGCAAAAACCTGTGCGCAGTGGCTGAACTGAGACAGAACCAACGAATTACACAATGAAAGCTTCGTGTGGACTGGCAGGCATCTTCTCAACGGGTACAGCATTCGCATCACTCCGTAGCACTTTTGGACACACCTCGAAATATGCGTACGATATCTAAAGGTATTGTCCATGATGAGTCCCAAATTCCTAACATATCGACAACCGGGAGAGCAATGTCATCAACTTTAATTATTATTCTGTCACGTAATAACTGGCAATGTTTATCTTTTCCAAACAATATTACCGAGGACTTGGTCGAGTTCATATACAATGAATGTGCAGCTGACATGTTATATATTCGCCTCAAATCAGATATCAACTTACCTATCCAAGGCTTCATTCGGCTCATCTGGTCTGAACGAGATATACAATTGGGTGTCGTCAGCGTAGCAGTGAAATTTACAATGGATGATGTTTCTTATGAACTTATGCGTGTAAATAATAAAACAGAGGCCCAAGTAATGACCCCTGAGGCACCCCTCTGGATGTGGTCTTTCTTTCAGATAGTTTGTCACCCAATTTTGTTCTTTGAGACCTACCAGTAAGGAAGCTGCGGATCATCTTAACACCTCCCCCATCTATGCCAATTGACTCGAGTATTTTAAGCAGTAAACCGTGATCGACGGTGTCAAACGCCTTTGAGAAATCTAATAAAACTAGAAGTGTACACAAACCACGATCCGATGCATGCAATATATCATCAGTTATAGCCGAAAGAACTGTAGTACAACTAAAATTGCTTCTAAAACCAGATTGGTTATCAGGGAGTATGTTGAATGAGCTCAGATGTTTTTGAGCTGTTCACATAATACTGACTCTAATACCTTCGATAGAATTGGCAGGATATTAATTGGTCTGAAATCCGTAAGCGAAGCCGGTTTATCAGTTTTAGGTACAGGCGTTATCAAAGATTCCTTCCACAAATTTGGAAAGTAATTCGACAGTATACAAGAATTAAGTATATTCAACAAAACAGGATGTATAATTGGACCACACATATTGAAAGCAAAAATTGAAATACCATCAACTCCAATTGCACCCGTTTTTATCTTACTTAAATGTTTTAGTAGATCCTCCCCATTTATTGTTTTAAAAGTGAGTCTATCACCTTCCCAATCAGACGTGCAATACAAATCATCAATTACAGCTTGCTCATCTGGACTGTGACCCGCATGATGGACCGGAATATCGGAAAAATAGTCATTAGTGATTTTCGCATCAAGCCAGTCTTTATAATTCATATCAGGCCTAGAGTGAACCCCTAATTTTTTCAACAAGGAATAAGTAGATTTCGAATCTCGAGATTTTAACTCGTGGGTTATATACGCTTTTTTTTCATTCCTTATCATACTTGTTACCGTGTTTCTCAGTTGTTTATAATATTTCCATTTACTCACCAACTTTGTTCTCAAATATTCCCTCTTAGCCTTGTCTCTTAATTTCATGAAAAATTTTACGTTATCTGTTACCCAAGGTTCATAATTTTTTCTTGTTTTTACGGTTTTATAGGGAGCATGTAGGTCCAAAAGTGAGATAATTATGGAATTCAGAATTTCAATTTTCCTATCAACATCTCTTATGTAATATATTTTTTGTAAGTCAGTTCCACACAAATCAGCTCTGAACTTATCTACATCAACGCGTTTTAAATCTCTATAAGTGTATTCAATAAGTTTACTTCTGCTTTGTTTCGTATATACTTCAACATATATCAACTCATGATCTGATACTAACGAGTCTTTTACCCCCGAATTATGAACAATTCCATGTTATTACACAAAATGTGGTCCAACAAAGCCTGTTCCCTGGTTGGGTCTTTAATGATCTGTGTTAAACCCATCTCAGACAAAAATTCATTATAGTACAATATTTTTGGATCTGAATAGTCAAACACATTCAAATTCATGTCACCCAAAACAATAACACGATCGGTCATGGTCGAGTGTTCAGCTATCAACTGTTCCAATTGATCAAGAAAAACCTTATAATGAAGCCGATGGTTTCTATATGTAACCATATGTAAGTATATCAATAAGTTGTATTACATACCTGCCTACTTGCCTGTGTGTCGCTTCCTAATCAACCGTGCTTTTTTTTTGTTGGAATAGGTTCAATTATGCCGTTATTTTTTTTTTCTCTTTTGTCCTGTAAATCTATCAGCTGTCATGGTTGACAGCTTGTGATATTCTATTGACTTCCGATGAATTGGAGGAATAGCACAAACAGGCATTCTGCCTAGGTGTGTTTCGCGGGTTCGTTGGGGTCAAATCTAACTGATTGTAGCTGATGTGCACAGTAATGTATGTTTCGTGATAATTTGTAAAGGAAATTTGTACTCACTTTTTACATTGTTTTTACATTATCGTCATATTGTATTGCTGTATTATTATTATTATTATTATATCATATTATATGATATTATTATTAAATCATCAATTGAATGTGAAAACATGTATTATAAGAACACTTTATTTTAGTCAAGGCCGAATTGGAAAAATTGGTAAATAAAAAAGTGTTGAATGCGTCTTGTACGTAGAGCTGGTGTGCGGACAGAGAGGTCAAAGAGGGCAGCTAAAGAGATATAAAGACTTTCCTCATGAGAAACTTAGACTATTGAATGTACAGAACGACTGGGAAGCTCTGACGGAGGATAGATCGAAACGGAGACATATTATCGTGAATAGCTCCAACGCGGATTCGGACAGACGACAAAATCCATCAGCGCAAGGAAATTCCGAATGTCCTGAATATAGCAGAGTGATCACCTCGAGAATAGGTCTTTTTAGTCATCGAACGACCCACCGAAGATGATATCTGTGCAATGAATGTTTCAACTCTGTCTGTTGTTATGTAATTGTAGTGCAATTTTGATGTAATGTCATGTAATCTAATGTAATGTTATTTAATGTAATCTTTCTGTGTAACATTTATACTCGATACCGAGTTAAAGCAATATATATATTATACTTCAATAATAGTCTTCAAAGCTTTTGTGTTCGACATATTCATGAACTATTAATTCAAATACACAGAATCGAGCTTTTCGGTTCAAAGCCTGATTCAATCGACTTAAATATGCCAAATATGATTTTTAGAGTAGTTCGCTTTTCGTTTGGCGACACAAATGTTGAAAACACCTGAAGTTATTTTTTCAAATCTTACCTTGCAGCCAATTCGTATAACAGAATGCAGATTATCATTTTTTGTCTCTGAATCTCTTGGTATAAATTTGAATCTCGCCTCAGCTCTCTTGGAAATGATGATTTAGAAAGAGATCCAATCATCTCATGGATTATAAGAAGTTGAAATAAACCAGTGACTCCTGCATATGCCCAGCTCAGGGAACAACCAGCAAGTACTAAGGCAACTGGTAAGCTGGTCCAATATACGACTAAGAGCATATAATCTGAATACCGTGGAAATGTTTCACGAATCCATACACATAAATATGTCCTTTCACTGAAGTAATCTGGTGACGCAATGAATCCAATGGCTGCCAGTACTGCGAAAATCATATTCACACAACATATAAATTTAGTGAACTTGCATATTTTCTTTATCCATGTTAGATTTTTCTCATTCAATACTTCAACAGGAAGTATGCTCTCGTCATATTGCTTCAGATGGTAGGCAAAATCATCAGCCATGAAAATAACTGTTCCCATGTTGATCAGCACCTGAATAAGAAATATAAAATCAATTAACTTAATAAGGCTAACTAAATGAAAATGTGTATAGAGAGACTGTGAAAACCTGATTATTTGTACTTTCATTAGCAGAGGAGACTATCGAACAATTCTTGTAAATTTTCAAAAGACTTTTTCGCAATTACTAATATACATATAAGAATTTGAAATGCCGCTCTTTCGAGCATTGACTCGAGTGCGTTTGAGGTTTCTGACATTATAATATTTCGAAGGAAACCGAAGATATTCCACATAAAAACACTACAAGGTCCCGATTGTCGATCTCAGATGAGTCAGCGCATTATCATATACTCCGTTCACGAAAGGTTGAGCACATAGTAGGCGTTTCTTTATTTATCTGAAGTTGGCAGTATTTGCTGTCATAACGTAAAATAAAGTCAACGTTGCCGAATGTACCCGGCCTCGTCCGACGAGCTTGCGAGTTATCAGATAACTCTGTGCAATATTGACAACATTGCGTATCAATCTGACAAGAAAATAAACATCATAACCTAAAATTTCAATATACATAGTGGAAAATGTCAAATTATCATGGCCAACCGACGGCTCAACCTTTCGTGAACGGACTATATGTATCTGTGTTTGCAGAAAATACGAATGGGAATTTGTGATATCTTGCGGCGACGATGATTCTCTAGAAAAAATTAAACCGGTTATATTATACAGGGTGTTTCGTGAGTCGTTGGCCATAGCCTAATGGTTAATGCAGGATATCCAGACCTTTAAAAATTGGTTGTTTGATATCCCAAGACCTTTAGTTTCGGAGATACAGGGTGATTCATGAACTTTGGCCTAAATTTGCGATACTATAACTTTGTGATGCGATGTCCGATTTCGATCAATTTTTATGGGTTTGTTCACTTCAGGAATCACTTTCGGACGCTCTATCAAATATCGATACTTCCATGCCAGTACCCATAATATCATGATTTTTCTTTCAAGCCCCAAAATCTATATTTTTAATTTCTCACAAAAAATATTTCCATGAAAAACTACATAACATATTCTATCTAATACAGTCTTCACTTCCCATGGCACACTTGTCACAAGAGAATAGGAACCGGACGAATTCACGGTTATGTAAGTTTTTCAAAATGCGGCCCAGTTTTTATTCTTTTGGTGATGATATTTATTGTCTTTTCCCGAGATTTCGAACAATTTTGAGTTATGACTGAGTCTTCTTCATTTGGAAACTGGAATTTCCACTGGTTGTGGGTGAAATAGTGATTAAAAGTGTGCAAAATCGGGTAATGAAATTGAATTTGAATATAAATGATGTAAACTCTCTTGGAAAATTATGTATTTGCTTCATAACACTTAAAAGTACAATCAAATTTAGCCGAGAAAAAGCAAAAAATATGTTGTCATATGTTCGATTTATATTTCATTTTCCAGCTCTTCAAATTAGATGACTCATTGCCCTTCTTATGATATCTGGATTCCGTCTAACTTCTGAGCAGGCTTCTTCTATCCTATGTTTTAAATGCTTCCTTGAAATTATTTCAGTAACACATACATTTTTTTTATGATAATCCCACAGTAAAAAAAAGAAGCATAGAACAATTTATCTTGAAATCAATTATTACAAATATTCTATTATTGAAAAAAACCGTATTTCTTTCGGAATAAAAGTCACATTTTTCATGTTTCAGGACGAATTCACTCACTTATTACATTTTCTGAGAGGGTTTGCTACATTTGAATCATAATTCGAAATGTTATTTTAAAAAACTTCTCAGCTTCCTAATGCTTTCTTCAATTCTTTTTCACGCACAACCATTAGGAACTGAGGTTTCAAACCGAATACCTAAGACCTCAAGAGAATTCAAAATAATACCAAAATTTGGCAAACAACGATGAATATTATTACCTAAGGAATTAAAACAGGACCGCATTTCGAAAACTTCACATAAGCATGAATTCGTCCGGTTCCTATTCTTTTGTGACAAGTGTGTCATGCAGAGTAGAGATTGGATTACATAGAATAAATTATTTTGTTTGTCGTGTCAAAGTATGCAACTGAAATAACTTCAGCATTTTTGAAGTATAAGATAGAAGTCTGCCCAGAAGTTAAATTAAATTCAGATATGATAACAAGGGCAATAAATCATCTAACTTGAAGAGATAGGAAATGTGTCGAAATGTATTCCATTTCGAACATCTCTAATGACACAAAAAATTTATTGCTGTTTTCCGGATAAATTTAATTTTTTTAGTGTGGTAAAGCCTATAAACAATGTTTCAATAGAGTTTTCGTCATTTTTATCTAAATTCAATATGTAATTTGAAAAAGTTTTATAGCTCGATTTTGCAACCTTTTAATCACTATTTCATCCACAACTAGTGGGAATTGGGGTTTTTAAATAAAAAAGACTTGAACATAACTCGAAATTATTTAAAATCTCAAAAAAAGACAATAAATTTCGTCACCGAAACAATAAAAACAGGGTCCGTTTCCTTTTTTCTTGTGACAAGTGTGCCATGCAAAGTGAAAATTTAATTAGATAGAATAAATTATGTAGCTTTTCATGGCAATAACGAAATTTTTGTGAGGAATGTAAAAAATATAGAATGCAGATTGAGGAATTCTTCGCTATCAAGCATCTCACCTTAGCAAAAAAGATTATTTTCAAAGGAACAAGAGCTGTGGCTAAGAAAAGGACTATAAGTACACCCTTCCGCATCGTACACGTAAACGCTATGGATGTTCTCAGTGCACTGTAAGCAATAAACAACTCCAAGAATAGCAATTTCAATGAATACCATCATTATGCATATTATAACCACACAAGGCATTCATACTAAAATTCACACCTTCTATGAAAATGTTATATAGAACAATTATGATATAGGTAATCTGCTTAGGCGAGACGTAGCTAAACAGTAGCATTTTATACAGTGAACTCGTCGGCGACCGTTATGTGGTATGAAGAGACAGAGAATCTTTTTCCCCAGCCAAGAAGAACGTGGGTGGCGCTGTGGTTGCTGTGAAAACTGCACTACACTCAGAGCGTTCTTAAGAGCTAGAGTGTGAAGCTGAGGATGTATGGGTCCCAATTAGTTCGAATGAAAGTAACGATATTCTACAGTGCTGTGCGTTTATTCCACCAGTTACTGATCACCAAATTAATATATTTGTTGATAATAATCTGAAATCGAACCAGAGAGTCTTTCGGGGAGTGCTGTTCTTGTCGTCGTAGATTTCAACCTCAGCTCTGTAAGTGGGCTTCCAGTACAGGGAAAAATATTTTTCGACCCTTCCTTAGATTCCAACAATATTTCTGAAATAACTGAAGCTTCAATACTTAGGTATTCTGCAGTACAATAATGTTGGTAATGCTAACGCTTAAGTCCTCGATCTAGTACTTGCTAATGAAAATTTGCAATTGTATAATCTTAACCATGCATCTGACTGTTAGTAAGTGAAAATCACAACCGTAAAGCCTTAAGGCCGGCCATCCACGTACAGTTGAAACTATCAGTTTCGACTGAACAGTTAAAACTGTCAGTTTCAACTGTGAACTGAGATGTGCACACACGTGCAGTTCAAAGCTTCAGTTTGTTCCATGATGGATTCGAGAAGGTCCGACGATCTGGCGGTCCTCGGTTTATTTTTTGCAATTTTACCAAGAATAAAGAAGAGAAAGCATAAACACTGGTGCAAGCAGTGGCTACAAAAAAGAAATTTATCTTCACACATAAATTTATTGAGAGAATTAGGAGAAGAACCATTAGATTTTCTCAATTATTTGCGCATGACTGAAACAGTGTACCAAAAATTAATATTGTTCGTTTCTCCTTTAATTGTGAAAAAAATACAGTCATGAGAACTGCAATATCTCCACATGAAAGATTAGGTGCTACTCTGAGGTTTTTAGCCACAGGACGCTCGTATGAGTGCCTGAAATTTTCTACAAGAATATCTCCTCAAGCCCTCGGAAAAATAATACCAGAAACTTGTAAAGCTTTGTACATAGTGTTGAGGAAGTATATGCAGGTATGTGAGTATTGGATAATTTATACTATTTACAGATATTGAAGGAAATGGGAACAATTATCATTACAAAACTGCTTTTATTGTCACAAAGCAAACTGAAACTTGAATAAAATGATCACGAAATTGAGAAAAATAAGAGGATAAAATCGACTATAACCTGGTTATGTTTACGCGACATTGTGATGCGCACCCTTGCTCGACACGAAATCAACTGAGAACTCCACAGTTGAACCCCCACACACTATCAGTTCAGTTAAACCTTTCAGTTCAAAATATGAACAATTTCATTTTTCTCAGTTGAACTGTTCAGTTGAAAAATTCGAGTTGAACTGAGACTGAAATACCCACTCACGTAGAGTTTCGACTGACAGTTTTAACTGTTCAGTCGAAACTGACAGTTTCAACTGTACGTGGATGGCCGGCCTAAGGATGACGCTCACTTGGACGAGACGAGACGAGACGAAGAGAAGTCTTCCGCAGGCATGATTTGCACTGAATCAAATGGGTAGACGCTCACTTAGGAGGCGCGAAGCGAAGAGCCGAATTATTAGGCGCGAGGCATCTTAGACTAGCACTTGGACGAAGCGAAGCGGTCAGAAGGAACGCGTCGTTTTCCGCTGGGATCATTGAAACAAATGGGTAGACACTCACCTAGGAGGCGCGAGGCGAAGAGCAGCGAGGAGGCGAGACGTTGGTCGCCAGGATGATTTTTGGGGCAGGTGAGCAGAATTTCTCGAGGCGGCAAGTATGTAGTCGGCGGACGGAATCGGGAAGTTCGGCGCGCTGTATTCCCAATTTCATACTCTTATTTTGTCAATGGGGTAATACACAGTTATTTTTGAATTTGTATGAAATGAGTTTGTTTTCAACGGCTCATGAGAGTGTTGATTATAATTTTTTCGGTTGAGATCTGGAAAAACGAATTTTATATACAAAACGAACAACATTTTTGTATTTTGTACAACTGTGAATGTGAATTCAAATCGTCTGAAGTATAGGTATTTCATTATGTGAATACAACAAAATATTGAAGAATCCTTCTTTCAAAGAAATTAAAATATCTGATAAAATTGGAAAATTGTGGAATAATTCCTTCGAGGGATATATGATCTGCAAACATTGAACTTTCCATTACTACTTGCTTCGTTTTTTTAATCGGTTAAAGAGAAAATAAGCATTTCGTAACAATTATTCGTATTTATTGTATTTGTATTTTTTGTATTCCGGGATGAAGGTAGCACTACAAGGATTTAATTTGAAATTCCCTATTAAAACATGATCGTGACCAAAACACGATTCTAACAAATGTTTCATGGCTGGCCATACCCAAAAATAACCAGGAACAGCGCCAGAAACTTTACCGATGAGTCAAAGTAAATTCAGAAAAAATTGAATATAAATTAGTCTGATTAAGGTAAGCGGTATGCAGCAAGGTAATGAGAAATGCATCTTCTCAGAACTTATTACTGGAAATTTTTCGATATTGTCGTAGGAAAAGTAATTTTTTCTGAAATCACCAGAATGAAGGAATTAGATTACTACCTAATTTTTTTAATCGGTTTAAGAGAAAATAAACATTTCGTATCAATGATTTTATATATGGTTATAAATAAATAACTTTCAGTTTTTGACGTTTTTGTCACCCTTCGCGTCGGAAGACAACATAACCTCGATCTAAAATCTTATACTTTTTTCCCTTTTATAATACACTATTTTTTTCTGTGGTAAGATAAACGAAATTGATCCGGCAGAAAAGTGAGTACATACACTCACTTTTTTCCCCGGGGAAAAAGTACTTTCGAGAAAAGTTATATCTGGTTACTTGTCAACAGAGATAAAACGTCGATTTTTTTCCCGTCACAGAAATTTTCTTTTATTCCTGTATGAAGGTGAGACGACGAAGCTATCAAAACAAGATTATGACCAGAAACACGATTCCAACAATAGCTCTACCCTTGTTTATTCGGGTAGTCGGCATGCAGCAAGGGTAATAAAAATTTATTGCGGCTCAAAAATAGGGGGAATTTCTTCCGAAGCCTGCTCGCCGCATCGCTTCGTCCAAGTGCGCGGTCCCAGGCGAAATTACGCTTCGTCTCGTCTCGTCCAAGTGAGCGTCAACCTTAAAGGGGCCCACTCACTAAGAAGGAAGAATGCGCAGTTAAGTATCTGCACGTTTGCTGTAAAGCAAACGTGTGCATTCATATTTCCCACACACATACACTTTTGCGTGTTGGTTTGGATGTGCGATAAGCGTGAGATGACGTCCAAAAAAGATCTGATGTTAATGGCAGTGGCGTGTGTTGTTATTTTGGAAAAAATGTCCAATGTATAAATAGGGAACCCGACACTGTATTGCTAAAAATATGAAACGTGCACAGACTTGTTGCCCATACACGGTCGTTTTTGGTCTTTCTTCCACGTACGGTGAACAATGCACACGCCAAAATCAAAACTATCTTGATTCCGACGGAGATAATTGCGCATTCCAAATTTACGCCATACACACACTCACGCAGCGTGAGTTACGGCGATATTTTGTAAATCTAATAAATAAATACGACCGCGCATACAAAATGCCAGTTTGACATGACGCAAGTTTTGGTCAACGTGACCCTGCGGAACGCAGTGTCGATCCCGCAGTTTCTTGTACGTATTCACGGTGAGTCGTAGTAGAAATGAAAGAAAAATTAATTGAAGCCCTGCGAATTCGGCAAGTTTTGTACGATGCAAGCCATGGAGACTATATGAGGACAAAACTAAAAATTGAACTGGTCACGGTTTAGCCGAAAATAATTTTTGAATTGTCCGTCGTTAAATTCTTTGATTAAGGCAAATTCTATATGACTTTTTTTCTATTTAATTATAAACTTCTCGCTGCCTTTCTTTTGGTCAGTTGAGAGGTAAAAAATATCATTTCGGACACGAACTCATCTTCCGAATCAGATTCAGAATTTAAGTGAAACAAAAGAGCAGTAGATATTTCCATTTTGAGCCTGTAACCAACTGCGTTATAGTAATCACCAGCAAGTACTGCCTAAGGCTAGGCGCAAAATGACTCGCAGTTTCGTGAGGTGACGCAGCTTGAGTCGCGGCGGAATTTTGAGGAGGTTAGCTGCGAACGCAAGAACCGCGCAAATACGATCACAGTACTTGCTGGTGATTGCTATAATGCAGTTGGTTACAGGCGCAAAACGGAAATATCTAATGCTCTTCTGTTTGACTTCAATTCTGAATCTGATTCGGAAGATGAGTTCGTGTCCGAAATGATATTTTTTACCTCCCAACTGACAAGAATAAAGGCAGCGAGAAGTTTATACTTAAAAAGAAGAAAAAGTCACGGAAAATTTGTTTTAACCAAAGAATTTAACGGACAATCTAAAAATTATTTTCGGCTAAACCGTGACCAGATCAGGTTTTTGTTTTGTCCTCATATAGTCTACATGACTTGTATCGTACAAAACTTGCCAAAGTCGCACGGCTTCAATTAATTTTTCTTCCATTTCTACTACGACTCACCGTGAATACATACAAGAAACTGCGGAATCGACACTGCGTTCCGCAGGGTCACGTTAAGCAAAACCTGCGTCACGTCACACTGCGATTGTGTATGCGCGGTCGTATTTATTTATTAGATTCACAAAATCTCGCCGTGACTCACGC
The DNA here is from genome assembly GCA_013421045.1 of Propylea japonica. Lineage (NCBI taxonomy): Eukaryota > Metazoa > Arthropoda > Insecta > Coleoptera > Coccinellidae > Propylea > Propylea japonica. Next base: position 70,560,211 of record CM024243.1, read on the forward strand.
TGCGTCACCTCACGAAACTGCGAGTCATTTTGCGCCTTGCCGAGTTCGATGTGGACGTTTCTTCTATACAGGGTGTCGCGAGAAGAATGCGACAAACGGATACCATGAATCGAGGACATCTAGCAGGACTCGCAACAAGTGATTTTAATCGTTTGAGGGCCTTCGTTTGGGATATACAAGGTGTTATTCATCTTATGACTGAAATTTCAAAGTTCAATAACTCTCACACTATTCAACGGAATGATTTCAAATTTGAGAGTTTTGTCACCCTTTACGATTGCCTTCCTTCAACATTTCAGAAATTGAATAAATCCCATCCGGACTAAAAAAATTTGGGCTTTTTCTATTTTAGGAATATTGGAACATTCTGTAGGTGAACATAATGTTTTTATTTCATTTTCGTAACTACAAAGAATCGATTAATGAGAAAACCAAAAATCTCTGCTTTGCACGGTCATACAGGGTTATCAAGAAGTGGTCAAAATACATTACCTCATGAGTGAAATTTAAAAGTTCAATAATTCTTAAACTATTCGACCGAATGATTTCAAATCTGGAGGTTTTGTCACCATTCACAATTGCCATCTTTCAATATTAGTGAAATTGAATAAATCAGATCCAGACTAGAAAAATTTTAAACATTTTCTATTTTCCTCAATATTAGATCACCCTGTACGTGAACATTATGTTTTATTTTCATTTTTGTAATCACATAAATCAGTTCATGAGAAGAATTTAAAATCTCTCCTTGGCAATGTCATGTAGGGTGATCAAGAAGAGTAATCAAGAAACATTACCTCATGAGTGAAATTTCATAGTTCGATAAATCTTGATGGTAGATTTTCATCTCAAAGACTAATCAAAATATGGCGTTTTATGTAAGTGAATCACTGGTGTCAAGGAGGGTACAACATGATTTTGATTCTCCTTTCAGGGTTGAACATTACTGGATTGATCTAGGGAGACTATACTGCTATACTTCATCACGTTTTATAAATTACTATTAATATTTTTGTTCGACCGTTTCTCTGAGTTCTTGCGGGGAATTTGAACGAAAATCAGTTCGGCGATGCTTCTTCTCATGACTGTGGAATTTCACGGTATAAAGCAGTTTGTTAATGAACCTACACGCATAACGGGCACATCGCAGAATTTGCTGGTGAACCAGAGTTGGTTCTTAATTCGAGAGCGATGTTTTGTAAAATGAAATTAATGTCACGTTTTGAGGTTAACCGGAGGTTTAGAGTGTAAACTTCAGATCTGAACTTAATGCATAATATTAGTATTTCGGAATCTTTCGTTAGCTAATATTATTGAAAAAACATTCAGAATGTAAAGCCCTTCCTTGTTCCATGCTCATCCACCCTGTCGCTCGCAGTATGTGAGATACGCTTCAAACCTTATAATAATAATAATAATAACCCCTCAGGGGCTCTGGAATGGTAAGATCTAGAGTACGGGCTTAGCAAACCCGAAGTACCTGAGCTAAACCTGGCAGTAGGTATAAAATGCAACCCATAATGATGGTGCAATTAAGGAGTAGAAATATTGAGTCGCTGCCTGAGGATCGTCAGGGCATGTCTGGAGCTGGCGCTGGCAATGACAGCATGCGGGACGTCAGTGGCAGGGCGCTGAGGAGGCGGGCCCCTGTCATACAAAACACTACAGCTCAACAGGAAGAACCAAGGAGGCAAACAACAGCAGTGTCACCCCCTACAAATAGTGCTACGCAGGATCTTCAACCAGCGTTCACTCAAGCAGGGTTACCCAGAAGACGCATGAAATGGACAAGTTGTATCAATGAAACGATCATGCGCATCTACTATAAAATAACAAACCTGGGTCAAGAACTAACTGGATACAGACAACGGTTATTCAATGAATTCAAGCGATGTTTTCCAGATCTACAAGTAACTGAACAGAGGATAGCTGACCAATATCGCGTAATCCTCAGAAACAAACTTATATCAGAAGACAGATTGCAGGAAATTAAAAATGAAGTTGTCAATGAATTAAACAACGAAGAAAACCATAATAGGGAAGAACACACAACTTCTGGAAACAGAGAGCACAACCATGGAGCAACACATGAAGAAAGAACAACTGAACTCCAATTACCGCTCCAAGAAGATATTCAAACGGACGACGAAACACAGAATGAACATTCATCACCTCAGGTTCATACCTCGGTAGAAACTGCCCATAAAATTTCGAACGAAGAACGACAAGCTCTAGTGGAACGTCTTGAATCAGCAATGCACAGATTATTCACCGAATACAACGGCACTGATCCACTCTCCAGACCAACACTACCTAGGATCAGATCATCCAAAAAGCTTGCAGTCATCCTCAAGATAATGAACACTGATGTCATACCAAAATTCCTTTCAATGGCAACACAACTGGAAACGATCCATCTCATCCTTTATTGTGCCGCAACAACTGTAGTGGAAGTGCTGGGCATGAAGACCAAACCAAGACAGCACTCAAATCAACCCTGTCTACAACCTCGCCTACCTCACTGGCAAAGGAGGCTGGAGGAAAAAGTTCAACGCTGTCGGCAGGACATAGGAAGGCTGACACAATATGAAAATGGCATCAGAACAATCAAGCTGAAATCGTTGGTGGAATCGATAATCTATCGAAATCGCAAGCACTCAAGCTATGAAGAAGAAAACACAACAGTAAAGCAGTGCATCGACACACTGAAACAAAAACCCAGTGTCTACTCCGAGAGATTGCGAAGATATAAAGAGAGCAACAGGAGGAAGCAAGATAACATCTCCTTTGAAAACTCGGAGAAAAATTTCTACAGACATCTGGATGGAAAACAACAGAACTCCCCAAACATCTATCCGAATAAGGATGACATGGAAAAATTCTGGACCGAACAACTGTCAACACCTACTACTTACAACAAAAATGCCGAGTGGATAAAAAACGAAGAGAAAACTCAAACCAACACCGCACAAATGTCCCTTACGGTCATCACAGAACAAGAGCTTTCGGATATTCTCAAAGAAATGCACAACTGGAAATCACCTGGACCAGACGGGCTCCACAGTTTTTGGCTGAAAAAATTCAACTGTTTGCATAGTAATTTAACTAACGCAGTTAATGAAATTCTACGAGATCCAGAGAGTATGCCCTCCTTCCTGACAGAGGGTATAACTTATCTTCTGCCAAAAAATCACCAAAGTACAGACGATCCAGCAACGTACAGGCCAGTGACATGCCTGCCAACTATGTACAAGCTCATAACATCTTGCATTACACGTCGACTATACTCCCATTGCGAACGAAATAATATAATTGCATCAGAACAGAAAGGATGCTCCAGAGGTGCAATGGGATCCAAAGAACAACTGATAATCGACTCTATAATCTGCAACCAAGCCCATAAGAAGAGGAGAAATTTGTTCACGGCTTATCTTGACTACAAGAAAGCTTTCGACTCCATGCCGCATGAATGGCTCATAAAAGTTTTAGAGATCTATAAAGTAGATCCAAGAATAGTGAGCTTTCTCAAAACAGTTATGTCAACTTGGCGAACTAACATCGAAATCAGCGGAACAGGCATAAGAACTGGCACAGTATCCATCAGGAGAGGAATTTTTCAAGGAGACTCTTTGAGTTCATTGTGGTTCTGCATGGCAATGAACCCGTTATCAACTATTTTAAAATCCTCCAGAAAGGGATTCAACCTGAAAGGCAACACTAGCAATATGTTGATTAACCATCTTTTATACGTCGATGACTTAAAACTGATTGCAGCAAACAGAGACCAACTAGAGTGCCTACTACGACTAGTGGAGATGTTTTCCAAAGACGTCAGCATGAACTTTGGACTGGACAAATGTCGTTCCCTAAATATAGCAGGAGGGAAAATCCAACAGACACCTCTCACCTTATCTAACGGAGAAGAAATAAAGGCAATGCTGGCAGGTGATCTATACAAATACCTAGGTATGAAGCAATGTCAAAGGATAGACCAACGAGTGATGAAGGACGAACTAACAGCAGAGTTCACCAGAAGAATGAGGAGCGTTCTGAAAACGAAACTGAACAGCAGAAATCTCACAAAAGCTGTTAACACCTACGCTTGCTCAGTTCTCACCTACTCTTTCGGAATAGTAAAGTGGAGTAATACAGATCTCGATCGTCTCCAACGGAAAATGAGAACACTATGTACAAAGGCCAACAAGCATCATCCTAAATGCTGTGTTGAAAGAACAACAATTCCAAGAACTCAAGGCGGACAAGGCTTTGTGGACATAAAGAAAATGGCAGCTGAACAAATAAACAACTTGAGAAATTATTTTACAGATAAAGCAAACACATCGGACTTACATAAGATACTGATTGAAGCAGATTGTTCAACACCTCTATTACTAAGCGAGCACCCTCATGAAAACACCACACAGACGGATAGTGATAAAATTCAAAGATGGAGAGAAAAGCCCCTACATGGAAGACACCTGAACGAGGTCACCCAGGAACATGTCGACATTCCTGCGTCGAACTACTGGCTGACTTCTGGAAGATTGTTTCCTGAGACAGAAGGTTTCCTCCTTGCCATTCAAGATCAAGTAGTGCAAACTAAAAACTATCAGAAATATATCATGAAGGATAGGAGCCTCACCGACGATAGATGCCGCTACGGATGCCAAACATCAGAAACAATCCAACATATCACAGGAGGCTGCCAAATGTTTGCTGGAAATGAATATAAGAGTCGACATGATGCAGTTTGTAAAATACTTCATCAGGAACTCGCCATCCAACTGAAGATTCTGCAGTCCGAAACAATTCCATATTATAAGTATCAGCCTGAAGTAATACTGGAGAACAACCTTTACAGGTTATACTGGGACCGCACAGTACTTACAAATTTAACAGTTGCTAATAACAGGCCAGATATAATCCTAGTGAAGAAAAAAGAGAAGAGAGCAATACTTATAGACGTAGCCATCCCGAACAACAACAATCTACGTCAAAAATATGCTGAAAAAATATCGAAATATCGAGAGCTTGAACTTCAGATTAAAAGGCAGTGGGGAATGTCTAGTACCAGAACCATTCCCATTCTCATATCAACCACAGGAATTATTCCTAAGAGCCTCAAGTCCAACCTCAAGGAGCTAGATTTGGATGAAAACCTGTTTAAAGTAATGCAAAAAGCAGTACTTCTTGGTACTGCTAGAACGGTAAGGAAGTTTGTAGGTCACGATGGACACCAGGAACAACCATGGAGGGAAACATTGCAAAACCAACTACCACGACATCAACCGAGAGATCCAGGACCAAGCAACGAAGGACGAACAACCCAGGACCCAGGAGAAGAAGAACACCGAAGACCTCAGAGCTCAATCCCCTGATACTTGCTATCCGGGATGAGTGAATGTTCCCCTTAGTAGGGAGTGTGATAGCCGATCGCTAGGGGGTGTGAAAAATCACACCCTTTCTACGCTAATAGGCTCAAGTCGATGAGCTTCATTCCAAATGAAGTAGGTTCATGTACAAATACATTGTCTACCTGAAGTGAAATTGTGTCAGTCTATTTCATATCAAATATTATATACTAAGAATTCTTCCACTGTATATGGTTCAATCTGAAGCAGCAACTTATAGACTTCCTTCTTGAATAGCTTGAGGTTGGTTATCTCTCTCATCTGGTTTGAAAGTCTATTTTAGTATTTTATACACCTGTATTCTGGTCCTTTCGCTGTGAGTGAAAACTTAAGTATTGGATATTTTAGTTGAGTTGTTCTTGTGTCATATTTTGTAGAGGTTTTGGTTTTGAAACAGTTTCCATTCTTGAAGACAAATATCAAGCATTCATGGATGTGTATCGCTATGGCTGTGAGTAGTCCATGTTTCCTAAATATGCCCCTGCATGTTTCTCTGCATGGCATTCTCATTATTGTTCAAATAGCTTTTTTGCATCTGTAGCACTTGCTTCATGTTATTACCACCACCATAAAACATAATACCATATCTTAATCTGGATTCAAAGGTTGCTTGGTAGAAAATTTTCTTAGACGTTGAGTCAAGATAGTTTCGTAAAACACCCAGTGAATAACAAATGGATGCCAGTTTTGTACACATGCCTGTAATATGTTCACCCCAGTTCGAGTTCTCATCTATAGTTAACCCAAGAAATCGTCCTGAGGTCTGAAGATCAAGTTCACTGTCATTTAGCTGAATGTGAGAAAGTGTTTGAAAGTTTGCATGTGTGGTTTTAATAATTATAGCACATGTTTTTTCTACATTTAAACATAATTTGTTTGATTGAAACCAGTGATTAACCTGTTGGAGAAAACTCTGTACTAAGTCTGCAATCTGGGGCAAGATGTCCGCCTTCAATATAAAACTTGTGTCATCGGCATAGTTTACCATGGATGTATTTGGATCAGAACGTCGTTGATGAAGATGATGAAAAGTATCGGTCCCAGTATACTTCCTTGGGGAACTCCAAATTGAATCAATGCCTACTCGGATAAAGTTCTCGTGCCATTACCATCTATAATTACTTGTTGTTTTCGATTTGACAGATATGACCTAAACCACTCCTTCTCTTTTCCTCTTATTCCGTAACTGTCCAATTTATTTGGTATATATTTGTGAAACAAGGTATCAAAGGCCTTAGATAAGTCCAGCAGTAAGGCGATTACCACTTTGGAATCCTCCAATGCATTCAGTACATCAGTAATGAACTGGAATGTTGCTGTTGTTGTTGATTTTGCTTTCACATTTATCCATGTTGAGTAGAACTTAAAATTTCCTCATTTATAGGAAACTCTACGAGTTGTTCACTTATTGCCAGCTCTAATATTTTTGAGAATGCTGGTAGTAGGCTAATTGGCCTATAGTTTTCCGGTTCATTCTCTTTACCCTTTTTGTAGATTGGTTTTACGAGTGCTTTTTTGAGCAATTTAAGAATACACTATGCTTCATGGAGTTATTCACAAGGTATGTTAATGGAGTAGCTATCTGATTTATACAGGCTTTAACTGTGCACATTGGAATGTCGTCAATTCCCGAACTATTTTTGTTTTTTAATTTTCCTATTATCTTCTATTATCTTAAGATTTCCAGAAATCTCCTGGTTGATTTTTGTATTGCTTTTAATTTTTGCTACAGTTTGCCACAGTGTTTTCATCTTGTTATCAGACTGAAGGATTTGCTGCTTATATCTTTCTCTTTTCTCATCTCTAAGCATTTTGTCATATTCCTTTTTTACCTCCTTGTATGCCCCCATAAAGACTGGATTGAATATTTTACAAGTGTGTAATATGTCAAGTCTGGTCTTGCATTTTGTAATATTATCATTGATTGGCTTTTGTTGTCTTCTAGCAGTGGTTTTATTCTTTCTAATCGGACAAGCATAATCTAATTCTGTTTTGAACACATTTGTGAAAGTTCTCCATTGCTGATCTACTTCCTTCTCTGGAATTTTATATACAGCATTCCAATCTAAAAGCGTCAGTCTTTCGATTAAATCTTGGATATTATTGGCTGTAATTTTTCTTTTATATTGATATTCCTCTGTTTGTTCTATTTCTTCCTGAAGAGTCAATAGTTGTGCTGTATCGTGGTCAGAAATATGTGTTCTTATTATTTGTGATGCAAAGTTTGATTGATTGATCAGTATGTTGTCTACACAAGTTTTTGCAAGCAATGTTGTTCTTGTTGGTACATCTATGCTAACGTTCAGTCCATATGAGTTTAACAATTCTACAAAGCAGATTGTCTTCTTGTGAGATTTATCTAAAAGGTTAATATTGAAGTCACCTGCAATTACCACTGTTTGATTAGTCCAGCAGATTAGCTGAAAAATCTCCTCGAATTTTTTGATGAATTCTTCTGTTTGACCTGGAGTAGTGTAAACTGATAAAATTAAGATGTTCCTAGGGCCCATCTTGACATCTACTGCAGATATTTCCAAAATTTGTTCTACCGATTTTCTGACCAGGTCCTTTCTTTCTTGGAATTTTATGCCCTGCTTTAAATATATGGCACTACCACCATGCATGTACTCAGTAGGACAGAAAGCACTAGCAAGGTAGAAATCCTTGATGTTATGATTTCGGAGCTGTTCTTTCCTCTTCCAGTGTTCTGTTACGCAAATTATCTTTGATTCGTTTATATCGTGTGCTATTTTTTCAAGGTGTTCAGTCGCATTATTGATAGATTGAACATTTTGGTGTAGAATTGATACATTGTATTTGGATGTTGTACTTGATAGTATTTGGTGTTCATCATTGTCCAGAAAAGGAAGTATTTTTACTTATGAACTCTTTATGTTGAGAAGTCGAACCTTTTAACTCCTACTCCTTCTGGCCAGAATGAAGGGTCGTATAGCACTTCTTTTTTATTTATTGGAGCTCTTACAAGAAATCTTTTACTAAAGCTAGGATCTCCATCTGATTGCTTTACTTCAATATTACAAGTTGAAAAATCTTGCTGTTTTTTAATGTAGTCCCTAAATATCTGTTCCGAAACGTGTTTGTTAAAACGGTATATTATGATACCGTATATACATCTCAAACAAGAATTCTGGACAAGTTGGATCCCTCTCTTGTCACAAACCGTGAAGCGATTTCCATAAACAAAATCGCAGTGGGCACATAGGGACAAAACCAGAGAAACGCAGAGAAATGAACCATAAAAAGTTTACAGCGCAAGTAACCTCTTCGAATGCAGTCCGAGATATGAACAGCACGAAATCTAAGAGGACCGTCGAAGGTGAGACCCAGGATACGAGCATTATTCCTTTTATGCAAAATCGATCCGCCAACCTTGGCCCTTAAGTCTCTTCTTCAATTTTATTTTATTTTCGAAATAACCATTGCCTACGCTTTTGATGATCAGGTTTTAATTACCGTATTTGAAAGCGATATTAGCAAAACATAACGAGGTTCGTTTCAATCGTATTCATGGGTTAATCAGGTTGAAAAACAGTTAGGTGGAATTATATACAGGGTGACTGGTGACATAAGAATAATGTTTCATTTTGTGGATATAAGAAGTACTTCAATTGTTCAAAAGAGTCGATGAGTGTGTGAGGGAAATGGCCCACATATCGAGCATTTGTTTATTTAATTTCTTTATGAATCATATGTGCTACTGTTTCTTTTTTTGTGTTAGTATATAATTTTGAATTTTTCCTATAATATTGATAGATAAGTAAAAAAAAGTATTTGAAGATATGAAAGGATATTTGAAATGCTTCAGTATTATTTAAGCATCTCGAATTCATAGTTTTTTTTTCTATCAGGAATAGTATGTTTCTTCAAGTGAAAATTAATAGGTACGTAAATTGTAATATTCCACTTTCAACATATCATACAAACTATATAAAATTTGTTCCATTCAAACTAAAAACAGATTTTCTCTAAGTGTTTTTTGCAAATTCCAATTTTCCATTTAAATTTTTTTGTCTTATATATGGAGTGATATTTCTCACCTGACACGGAAATTGAAATTTTTGAATACGGACCTGCAATTTTGAAAAATTATTTCTTTTCGATCTGATGGACAATATGTATAGTAACAAGCTTGCCCAATATCAGCAAAACATTTGCCATTTTGACGAAGATATGGGAGATTATAGTTTTAGCACTTTTACACAAAACACCCTGTATCTCTGAAACTAATAGCCTTATGGGACATTTAAAACCACAATCCCCATTAAGTTTGAGGTCTTCTTTCTTCAGTTTGCCGTTGTCTCTACGTCACCAGTCACCTTGCATATTTTGATGAACACAAAACAAAAATATATAGGGTAATAACTCCTTGCTTCCTTCGATATTTTTGATATTCACTCGAAACTACTTTCATCCAATCCTCTAAATTCATTCAATCTTAAGCAGAGTGCTTCACGGCAAATGTTTTCCGCAACACATTCTACAATCATATTGATCAAAATTAATGAAACGCTCTGGGTAAACATGGGTATGTTTGAATCTCTTCGAATGAGTTTGAAATTGAAAAATTAATCAAATAAATACTTTGATTCCTAAAAATTATTCATCTATTGATAACTTCAGAATATCGAAGCGAAGCAAAGGAAATAATTCGTTTTTGCATTTTACAGTATATAATAAACAATTTTGGACGTTATACTTACGAATATTTGTATTCCAAAAAATGATCCATGTTTCAAAAGAGACTGCGTATCAAATCTGCTCAGTAAGTGATATAGTGTCAATAAGGTTGCAAATGAATATTGACAGAATACATAGACAAGACAGAGTTTGACCAGTGGAATATTCATGACGTGGAATGTTAACTTGAGCAAGAGCTTCAAGCGATCCTTTCGATTCCTCTTCAAATCTGGATAATAAGAGTTTCGATTAAGTAAGCAGAATTTCAAAGTATGAGAATGCGTGTTCATTCATTTCATATTAACTCTCTTACGTGTTGAGAAGACAGACAAACATAAACCACAATTAAAACAACGATATGTGACAGCATACCCATTTTCGATACTCTACGCACCGTACAAAAATTATCGCACCACTTGTATTTTATATTATTTTTGAACTAAATTAGTACTGAAAAGGTAAGACATAAGACATGATGATGAATCTGTATTCAGCCGATATTGAATTAGAAAGAAACAATTTTATTCTTCAGGTTTTCGAAAACTAATGGTTATATTCAATTCCAACATACAAAACAACATTGCTTCTTTAATTCGATTGCTCTGTGTAATTGAAATATTCTGAATGTTTTTGATCATCTGATTATCTCAGATAAATAGATGAACGAGAATCGTTGTATTTGACTGAAGAAAAAGCGGTTAGGTCCGTCACATTGATCGAAGATTGCCGAAGTCACTGTTATAATGGCTCAAGTTCAAGTTGTTATTATATTATGTTCCCTGTATATCGAGTTACTGATGCGAAACTCGGATCATTACTCAGTACCTACTCGTAAAGGTGCTATTCCACTGCGCGAAATTGACTCGCGCAACTGCTCCGCGAGGCTGACTCGCGAGTCGCTGTTTTGACCTGATACGTTTACACGACGTGAAACTTTTCGCAAAATGGGTGAGCCGCCAGTTTTTCAGAGACAAGCATGTCGTTCGTACCTCCGACTGCAGCCTCAGCATTTGCTATAATTGTGATGGGTTATGTGGGTATGGTGGACCAGAGAAATATTTGGTCGGCGATTGCAATCTGGAAATCAGTTGCTAAGGGATTTAGTAGCGGAACCCATCGAGGATACGATCAGGAGTTTCATCCCGTTTGACATCAGAAGACTTTGAATACCTCTTGTCACAGGTTGATCCTAAAATAAGAAGAATATAGGCATCCCACAAAAATCGTTAGGCCTGATAGAGCTGGATTAGATGAATGCAGTCGCCCTGATTTATTTTGACGTTTCCACGACGCGAAATTAATACCGCGAGTCTCTTTGACTCGCTCTCAAAAACCGACTGGCATCGGCTCACCGCGAAACTGACTCGCGCAACAAAATTTCTGGCGCGAAAGCGGTTTCCACTGCGCGCATTTTGACTCGCGAGTCAGTTTAGCGAGTCAAATTCGCGCAATGGAATAGCTCCTTAAGGGTATTTATCGATAAGACCACACATTTCTGTGCAAAGCAAAAACTAGGTACTAGAGAATACTCTCAAATGAGCTCGTCTTCTTGATAACGCATTACACTTTTTTCTCGTGAATGCTGAAGGTTTCGAAAATGATAATAAAAATTCAGTATATGTAAATATCGTGAAACCGACTACTTTAGCCTTCTGAGCATACCTCAGATTTCGAAAATCCTGAAATGTTAAATTTCATTGACCAAATGAGTAATGAATATATGCTCAACTTTTCCAAAAGAGGACATTTCAGTAGAAAACTGTGTTTACCTGAAAGGTTAGCAAGTTTTTTATATATTTCAATGCCGTCTTCTTCTAACTTCATTGTCACTATAATGTCAACCTTCGATAACTATCAAGTTTTACATAATAACAACAACAGCAAAATCATCCCCATTAAATCTAACTCATTTACAGATACTATTAGAGAAATTGATTCCATAATAATGATAGTTTCACAAGTGTCGACCCGATCATCGTAAGTAATCTATGAATTTGTCGAAATTATATTTGCCCCAGTTTCTATCGAAAAACCCATATTTTTTATTGAGTACTTCCTTGGATACGAAGTCTAACTCATAAAGATTATTAGTATCGTCAGGGTACCCTAAATAATCGAACTGTCGAAAACAGGCCATTTCAGATCTCATAGAGTTTATTATTTCGATACTATCGAAGGTGATTATTAATATGGAACACCTTGTGGAACGAATGAATCATTTCTTTCTAATGTATAAAGTAAATGATTGAATTGAATATACAGGGTGTGTTCGATGATTCTTTGAAGGAATACTTTTTCTTTTAACAATTTTTCGAATGCGGCCTAGAAAAAAAGTCCTGAGCAGGAGCTTTTGAGCGCTCGTTCTTTGGTGGAGCAATAAAACTTTTACCTCAAATTTTGATAAGAGACTTGAAATGGATACCAAATATTTAAATGCAAAATTTCAGCACGATCGGAATAATATTCTGGAAATTATTCAAAAAATGAAATATGTAGAAAATAAATAATAAAAAAAATTGAATTTTATGATCCTGATAATGTGATCTTGAAATCTTGCATAAACATTCAGTATATCGGACTTGTTTCACAAAATAAGTTGTATCTGAATCGGTTATCCTTTTATGGAAAAATAGAGATTTTTCGTTTCAATATTTCAGTTAAATTTTCCATGGCCACAAAACTTTGCATGATGCTTATTATGAGCATCTTGCATGTGGCCGCAACCTTTTATGGGGATAGGTTTCGTTTTGTCTGAGATTCTGAGGAACAAAAATTTTTAATGGCCATATTTCATGAAACACCCTGTACAAGTTGGCTGATTAACGAGGTCAACCGAGCCTTCTGGAAACCGAACTCATACTGAAAATTTCAAAGTCTCTAGGACGATCTTTTGAAAGTTATCGTGCAAACGGACGGCCGGCTCCACGGACGGAATTGAATTTGACCTCTGATTCGTTCTCAGAGAGTTGAACCCTATCGTTTGAACCCATTTTCGTCTCAAAATTAGAAACTACAGACATCTTGGCATAACGATATAGCACTCGTTTAAGTAGAACGAGCGCTCAAAAAGAATATAGCCATTACAATGAATCAAAGACCCTTAGTCCATAGGCATTTTATATCATAAAATCATCTGAGGATTATGATCCCGAATTTACAGAACCTTATTCTGAAACATCTCGTATAAGAATTGTTTCAGAAGAACGCAATCAAAAGCCAAAGGAAGATTTCCAGCTTTTTTCGAGAAGAAAAGTTCATATAAACATGGGTCCGAAACTGCTTCATTTCCGTGACATCACTATGCTATTACTATTGAATTAATATTCTGTAATCTTTCAGTTGAGTCACGTCATCGTTTATTCTTGTGGAAAACAGCATTATTATTAATTCATTCAATTCGAAAAAGTGTTCGGTGAACCTGTTATCTATGATATTTATGTTCAACAATTCAGGTGTATATTTCTAGAAAACGTTAAGAGATATCAAATTGGAGCAGGAGATGAATTCCGTCCAAAACTCACTAGGTTTTTTTATTGCACTATTTAATGTACCGGGTTTTTCAATATAATTTGACCCCCCTTTAACTTTATTACGAAAGGAGATACAAAAAAATGTTTTGTATAAAAGTTTCACGAAATCAACTGAGGTTTTTTGATATGAGTCTAGAAACTGAAATGTATACAGGGTGGCCAACATATTAATGGAAACTTAATTTTTTCGAATGGAACACCCTGCATATTCTTCCATGTTTGGCTAGCTCTTTTTCCCCTGATTTCGAATATGTAACATATGTTGGTCTATCTCTTTTATTCTGAGAACCACAAATGTTCAAATTTTAAGAACCACCTGCCAAGATCTGTAATCATTTTACAAGTGGCAGAGTGCGTTTACTGGAAATGCTAATTTTTGGAGTTATAAAAACGTCAAGATATACAGGGTGAACAACATTGAATGCAACTATATTTTTTCAAATGGGACACCCTGTCCTGTATATTCTTCCTTTTTTGATAGGCTATTTCCTCCTGATCTCGAATATAAATGCGTATGTGGATGTGTCTCTTCAATTTTCAGAGTTTCAAAGATATGAAATGATGACACCGAATAAAAAAATATGTAAAATACCTACGAAATTATTTATATCCAAACAATCTACTCAAAAGTATTATTTAAGAATGAATACTTAACAATTACTTAAACAATGAAAAATTTTAAACTAATGTAGTATGGTAAGAATAACATCAACTAAAGATTGCTCAAAATGACTACCTTCATTCAATACACATAGTTCATATAGTTGTCTCAAGTTGTTTGGACTATTTTGGATAGCACTAATATGGCTCTGATTCAAATCAGAAATTAAAGCTTCAAAACTTGTTTCTTATCATTACAATATTATCATTATTCTTTGTGCGTAGACAGGATTAGTTCCGAATTATGTGTTTAATATTGGTTGATTTTATATCATCAATATTATTCTCTGCTTTCATTGATTGTCATTATTGCTGAAGTAAATTTTTTCTTTCAGGAACGGCTATAAAAACGTGTCCAACGGTGTTAAATCGGGACTATTTGGTAGCCATAAAATGGGTGCGCCATTACCAATCCAAAGATCAACTTGGCCACTTAAATATTCAAGAACTTCCAAACGCTATGCCAGATGGTTATTGAAATTTGAAACTCTGTGGTGCTCAGAATAAGAAGGACAGACCAACATATGTTACATATTCGAAATCAGGGAAAAAAGAGCTAACCAAATATGAAAAAATATACAGGATGTTCCATTTAAAAAAATGGAGTTGCCATCAATATGTTGGTCACCCTGTATATATTTCAGTTTCTGGACTCATATCAAAAAACCTCAGTTGATTTCGTGAAACTTTTATACGAAACTTTTTTTCGTATTTCCTTCAGTAACCAAGTTAAAGGGGTGGTCAAATTAAAGTGAAAATCCCGGCACAATAGAGCTAACGCCCCTTACTTTTAACCATAGTTTTCAACCTTTTCTCAATTTTTATACGGCACTTTGAATGGGTTCAGCGTAAACCAAATTTGAATGCAAAAGAACTTGATCTTTGATATCCCTTATCTCGGTAACGAAGCCGTTTTGGATCCATGTTTATATAGTTAAGGAACCGACACCTACTAGGAATGCAACGGCGACCAGGCATTTTCCTGGAATCACCGCGGATGTGCAAAAGTGCAATTCCACATAAACATTTACTTTTTAGATCTTTGGGAACAATTCAGTTAGTTACGAATTAGACTTCTGACAAGTCACTTTGATTTGTAATTCACTTCCAAACTTAATCTGTATAGGATTAATAATTCTTTAGCCTCAGTGTTGCAATTGTTAATCTTAATTAGAAATAAATTCTTTTTAAAAAGCAGACTTTAAGTGCGGAAAACATAATTGGCGCTGCGAACAGGATATCGCAACGGGATTTTAGTAAAATAAACTGAAATTAGTGTCCATTTCGGAAACGTTACCGTCGCCGAGGAACGCCCGTTGAGTTTCAACTCTTAGTGCGATATCAACCAGCATCATCATCGACTTTCGACCAGAAGGAAGGAAGGAAGTCCATTCTACCCACTTCAACAGAGAAGAAGGACCTGCTCACTTTAGGAAGCAAATCTTGGTGCTGTAAGTCCATCAATCCATCCTTTTTAACCTTTTTTATAAGTTTCAATGACAGAAAATTCTCAAAAAGAATTGGAAATAGTTTCTGAAGATAGAGAAACTCTAGTAATAGCAGAACATTTTTTAAATCAATCGATCAAACAAAGTAGATTTCGCCCATACCCCAAACGGAATATAGCCGAAATGAATAACAGCCAAGCTTCTTCTAACTCAAATGCAGTTGAGCAGATATCTAGGCAAGACATTCAATTACTTTTAAGTTCTCTTCCGGAATACTCCCCAGGTGACAACCTGTCAATTTTTATTAATGAAATAGATAATTTAGTTTTCATATCTCGAAGGAAAATTAACACCAGATTTAACGTATGCTGTTAATTTTTCTATAAGGTCAAAAATTAAAGGTGAAGCAAGAGATTTCGTTGCTTTCCAAAACGCTCTTAATTGGAGTGAAATTAGGAGAGCGCTCCTACAAAGATATGGAGACCAAAGAAACGAAGATTTATTGGTCTCATGTCTAACACAATGCGTTCAGAAGAAGAACGAAAACTACCTAGATTTTTACAGTAGAATATCTAAAAACTTGAATGACGTTTTGCCACATCTGACTTTAACATGTCAGGATCAAACTCGGGATCAAAATTATTTAAGATACAAAAACCTTGATTTAGAAAAATTAGCCCTAGAAACATTTCAAATTGGACTTATAGAACCCTATAGATCTTATATTAGTAATTTTGAAATAAATTCACTAGAGCAATGCATTATAAATGTCGATATTACGATAATAGGAAACAAGAATGGAAATATTGTGAATTTCTCCGGAAATCACAAGAAATACCGAAAAAACCATTCTATAGTCGTATTCCACCTACTTATTCTAATCATAATTATCGTGAATTCCCGAAAACTCAAATACGCAATCAAAATTTCAATCAAAATTTCTCAAACAATGCTCAACATTTTTCTAACCCAGTAACCAATAATCAAAATTTTGTAAGTAATCAAAGTTCTAATAATTCTGGAAACCCAACTGGTTTTCCTTATTGTATAAATACCCCAATTCCGAATAGCGAAAGATTTCCTACAAGTCGTGAAGTCTTTGGACCTAAACCAGGCTCCAGTATGACTAAATCACAACCGAAACCAACACCAGAACACTGCCAAACAACCCTGGTTGAGAACAAATTCAAAATCATCCATGTTTTAAAGAATAAGCAGCTATTGACTTTATTCAAGAAAAGTCAGATTGTATTAGAAGACTGTCATGGCATAATTACGAAGAAACCCATTCAAGGAACAAATTTACTGGATTCTCAGTGCAGAATTATTATTGAGAATTCAATATTCGACAACACAATTCCAATTTTCGAAATAGAAATACAAAAAATCTCGAAAATTTCCTTAAATTCAAAACAAAAATTTTCCTTCAATTAAGACATCTGAAAAACCCAGACTTAATCCTGCAAGAAGCAGAAAAACTTCAGAGCCAACCCATGTATCTACACCCGATAACCCAGCTGACACATTATACCATAAGTGGAATCTTATTATGTTGCATAATCCTTGGAATTTTCACTATCATAATTAACAGAACCAGAATACGAGAACTCCTGTTCAACCCAAGAAGAATTATCAGCATCGAACTTCGGAACGACCAAACTGCTGACAAGGAGGACGTTGCCAACTTAGAGGGGACTAGTTAAGGAACCGACACCTACTAGGAATGCAACGGCGACGAGGCATTTTCCTGGAATCACCGCGGATGTGCAAAAGTGCAATTATTCCACATAAACATTTACTTTTTAGATCTTTAGGAACAATTCAGTTAGTTACGAATTAGACTTCTGACAAGTCACTTTGATTTGTAATTCACTTCCAAACTTAATCTGTATAGGATTAATAATTCTTTAGCCTCAGTGTTGCAATTGTTAATCTTAATTAGAAATAAATTCTTTTTAAAAAGCAGACTTTAAGTGCGGAAAACATAATTATATGAACTTTTTTATTTATAATAAGCTGTGAACTCTTCTTTTGGCGTTTGATGACGTTATTTTGAAACACGCTGTATATAAAATGAGTCTTGGTGATACGTGGTTACATAAGGATTGTTGAATATCCAAATTCGCACTTATTATTGATTTTCGTCAAGAAACCAAATGAATTGAAGAAAAATCCTATCAATAACATTACACTAACCTCTATATTCAATATCGTAGGGAGGATGGGACACTTCAGATGGCGCTGGTGAAAGTGTAAGGATCTACCAAAACCAATTAAATGTATTGTTTCATGGTCAGATAGTCATTTATTACATCAAGTAGTACTTAAGTCATTCTTTTTTCGATAATCTAATGAAGATGCACTGTGAAAAAAATTGAATTCATAAAATTTTTCCACCTTCTTCAAATATTAATTCGAACTGACCTGTAGAAAATGGTAGGACTAAATTTTGGACTCTTGAATCGAAGATTTGTATTCTTTTCTTGCGATGAAAAACAAACAGCTGAACTAATAGTCCTCAAAAAAGATGAAACAATTTTTCATCATAGCAGCCGAGAATAAAATTCACACCCACTGCTCTCAGGAACAAAGATGTATCGACTGTGAGTTCTTTGGAACGAGAAATAAGCCGAAGGTGTTATGAATGTAAGCGATACAATCATTCGGAAAAAAGTACAAATTTAAAAACATGAGAATGGTTGAAGAAACAAAAGACAATGAATTATTTGTTATGTGTTAAGTGCTGATAGTATAAAAATTCCAGAGAAAATCAAGGCGATCATGAAAATAGAAACTCCAAAGATAGAAATGGAATTGCAAGTGTTTTTCAGGTATTATTTACATATGTAAGTGACTTTATACCGAATGTTTCGACAATGATGTTTTTATGAGACAATTACTGAAAATAATGTGGAATTCATTTGAAATAAAAATTTAGATAATGATTCTTAAAGAAATAAATCTTTTCAAAAACATACTTTAAGAGACGAAATCATAATTGGCGCTGCGAACAGGATATCGCAACGGGGTTTTAGTGAAAAGTGACTAAAATTAGTTTCCGCTTCGAAAACGTTCGACGTCTCCGAGGAACTCCCGTTGAGTTTTAACTCTTTGTGCGATATCGTCAAAACCACCATCAACATCACCTTCAACCCGAAAGGAAATCTACCCATTTCAACCCGGAAAGAATCAACCTACCCACTTCGACCAAGAAGGAAGGAACAACCCACTATAGGATGCAAATCTTGGTTTAAGTCTTTCAAACCCATCCAATTTCTTCTTTTTCCTTCATCAGTCTAATGACAGATACAAATTCTTCTCAAGAATTAGAGATAATTGCTGAGGATTCAGAAACTTTAGAATTAGGTTCACATATTCTTAGAAATAGTAGATTTTGACCTTTCCCTAGAAGAACAATGAATTCTAACCAAGCTTCTTCTAATACAGTAAACCCAATCGAAGTAATGTCTAGACAGGACAATCGTTACTAAACTCAATACCGGAATATTATCCCGGGCAGAATTTATCAATTTTCATAAACGAAGTAGATAATTTATTGACGCATCTGCAAGGCAGATTGAATCAAGATTTAACTTATGCACTGAATATTTCGATTCGATCAAAATTGAAAGATGAAGCTAGGGACTTCATAGCTTTTCAAAATGCCTCTGATTGGCCCAATATCAGCATGAAACTTATTTAGACTATTTTAGTAGGATATCAAAAAATCTGAGCGATTTGTTACAACATTTAACCCTGAGCATAAGAGACCAAAACTATTTGTTATACAAACAACAAGATATTCAGAAACTAGCACTCAAAACATTCCAAATAGTTATTCTAGAATCATACAGATCTTACCTTAGTAACTTCAACTGCATTAGCTCAGAAGACTGTGTTAATAGATGTCAATTTTTCGACAATAGAAAGCAGGAATGGGAATATTGCGAATTTCTGCGGAAATCACAAGAACAACCAAAAAAGCTAAATTATAATCGTACTTCACCTCAAAATTCATATCCGACTCGTATTACCACGAACTCCCGAAGCTCAAAATCGAAATCAAAATATATATATATATATATATATATATCGGTTTTATAACGTCTTTCGTCGTTGTCCGATGCCTAATTTCCATGCTCTGCGGTCATTCCACTGGTTCTCTGTCAAGCTTCTAGATCTCATTGCTTTTGAGACTCCCTCTATCCAGGTTTTTCTTGGTCTTCCTCGTTTTCTACGATATGGTGATTTCCATTCCAAGATCTGCTTTGGTAGTCTGGTGTTATCCATCCTCTGAACATGTCCATACCAAATTAGTTGTTTCCGTTCAATGTCTGTCATAAGTGATCCTTCTATTCCCATTCTTGCTCGAACATCCTCATTCCGTATTCGGTCTCTTCTTGATATTCCCAATGACCGTCTAAATACATCCATTTCGGTAGCTTCCAGTTTTCTTCGATTGTTCTCTGTTATTTTCCAGGTTTCAGCCCCATACAATAAAGTGCTCTTTATCATTGTTTCATAGATGTTATGTTTCCGTTTTTTTCCTATTTCGCTGCTCCAGAAGACTCCATTCAAACAGGAGATGAGACCTCTGGCCTGGTTGACGCGTTTTTTAATTTCCGGGTCGTCCCCACCAGTAATATCAAATTCCACACCCAAGTATGTGTAGCTGGTGCAGGCAGCAATTTCTTCCGTATCCAGTTGGATGTTGGATAGTTCACCTCCGACAGGCAGATATTTAGTTTTCTTGGTGTTGAGTTCCAAACCCCACGCTGCATACTCTTCCTTCAATTTTCGCGTCATGTATTCTAGATCGGTCTTGTCGTTAGCGATGACTACTTGATCGTCCGCAAACTGTAATGTGAACAGACAAGTATCTCCGAGGTCAATTCCCATTCCTCTACATTTTCGCTTCCACATGGTCAAAGCCTTGGCCACATAAATTTTGAATAGCGTGGTCGATACGCAGCAACCTTGACGCAAGCCCTTGTTGACCAAAAAACTTCGTGACAGTCGATTTCCTATTTTTATTCGTGATGTTGAGCCATTATACAGATTTTGAAGAGCTTTTATTAAGGTGTGGTTGATATTCGACTGCTGTAATACTTTCCATAGATTTTTAACAGGAACTGTATCATATGCTTTGTGAAGGTCTATGAACATAAGATGAGTTTCTTGGTTCGTGCTCATTCTTTTCTCAATCAGTTGTTTCAAGCAGAAAACGTTATCGGTGCATGTTCGACCAGCCCTGAACCCAGATTGTTCCTCCTCTTCCTGGCAGCTGTATTCGGATTCTATAAGATCTCTAAGAATCCTTCCATAGAGGCGACTCATCGTGCTTGTCACTGAAATGCCTCTATAATTTTCACAATTCAGTTTATCCCCCTTTTTGTGTATTGAGGAAATGAAGGCTATATTCCATTGGTCTGGTACTGGAGCTCCATTAATAAACTTATTTATGCACCATGTCAGGGCCTCAAAGAGCTTTCTTGTTCCACACTTCAGTAGTTCTGGTGGTATTCCTTCTGGACCGGTCGCTCTGCCATTTTTCAATTTACCTATAGCCCTTTCGAGTGTGGCGACGTCGATATTTATTTCCTCTCCTTCAATCGATATTTCTGATGGTGAAATCGTGTTATATGCACTCCTATTCTCCGTCAG
Organism: Propylea japonica; assembly: GCA_013421045.1. Taxonomy (NCBI): domain Eukaryota; kingdom Metazoa; phylum Arthropoda; class Insecta; order Coleoptera; family Coccinellidae; genus Propylea; species Propylea japonica. The sequence continues at coordinate 70,581,622 of CM024243.1, forward strand.
CAGTTGTTCGTAGTGGTCTATCCATTTATTTGTGGGTATTATCTGTATGCCAGCCTGGTTTCTTCCACTTGATTTAACCTTCTTGATAAACTTCCATGTCTCAGAACACTTCGATCCTCCCAGGTATGTATTGATCTCCATACATTTTTTATCCCACATTTGTCTTTTCGCAGCTGAGATGATCCGCCTTGTTGATCTTTTCACATCCATATAAGCTTCTCTATCTTCTTCGGTTTTTGTGTTCAGCCACTTTTGGTACAGTTGCTTTTTTCTTCTTATTAGCTCTTCGATTTCATCATTCCACCAAAGCTTCTCACTTTGTATTTTAGTCTTAATGCCAAGGGATTCCTCTGCTGCTGTTTGGATGCTATTAATTATGTTCCGATATACTTCGTCCACGGATTTGTCAGCCAAATCATCCAGTTTCATGTCTAATCTCTGTTGGTATAGTGTTCGTGTGCTATCATGCATCAGGCTTTCGGTTTTATATTTTTTTGTTGTTATTTCTTCCGTTTCCTCAGTTATCGGTGTTTTATGGATATTTATATGTTTATGAGGGAATATCATTTTGGATCTCACGAGATAGTGATCTGACCCACACGTTACACCTCTGTAAGCTCTCACATCATTCACTTGTATTCCAGTGTTCTGTAACGTTATTACATAGTCGATAATAGATCTTAAATTTCTCGTATGTTGTACCCAGGTGTAAGTGTGAATCTCTTTGTGTCTGAAGAAACTGTTTTGTATTTTGAGGTGATGGCTCTCACATATATCTATCAGTCTTTCTCCATTATCGTTGATAGTTGTCTCTCCATATGGACCCACCACTTTGCTCTGCACTTTTCGCCCCACTCTACTATTCAGGTCTCCAAGTAAAAAGATTTCTCTCGTTCTTCCGATTTTAGCTATTTCATCATGTATTCTCTCAAAAAACTCATCCTTGATATTCGTTGGTTCGTCGTTGGATACCGCATACACGCCCAAGATTGTAACTGGAGTTTGAAATAGGTTCATATTGACTCGGATGATATTTTCAGTTACGGATTCAAAATCTGTTATTCTATGTTTGTGTTTTTTATGTATCAATAGCGAAACTCCTCTTTTGGCTCTCTGGTCTTTGGAAACCCCACTAAATATGTGCACATAGTTATCTATCATTTCTGAGCCTGTTCCCTTTTTCTTCGTTTCCGTCAAAACAACAATATCCATCCTCAGACTTTCGCATTCTTGGGATATTTCCATCACCTTATCTTTCATTCCTTGAACATTCCACGTTCCAATATTCAGTGTCCTTTTCCGTAGCTTTTTTCGTTTACCAGTAAATCCATCCGTTCCGAGGCTAGTATTAGGTTTTTTAGTAAATAAGTTCTTTTACAAGGGACAGGGAACTAGCCTGACGCCAAAACCCCCAACCTGGAGGACCGGGTAATGTTTATTCAAGGTTTTCTTCCTTTAGATTGATTGTCTTACTGGACTCTAGAGATCAATCTTCCCTTTCTCCGGTTCATTCGCTGTTCATGAAATCATTCTGACCACCGTTGACCATCTCTTCGCCTGTATCCTAGGCAGGAGCCCTTACAGGGTGCTATCATCCGGGCCAGATGAACCCTGGTTTTTTCACGAGGTTGTTACTCCTCCCCCTCTCCCTTTCACAACCTGGCTTGGGACAGGCTTTGGCGGGAAATCAAAATTACAATCAAAACTTTCCAAGCAACGCTCAAAAATTTTCTAACCTAGTACCAACGAATAACCAAAATTTCGTGACGAATTATAAGCATCAATCTCCTCCTGAAAATTCTAGAAATCCAAACGGCTTTCCTTATTGCATTAACACACCAATTCCAAATAACAGAGGATACCCGACAGCTCGCGAAGTGTTCGGATCAAAACCAGGCTCTAGTATGTCCAAAAATCAACAAAAGTCAACTCCTATGTCTATTTCGACTAGAAACACTTTTAGGCAACCTGCCGCTCAGTCGATCTCGACGAGAAATTTTTCACAAAACAAACCGACAAGAAATTTTATTTCCGAAGAATTATTTAACGTTCAATCCGAAAGTGGAAATCCCGAAGATTTTGAATCTCAATTTTATGATCCAAACGTTAACTCTTAAGATGATTATGAAAATAATCTTATAGAAGAAGAAAATTTTCAGATAGCTGCCTTGGAATTCCCAGAAACATAGATCTTAATTGTGTCAAAATTAAGTCCAAATTGCCCTACATTTATTTACCAAAAATTGACCTTAAAATTTTGATTGACTCAGGAGCAACAAATTCAGTCATTAATTCAAAACCCGCGTTTGAAAAATTCTTCCAATTTTTATACAAAGAAAAATTTAGCGTCTCTGGCTTAGGAAACACAATCACTTCAGACAATAATTTAAATATACCAATTTTATACGAATTAGGAATTTTCGAAAATATTCATTTACATGTAGTTGATTAGCATCAAAAATTTGACGCTCTATTAGGAACTTCTGATCTCCAACGATTAGGTGCGAAAATTGATTATAAAACTCATACATTAGAAATTAATGATCTGAAAATACCTTTCAACCTAGAATATTCATCGTCCAAACTGAAGCCACGTAATGAAACAGCAAAAAATTTTATTAAAATACCTGTTTCCATAGAAAACGGAAATGTCCTTCTACCTGAAATAAACTTTCAACAATTTTCAACTCCAGAATGTATTGCTCATGCTAGGAACGGATTTTGCACTATACCAATTTCTCAACCGATAGAAAATGAAGTATAAATTAATTTTGTAGAAATAATACCTGTGAAATTGATTCACGAAACAGAAATATCAACCCCTCCATTAATACATCAAAATTTTAAACTTGCGAAAAACATACGAACTGCTCACATGAACTCTGAAGAAAAGAGAGAAATCTTCAAAATATGTAATAAATTCAAGAATATTTTTTTATAACGAAGATTCAGATCTTTCATTCAGTAATACAGTCAAACACAAAATTCGAACAAAAGATGAGGAACCTGTTTACGTAAAATCTTTCAGACACCCTCCTCACATGAGGAAAATTATTCAGGAACAAATTAATAATAATAATAATAATAATTATATAGTTTATTTCGAAAAATAAACAGATACACATCACAGAGGTGAATTATTTTACAACCTGTTTGTGATTGAATTTAAAAAAAAATTTATTCTGATAATATTCCATGAGAATGAACGTTGAAGGAACACAAAAAAAAACAAATATCAATATTCTCCGCAAAAAAAATAGTTAAACCATGATATCCAAGTAAGGTAAGTATTTTTCTTTTCTGTCATCATCATGTATAGTATTTTTGCCTTCCTTGTCGCATTCGAGTATTATTTCTTGTCGTTATCCGGTATTTTTCTGTAGTCGTTGTTTTGCTATGTATGTATGTAAGTTTTCTTTTTTCCCTTGTTTGAGTTCATTCATTTTTCATTAGTCTGTGTATTAATTGTCTACATCCACTATTCATTCAAGCTTTCAGTCGTTTTTTGAATTTTTTAATATTAAACATATTTTTTAGATGATCAGGGATTATATTGAAAATTTTCGGTGCAAGATATTTGAGACTTCTTTGGCCTATACTTTTGTTACACAAAGGTGGTGGGTAAGTATATCTTCCTCTAGTAGTGTAATTATGATGTAGTTTTGCGATGGGAATCCTCCCCGAAACAACGTTGAACAGAATTCTTAAAGCGTACAATTGCCTTACATCTGGTACTTCTGACTCCTCGAACAATCTCTGGCTTGGAAAAGTACGACCCTTCTTATGGATTATTTTCAGTAACCACTTTTGGATGATCTCTAAAGGCTTGATGTGGTTGTTATACGTGCCACCCCATGCAACTATCCCGTAGGTGATCTGGGACTCCACCAAGGCTTGATAAAAAAATTTTAAGAATTTTTTTTGAGGTCAGATGTTTACTCAAGAACCTAAACTTGAAAGAAGACCCCTCAGCTTGTTCACAACATTTTTTATGTGTATATTCCATCTCATTTGGGAATCAATTGTTATTCCCAAGTACTTTATATGTTTTGTTTCAGTTATACAGACTCCATCATTAAAAATAAGATCTCCCAGATCCGGAAGACCAGAAGCATAGGAGCTGAACACCATATATTTGGTTTTGTCGATGTTTAAGGTGAGTTTATTATGCTTAAACCAATTTACCACCTCTGGAAATGCCACTTGAACTTTTTCTTTCAGTTCATTCCATGTTCCTCCCTGGAATTGAAAAACGGCATCGTCAGCGAAGCAAATCGCACCCTCAGACTGTTCTATTTTGAGTAGGCTATTTATGTAAAGGAGAAATAGAACAGGACCCAATACGGTACCTTGTGGAACTCCGTGAGTTAGTGTCTCTTCTTGACTCCTTGAGTTTGTATAAATTGGGAAAATACAGAAAGTCACACTATATTGTTACTTATATTTCTTTGGCGATCGATTTCGGTATTAAACCATCATCAGGCCAGCTGGAAATACACAAAAATGTAGACAATACGTAGAATATAAACCAACAAATAAATAAACTAGTCACTGGTTAAAAACAATTATTACAGAAATAAGTAAAACAACTAAAACAAGAAAAGCAGGAATGTGTAACATACCGTCTGAAATACATTAACTGAATTGCATTCAAATATGCGAATCACCTGAAATTAATTTTTATTGTTGTGTTTGTTGTCCGCGATCTGGAAATGAAATGATCGACATGTATCTGTTTGAGACGGCTTGAACTGTCAAATACCACAGAGGATAGAGGATGAGGGAAATGGGCGGGGGTTTTAATATATTTTCGGTTAGGTGAAGGGTTCCAAAAGTCTAAATATACTTCTATTATTAAAGTCTAGCGTGTCATTTAAGAGATTTTCATTATTATTATTAAAAGAAATATACCCCCACACATCGATAAGAGAGCGTTTTGTGACAACACCATTTTTTGAGAATTTGACTCCAAAAATCAGTTCCACACTAAGGAAATATAATTATAATCTAGTAAATAAACGACACATAACATTAGAAAATTTATTGATTAATAACAAGGTAAGAACTGAACGTGAACAACAAAGTGGCATTTACGAAATAACATGTAACGACTGCCAATCATTTTATATTGGAATGACAACGAGGAATATGAAAAAGAGATTCACAGAACATCAAAAAAATCGACCTAATTCAGCACTAGGGAATCATCTCATGGACCACAATCACACGACAAATTTCGAAAACCTGAAAATATTACATAAAGAAAATAATTACCATAAGATGATTCTACTAGAACAATACGAAATACTTAAGAATAAAAATAATGAAAATCTCTTAAATGACACGCTAGACATTAATAATAGAAGTATATTTAGACTTTTGGAACCCTTCACCTAACCGAAAATATATTAAAACCCCCGCCCATTTCCCTCATCCTTTATCCTCTGTGGTATTTGACAGTTCAAGCCGTCTCAAACAGATACATGTCGATCATTTCATTTCCAGATCGCGGACAACAAACACAACAATAAAAATTAATTTCAGGTGATTTCGCATATTTGAATGCAATTCAGTTAATGTATTTCAGACGGTATGTTACACATTCCTGCTTTTCTTGTTTTAGTTGTTTTACTTATTTTCTATAATAATTGTTTTTAACCAGTGACTAGTTTATTTATTTGTTGGTTTATATTCTACGTATTGTCTACATTTTTGTGTATTTCCAGCTGGCCTGATGATGGTTTAATACCGAAATCGATCGCCAAAGAAATATAAGTAACAATATAGTGTGACTTTCTGTATTTTCCCAATTTATATATACTGGACACACTTATGGAAGAATACATATCTAAAATCCTTGAGTTTGCTATTTCCACAACCTGCTTTCTATTTGACAAATAGCTTTTTAGTAATTTATATGAAGAACCTCTAAAGCCGTAAACTTTTAATTTTTAATTCAAAAATTACTTGATGACAAAATTGTACGTCCGTCAATTTCACCTTATAGTACTCCGGTATGGATCGTTGACAAGAAAAAAGACGCATCGGGTCAAAAGAAGTACAGAATGGTTATAGATTATAGACGTCTTAACGATAAAACCGTCGAAGATAAATACCCTTTACCGAGAATAGAAGAGATTTTGGATAACTTAGGCAAAAGTTGCTATTTTTCTACAATCGACATGGCAAAGGCCTTTCATCAAATTGAAATGGATCCTGAATCCATAGAAAAAACTGCATTTACTGTAAACAATGGCCATTATGAATACATTCGAATGCCTTATGGATTGAAAAACGGCCCGAGTACTTTTCAACGTGTAATGGATAATGGACGACGTAGTCGTATTTTCAAAATCATTGCAAGAACATATTTATCACCTGAAACTAATTTTTCAGAAAATTCAAGAATATAACCTTAAAATTGAACTCGACAAATGTGAATTTCTGAGTAAAAACGTAGCATTCCTAAGACATGTCATAACACCTGAAGGAATCCATCAAAATTAGAAACCGAGTTCATTCCGAATCATCACAGAAACTTCTTGTGAGAGTGAATTTGATATAAACCAGTGTTAATTTTTGACATTTAGAAATGATTAATAATAGTTCGATGTTTTCGAATAGAAATCCTTTTTCCTTTTATATCATTTCGAATCTAATGATGTATTAGATGAATGAATAAATCCGTTGAACAAATGACTGTTTTAATTGTGCTCAACCCTTCAAGATGCAATAAAATGAAATGTTTTCAATCTCACACCATACAAATTCAGTCATTCGAATGGAATTATATGAAGGAAAATGGACTTGTTGAAGAGCAGTTGCAAAAGAAATCTACCAAATTGTCGTTTTTGATTTATGCAGTGAAGTGGGAAACTTAAATTTCGAGGAAATATAATTATTTTTAACTGTATTCAACTGACATTTGACATCTATCTTCCATAGAGTCACTTAATTTTCAAGGTCATTATGGAATTGTCATTTTTCATAATAGAGTAAGATATGTGAACATAACAAGGCGCTAAATTCAAAGTCAACACTTTTCCTATATGCAAACTTTTGCAGAAAGTTATCATTTTCACAGAGACATTATCATAGCTAATATACCTTACATCTATTTTTTTTGGGACATATTTTTCTTCCACAAAAATATAATTACTATCGATATGTTTATGTATTTCATGATATTCTGAATTGTCGATTGAACATATAACACAATCTTAATATTATAATAATAATAATAATAATAATAATGGTTCTTCATTTCAAATCCTATCCAAAATAACAAGTTATGTGGAGACGAAGTGAAATAGTGTCAAAAACAAATACAAATATAGGTAAATCTAATGGGTGCAATCACAATCAACTCAGAAATTCCTCTAGATTGTAAGGCTCCAGTTCTAAAAGAAATTTATATAATCTCCTCTTGAAAAATTTTTCATCTCTTATAGTTTTGATATTGATTGGTAGTGAGTTATATATCTTAAGGCATCTAAATTCAACCTGTCTCTGAGATGTTGTCAAATTCAACCTGGGATAGAGATTGAGTGTTATACAATTTTGTTTTTATTCAATCATATCTAACAATAACTGTCTAACCGAGAAAGCTTCTTCAGTAGCACGGCATTAATTATGAACCCAGGCTTGTTCGTTGATAACGGGACTGTTGTTTGTCTTTGAATACTCCATGTTTCAGATACCCCATTTTTTATGAAGACATATCCAGTATTGGAAAGCCTTGTCGGAGGATCGTTGGCACAGTCAGCATCAAACTAGGATTTCAAAGTGTTATTTTTATTCGATCTGAAAAAAACCCAAAACATACGGACATCGGACTTGCTCGTTTCAAACCATATAAGGATTTAACAAGCTCGTAAACTATATAATCCTCAACATTGGGTCCTTCAGGAGATTCCATGTATATTTGTTTGTTGATATCAAATTGTAAAAGAGTCATTTGTTTTTCAGCTGCAATGGACAATAGTACGGGGATGGAGTCATACTTACTGCCGGAGAAAATGTTCCATTTAAATTGATACCACACTTTTGGGCATAGCCTCTGGCACGGAGTCTGGAATTGTATCTTGGTCCCATTTAGAATCTGAAGGTCTCAAATTTTCTGGTTTGATCACCACCTTCCAAGTACCGTTGTGTTTTCAATTCTTCTTCAATTGAATTTATCCTTATCTCGGAATCTTTGGGAGAATGTGCATCTTCGTTAGTCTGTGGTAAAAAAAAACTTAGATGGGACTTAAATCCCATCATTGGGTTTGGTCTGTAACGAGGACAAAGTTGCATACGAGTCGTCTCTGGAATTTCAATTGATGTCGCAGTCGCATATTCATTATTATCATTAGTCATTTTCACGGTTGTGTTAGAAAACAGATCCATATTGTTCTCATTATTTTTAAACAGCCTATTTGTACTTACACATTGTAGTTCAGATAGCAAAACTGGAACTGTATCTCTTTCGACAGGATTTCAAGAAACTCAACATCTTTGCTTTTTAACTATCGTTGTTTTAGATCAGTCGATACCTTCCAGTAAACTAATAATTGTTATTGTTTCTGGAACATAATGTGTGACTAATTACAGTATTCCTTCGAAGAATCGGCAAAATGTGTGACACAGTTCAATATTGTTGACTTAATAAAATAGTTAAGTATTTTTGATGAACACATTTTTTTTAAACAGGAACAGTATGGTGGGGTATCACTTACCCCAAATGCGAAACAAAAAAAACAAATCTTTTGTACCCTTGAAACATTTCAAGTTTTATTTAATTAAAAATAATATATTTATAAAAAGTATTCATTTGCAATTCGTTGAAAATACTTTTATTTAAATATTACAATAAAAAAACTAGACTTGGTGGTTTTTTCAAAGAAAATATACATATATTTTTGATATTATAATACTCAAGAAGAAAACAGAATTGAAAATTTATTAGTTGTGAAGGAAAAGATTGAAATATTGATATTAAAAAAACAGAATTAATTTCATTCATTATTTGTGAAGTTACAGCTATCGCAATACACCAGAAAATGTTCGAGACAAATTGCTTTTGGGTTTTTTCCGAACCTTCCTTTTTGGGCAAATTTCACATTTGACAGACATTTGTTGTCTTTTTTCTGGTGGTTCTTTAGTATCCTGTCGATCGTCTCTCCAAGGCGCTTGAAATTCTCTTGGATTTCTCTCTTCTACTTGACATTGTTATTTTTTGGCCGAAAAATCACCCTTGCATTTATACCAGCACAATTGAGGAAAGCATAAAATATTGTCAGTGTCCATCTCTTGCTATTTCGGGATACATCATAAGATGCCGATAATTTGTCAACAACATCATCGCAACTTTTTGTAGCAATATAGAAAGTGATTACTTCGAGCTTCGTCTTTTCACCAGTACTTTCATCGATTCATCTATAGTCCGTTTAAGATTGATTGACATCTCGGGCGGCTGTGAAAAATCGAAAATATCGGAATTTGACCATAGATAACTGGTACACAAGTGTACCACTCGCTGATTATTTGGTTTCCAAAAGGACAAAATGATGGTGTCCTATGTTACTCGGAAAAATAAATGTGTAATATTACTATCAACATTACATGATGAAAACAAAATAGATCCTGACACCAGAAAGCCTCAGATTATACTGGACTACAACGAAACCAAAGTCGGAGTGGATACAGTCGACAAAATGTGTGCCGCTTACTCGGTCTTTAGAATAACAAAGAGATGGCCATGTATAGTTTTCTACACTCTAATGAATATTGGCTGCATAAATGCTCAAATTCTGTATAAATTTGCTTGTCCGCAAAAGGCTCCTAAGCATCGAAGACTTTTCCTAAAAAAATTGGCACTGACCATGATGAAAGAGCATCTTATATTCAGATCAAATATCAAGAATTTACCCCAAGATATAACTGCTTTTTTAAAAGTGAATTACGGTCAGGAAGTTCAACCGATAACAGAAGAAAGAAGCCCCCCAAAACGAGGTGTTTGTCGGTCATGTGCACTGGAGAAGAAAAGATCCTCAGCATCAATGAAGTGTTGCCGTTGCCAGTCCTTTACATGCAAGAACCATTTTGCAGTTGAGGTGGTTTGCAATAATTGTAAGGATGAGAATATTGATTCTGACTCATAGGTCGATAAAATGTTTTGTTTTGAAATAATAACATATTTAGAGTGTTGCTTGGTTTTTTGTTCAAGAAAGTCAAATAAATTTTCTAAAGTTAGTGTCATATATCATTTTTCATAACCTTATAGCAATTCCCTGATATTTACATATAGAAAACACCATTTACATGAAAAAACTCGATACGTAAAATTTACGACGAGCGCCCGCTCAAGAAAAATTACAAAGCGCCCCCGCTGGAAGGTAAAAAAGTAATTATCAATTCAGGAGTGTCTGTTTGTGAATGAACCCAATGATTCTGAGGTGTTTCAACATCTGAAATGATACCTCATAGAGTTTCTGTAGTTTACGGGATGTTTCAGAATAACGTTATCAAACGCCAACAGAAGATTATTATTATTATTATTACATAGCATTATTATTATTGTTTCTGTCAAGTTGTAAGTAAATTTGTTTTTCTTTGATGGTTCAAGCATGACATTTTATTTTTTTCTTTGTTCCATAGTGAAGTTGACGTAAGTCAATATATATCATAAATGTAAGAGTAAAAATATACTGATGGATAAAAGGAAGGAAATAAAAGAATATTGGTGTTGCTGATTGTTATTATTAAAAGAGAAAAATCCCGGAAAAATCCTCACATTTTCACATGGTAGCAGGCAGTGGTTTGAAAATTTCATTACGATTAATCGAATAGTTGAAGGTATAGTCAGATTTAGTTTATTTCAAGAATCAGAATATTCCAGAAGGACGCTTCGACAAAATGGCCGATGAAATTATAAAAATTCCCATTTTCGACGGAAAAGATTATGGATGCTGGAAGAGAAAATTGAAATGATCCTGAAAATGAAGAATTGTCAAGACGTCGTATCCAGAAGAATTAGAACGACCGACAAAGAAGATGAATGGAATGGTAAGGACTTGAAGGCTATCAATATAATATATAGCGGAATTAGTAATGATCAATTACAATTTATCCAAGATAAAGAAACTTCATTCGAGATCATGAAGAAGTTTGATGAAATGTATTTGAAGGAATCGACAGCTCTACAAATTTGTGTGAGAAATAAATTAGAAAGATTGCGGTTAAAAGACTTTGAAGATACTGCTTCATTTTTCACCGAATTTGAAAAACTTATAAATGAGTTAAAGAGTGCTGGGGCCACTGTTACCGAGAAGGAGAAGCTGAGCTATATGATCAAAATGTTACCAAGTTCATTGAGCTATGTTGGAGACTTAGTCGATGTGTTGAAAGAAGATGAACAAAATGTAGATTTTGTGAAAAGTAAAATCAGAATGATGGAACTAAAAGAACAAGAAGAAACTGGTAAACCAGTGCAAGCGTATTCAAGACCGAAAGAAAAAAAGAACGAAACTGTTTTAAATGTGGAAGGTATGGACATTTCAAAGCTCAATGCCCAAATATAAAGCCGGATGGAAATTCTTGGCAGCCAAGGGGAGGTATGCAATATTGAGGAGGTGGTTCTCAACAATAATGGCAGAACCGAGGAAATGGTAGTAGTCGAGGTAGTCGTTACAACAGTAATAGTCGAGGTGCAGGTCAACATCATCGAACAGGTGGTTGGCAACAGAGAAATCCAGAAGCTGGTATGAGCAGTTTCAATACAGAGGTTACTAAGGTAAAATCTAATTCAGAATACTCTTTACTTGAAGCAAATAATTGCACTGATAAAATCGAGTGGTTGTTAGATAGTGGATGTTCAGACCATATCGTCAATAATGATGAATATTTTCATGAATGTATTGTTCTCAAAACACCAATTAGTGTCAAAGTAGCTGATGGTCGTATATTGAAAGCAACTAAAGTAGGTACTATTTTACATGGATTCAATGTTTTTGGAAACATAGTTGAAAATAATTGTTGAATGTTTTCTATGTGAAAGAAATGGATAAAAATTTAATTAGTTATGGAAAAGTTACAAAGAAAAACAAAATTGTATCAATTGGTAATATCTCGAAAATTTACAATGATAAGGGTTATGTTATTGCTGTAGCATACAGAACAAATGGTATATATCATATGACAAGCCAAATAATTAAAGTGGAAATAAACTATACATCGAAGAATAATATTTCTGTAGAAGAAAGATTTCATAGAACATTAGGACATGTAAATTTCAATTATTTGAAAACTATGTGTAGAAAACAAGTATTAGAAGGTCTACCAAGTGATTTAGAATGTGACATTTTTAAATGCGGTATATGTTTGAAAAATAAAATGCATAATTTATCATTTAACAATGAAAGAACCAGAGCAAAAGAATTCTAGAAATTATACATACTGACTTAAATGGCCCACATTATACTACTGGTTTAAACGGCGAAAATATTTTTTTAACTTTCATTGACGATTTCAGTAAGGTTGCTCAAGTCTATGTTATTAAGTCAAAGAATGAAGTTTATGATTGCTTTGTCAAATACGTTAATTTGATTGAAAATAAGACAAATAAGAAAATTAAAAAGTCATTAATTATGCTACTTTTACTTTCAACAAGCCTCGGAATGGGAATGGATTTATACGGCGACGACTGGCGAGAAAACGGACTATGCGAATGGTAACTTGGAACGTGCAGGGAATATCAAATAAGATGCATGAAATTTTGTTGGCCTTGGATGAAAATAGTACAGACCTTGCTGTTCTAACAGAAACTAAGAGGAAAGGTAAAGGCAATGAGGACCTAGACAACTACATACATCTATGGTCAGGCGTGGACAAATCGCGAAGAGCAGCGGCTGGAGTCTCTATCCTCGTCAACAAACGTCACAAGAATTATATCAAGACATATGAATACAAGTCGGAAAGAATCATGACCTTGACGCTTTCTATATATGGCTACGATACCACAGTGATAGCAGTGTATGCACCCACAGATGATTCTACACAACAGCTTAAGGACGATTTCTATGCTGATTTATCAGAGATTTTAAATGCTCTTCCTCATCACCAGGAAGTTGTTCTTGCTGGTGACCTAAACGCAAGAGTCGGATCTAGGTTTGACCATGATGTGGTGGGACAGTTCGGTGAGATATGTGTTAACAACTCTGGAGAGATGCTTATGGACTTCTGTACTCAAAATTTTTTGAAAATCCTGAATGGGTTCTTTGAACATAAAAAAATACACAGATACACTTGGGAGAGGCCATCTCTACATCAGAAATCTGTTCTGGATTATTTCATATGTAAACAGAAAAGTCGATTCAAATGGCAAGATTGCAGAGTGAAAAGAGGTCCAAACTGTGGATCCGATCATTACATGGTGGAGGCTAAGATAATATGTCCTTTTATTAAGAAACAACTGAGTAAACAACCGGACAATGAAGAACAACAGAAAAAACCTGAAGGACAGAGATTGAATCTACACCTATTACAGCAGGAAAGTATAAGAACCCTATATCAAAGTCGACTTGCAGAAGAACTTAGAACTAGACCGCCAAACAATAATGTGGAAACTGAATATGAAAACATAAAAGCAGCACTACACTCAGCTGCAATGCAAGCTCTGGGTCCAATGCCAGCCAGAAAAATGAAAAGAAAACCTCCATGGTTTACAGAAGAAATAAACAAACTAATAGAGGATAAAAACAACTTATTTAATAACTGGTTAGCAAATAAAGATCAAACAGTCGAGACAGATATAAGAGCAAGAATAGAGAACTGAAGAAGAAAATCAAAGAAACTAAGGACCGATTCTGGGAGGAAAAATGTTACCAAATTGAGAACTATATAGGTGGAGCACAATCAACGGAAGTGTGGAGAACAATTAGATCACTCAAAACCAACGAGACAAATAAAACACTGAATATAATTAACATGAAGGATTGGGAAGATCATTACAAAATGCTTTTAACGGAAAACAGAGACTACGCAAGGAATGAAGCAGAAGAAAGATATAGCCATGACCACCATAACCCTGATATGACAATAACTATAGAAGAAACGCAGCAACAACTGAAGAGAATGAAGAATGGAAGATCTCCCGGCCCTGGAGATATACCGATAGAGTTGGTCAAGTATGGAGGTGCAGAGATAGTCAAAAGACTGACGACCTTTTTGAATGTATGCTGTACTACGATAACAACCCCAAAAGAATGGAAACATGCCTACCTAGTTTCTATTTTTAAGAAAGGAGACCGGAGGGATCCCAATTGCTACAGAGGCCTCAGTATTACCAGCAGCTTGAGCCGTCTTTACGGTAAAATATTAAGCTCTAAACTCAGCGAAGAGATGGACAGTAGCATAAGTGAACAGCAATCTGGATTCAGAATGGGACGCTCATGTGTGGACAACCTGTTTGTGCTACAACAACTGGCAGAGAAAAAAATATCGACAGGAGAAGAGGTACACATGGTCTTCGTAGATTGGAAAAGGCCTATGATACTATTCCCCGCAGAAACTCTGGGAAGCATTGAAAATATTGAAGGTGAATAAACAAATGCAGTTGATTATCCAAGAAATGTACAGCGATAATACTGCCTCTATCAGAATTGGCAAACAGTTATCAAAGCCAATTAATATATCAAAGGGGCTGAGGCAGGGATGTAGTTTGTCGCCTCTGTTGTTCAACCTTTATGTCGAGGTGGTGTTGGCTAGGTGGAGAAGGAGCTGCGGAGAGATGGGCATACCTGTAGGGGACCTCAAATTGTTCTCATTAAACTTTGCAGACGATCAGGTCATTTTGGCACAGGATTCATTCGATATTGAATACATGATCAGAAAATTATACACGGAATATGAACAATGGGGCCTGAACGTAAATCTGAAAAAAACCGAATATCTGGTTGTAAACAGTGAAGCAAGTTTTGAGGTGCTCATCGACGAAGACACGAAAAATAAAACAAGTGGATCAGTTCAAATACTTGGGTGCGGTCGTTGACAGAAATGGCATTGGCGGAGTCGAGATAAAACAGAGAATTCAGGGGGCAAGAAAGATCATTGGTTGCCTCAACTCTTTGTGGTGGGATAGAGGAATCTCCAGTCGTACGAAGATACGGGTAGGAAAAGCGATGGTAGAATCAACTCTGTGTTATGGCAGTGAAATATGGACCATCAACGCTGACCTTAAGCGTAGGCTAAACGCAGTTGAGATGGACTATCTAAGACGTAGCGCAAGAACATCAAGGCTACAACATGTCACAAATGATACCATAAGAGATCGGTTACAGGCCAGGGAAACCGTAATAGACCGAATCGAAGTCAAAAGTCTGAGATGGTTTGGACACTTAATGAGAATGCCCCAATATCGATGGCCTAGGCGGTTATTTGAATGGGTCCCGCCAGGACGGAGGAAAAGAGGTAGACCAAGACGCTCTTGGAATGAAGGAGTGTACCAATCTATGGAACAGAGACAGTTGAACGTGGAACTGACACAGGATCGCGAGGCTTGGAGAAGAGGACTGGGTAGACGGCACTAGGCTGTATCTTACTGATATGTTTATACCATATTGTTAAGCCCAGAATATATATATATACGATGTGATAACGGTACAGAATACTTGAATAGTAACATATCTAAATTGCGAGCGAGAAAGGGATTCATATTGAACCTTGTCCAGCGTACGTTCATGAATTGAATGGTACAGCGGAAAAATACAATAGAGATATAATGGATATGGCAAGATGTTTGTTGGATGAAGCTAAAGTACACAGTCGTTTTTGGCCAGAGGTAATCAAAACTGCGACTTATTTGAAAAACAGAATTTTAACTAATACAGTTGTCAAAGATAAAACTCCATATGAAATAATGTTCGGAGAAAAACCTAGTGTAAAATATTTGAAACTTTATGGCAGTAGAGTTTTTGTGAGAGTGCCAGAACAAAAAAGAAATTCAAAATGGGATAGAAAAGCGGATTTAGGAATTTTGTTAGGGTATGAAAATGTTGGTTACAGAGTTCTAGTGAATAATAAAATAATAGTGGCTAGACATGTTGATTTCATAGAAGAAGGAACAACATATATAGATTTTGATTCAGAAAACAAGTTTGAGAATATTAGTGAAATTAGATTAAATGAAAATGAACATCCTGAGGATAGTACTAACAGGGAAATGATTTAAGACGGTCAACTAGGGAAAAAAGAAACCAGCTAAATTTAACGATGACAATTTTGTCTATGATAATGATTTGTTTATGTTAATTATGTAAATGCTTTCCAGTCTTCCTCCTATTTTGTTTAAAAGACGTTGCAATTTTATTGAAGACATTCGGAACCTCTCATTGAATTCAAATAATGTAGGAACTGACAATTCGTTCTTTTTCGAAAACTCGTCTTCGCCTTGCCCTCACTCTTCGATTCAGAGCGTATTCTTCTTCACTCGATGAAGAATTCCACATAACACGTTCACAAACTTCGACTGAATGAAATCAAGAACTATTTGAAAAATGTTACAGGTCAGAAATGACTTGTTGAGATATTTCTGAATTTTACAGGTGTATTTTGAATTTGTCAAGAAAAAATGGCGAACCACTGAATAATGTCAAATAGTTCCTGTAAAATTGATATTCACTAGTATCTACAAGTCTACAATAGTAGTTTTTATGACACGCAAAATTGTCAAAAAACTTACAACTTGTAATAAATTTGCCTGTAAACTTGTAACTTGTTGTTTTATGAAAAATAATTTATTTCAGAAAATGAGATATAATAAATTCAATTCAACAATGTAATCGACAATCTTCTATAACGTATTGACTGTTTGATGTCGCATTCATTTGCTATTACTATTTCAATGTGTCAATTTAATTGAAATTAAGTTTTTGATTTTTATGTGTTTGTTCATTTTCTGAATTATATAGAGTTTGAACATTGATTTCATTTGAGTACAAGTATATTTTTATATGTTATTCCGTTTTCAATGAATTGCATTTGCAATGAAGGTATCGTTTTTTCAAAACCACTGTTTTTTGACCATATTCAAAGGTTATCGATCACATAAATGGATTGAAACAATCGTCAAATTTATATTTACTGAAAAGTGCCTCGATTTTTCAATAAGTCTTTGAATACTCAAGGTTATTCCTAGAACCTTATCAAATAAATATAAATTTTTTGATACAATCGAGGAGTCGATACTCAGCTTGTTTCAATCCGAAATCATAAAGATTTCTCATTTATTAAAAAATTCATAAAAAAAAATATATAAAAAATAATTACGTGTAGTCGAGAACTTGGGCAGGCATAAGTAATGTATCTTAAGTTTCGAACGATCTACTCCTGAAATATCCTTTCATAATACTAAGTATATAAAAAATATACATTAAGGAGGTATTTTCAGACCTTCATCAAGCATTTATTCATTCACAGAATCTATCTAGAAATTTCAGTATCACGTAAATAATTAATTCTTCTTTGAAAATTTGAGAAATCGGCTGTGATTTCGAGGACATCATTTGAATATAAGTGTTAGGGTTATATTTTTCCCAAAAATGCTTTGAGGTTTGATGTTTTATGTAATTGTAATATACGTCAATCAATGCTGATATAGAAGTTTCGTGATCACCAAGAAAGAAAATCTGAGAATCACAAAAAATTTGGGAGATAACGACTCTTAATTTTCAGGATCGGAATGTGTTGGCTGAGATTAGAGGCTCTTTTAGTTTTGTGGAATTTGATGAATTCTCTAGAATCATTGAATGCAAAGTCCATATAGATGCCACTGGTAAAATATTAAATTGGTTGGGTGGTTAAATTTCGATGGCACCAAATCTCCCTATAGTTAGGGGATAGTCCGATCAACAGTGATATACATATCATGCAAGTCACTACGGTATCTAGTTTTTGCGCAGCAGGGCGATTTTCGGTTTTTCCGATAATATTAATTGACTATAATTTTCAAATTATTGCAACTAGGCTCTTGAAATGAGGACATTTTTAGAAGTGTTTTTCAGTACTTTCACCAGTGCTATTGAAATTTTTGTGTCGCTTTAAATTTAATAGTAAAAATAGGAAACGTTTTTCCGAATGAAAACCTAAGTATGCAATATTATTTTTCAATAGACTTCTGCACGCAATTTCAGAAATACGTATAATGATATACATCCGATTATATGTCAAAACGAAAAGTATGAAAACAAATTCTATTATCAATAAAACCAATAAACTTCTGATTTCAATTCATTTCATCATTCATTCATCCGCTTTCAAACATGTCCCTGCAATCCAGTTAAAAAATACTTCAACACTTAGCACTCATTTCCATACTCTCTACTCAAGACAATTTTTATTGTTAAGACAAACTAGGACAATACAAACATCCATGCCCACACCGGGACACAAACTAGGACCTACAGCCACCGAAGCGGTTAATTGATATCTTTTAACATGAGTAGGTAGTTCATAGAACTTGATATTATACAAATGTAATCTTTAAAATTGAATGAGAAAACATGAGAGATGAAAAAAATTAATGATTTTAAGAGAACTTTTTTCAAAATCAATTTCTTAGTTCTTTCAAACCTCAGTTGAAAATAAATGAATAACAATAGACTTTCTTCCATTTGTTAACCAAAAAAATTCATTCGAAATTATTGAATATAATGATATCTTATAATTTATTTCATATTTTTTTGAAATCGTTTTCAATAGTCTTCTGAAAAAAAACATAGCACACTGTCGTTTTCATTCGAAATTTTTTGATTTTTCCTGATTTTCAAGTATCACTTTTATTTCGATAGATATGACAAAGATGAAATGTAGGTACCGAAAATATCGCTGAAGATGTTTTAATTCAGGAAACGTAGTGACAAAACTGCGAAAGTTATAGTCAATCATGAGTATTGGCCTAATCAAAAGTCGCCCTGTAGCACAGAAACTAAACACCGTAGCAACTCGCGATATTCAATAACTAATTTTTCACGAAGAAAGGAAAATGATATGTATATAAAACCTTTGTTTCATCTCTTTCAATTTAAGCGACGCAGGACTATATCATCGAAATGTGACCACCCTGTACAAACAATTTTTATTATTTCCGATTGTGTCTATGAAGACTGTGCGTGAAATAACTCTGGAGAAAGCAACACTGCTTTTTCTCAAAACTTAATTTTCATTTGGAACAACGTTTTAGGTACAACTCTGGGTACTGAATATTCTGATCCAGAAAATTAAAAGTCTTACTTCCGCAAATTATAAATTTTCAGATTTCCTATCGTAGTTATCATGACGAAACTTTTATGTCATCTTTGAGTGTAATTCACAACAATACGGTAGTTCCAACCTTATACCTGAAGCCACTTTATGAGAAAATAATTGCCTCCCGCTTATTTTGAAATCGATTTCAGAAAGGTCATTTATTTTCAAAACTGTTCTCGAAGATTTTGAGATAACGTGTCTAATGCAACGAAAAACACAATTGAAATTTTAGGGGAAGCAGAGAAGCAATATAAAAGTTATTCAATGTTATTTTAAGAGAAACTTAAAAACACATCCATTTTCTATATTGAAAGTTTTATCAGATCTTCCGGCATCGTTAAAAAATTTTGGTGTTGAGTAAACATTCAATTTTTATTTGAAAATATGATGAAATCAATTTCAGCAGAAATTGCCTTGAAAAGTCCAAATTCCTTATTTTGTTATTCACTATCACATTAACATTCACTATCTCACATGATAAAAAATTTAAGGCATCTCTTTTTCTTAATGATATATTTTTCAACAGCCCTCACTGTCACTAACTACTCGCTTTATATAATGACCAAATTATTTTTCAGAAAATAACAGAAAAAAATTCCCCTCAACGTGACGAAAAAATTAAGAAATTTGTGATATGAAATTCCATCGGTTAGTGATAAAATTCGCAAATAAAATTGGACTAAAACTTCAATGTTATATGTGGTACCAATGAAAAAACCAAATATAATTAATTTTTATTGGTTAAGTTCGGGTCTCAGTTGATTGGTGTTTATATGTTGTCATGTGATAAAAGCCAGCATTTTATAAAGGTCGAACTGGTCGTTTACTCAAAATTGAAATTGATAAAGACAATGATCTATTCTGAAAAATATATCAACAACTGACTTTTCCGTTCATTGTACTACCATGTTTTGAAGTATTCCTGTAGTTAAATCATAAAAATATTGAACTTTCATAGAGAAAGAGACATCCATGCTACAGAAGAGGCAAATAATTTAACATGAGTCTCAAACAAAATAACATTCACCTTGACTATAACTAATTTCTTTGAGGAATACTTCAAAATTATTGCGGTTGATCGGAGGTGAAATAATTATTTAATTTTTTTAACAAATCAAATAATTAGTGTTGGAAATACGTTGACAGAAAATCGCTCGAGTACTCGAATACTACTCGATTATCAAGAAAAAACCGCTCCTCATTCCAGAATATCGAACTCAATATAAGTCTTATTTTGAAAAAAAAACTGCTTTTCAAGGATATGACTAATGAGAATAGGTTTTCACTACCAGTCTCTGAAACAGAAATAATTAAAAATTTGTAATTAAGGTGAAGTGCTCCGGCGAGAATCTTTGCACTTATTTGTCAGGAGCAAATTGGTCTTGAAAAAATTGTTGCTTAACAGTAAAACTGAATAAAGGAAATAAATCAAAAGGATAATGTAACGTTTCGGTGTCTATATCAGACATCTTCTTCCGACAAATTCGTAAAATCTTCAGAATTGTGTGCTTTTTCATTTGCAATCTGATTGACAATTAAAGTTGTCAATATCTAGAGATGTTGATTTATTTAAATTTTAAATTTCCTGATGTCATTTCTTTCTTCAATAAATCAATCCAAATACGATATATTCCAACAGAACAATTGGCCAAATTATCTACTTCATCTAATAATATACATGTGGATTCCTTAATTTTTCTTTTATAATAATAATAATCAGGTTCCGTCATTAGGATCTTTGTGTTGTTCCAGTTCATCATACGATCTCCGCTGTAATAATATACTTCAATATTTTCCTTGAAAATTTTCAAAAAATCAATTGAGAAATTATGATGTCAAATTTAAATCAAGTTATGAAAACGAAATTTTTTATATAATATGTCAGTTGAATTACAAGGACATCACACTTATCTCATAAATGAGATAATCGAATCTTTGAATTTCAATGAATAAAATGATGGGTATTATAAACTTCAAATCTTAAAAATATTCAACAATGCGAAATTTTAAAATGTCCAGAATAGGAGGGGGAAGAAAGTTCCGTCAGATGGGCTCACAGGTATATAAAAGCTGAAACCATCGTAGTGGGGTGTCATTAGTGTTTTTGACTCTAAGCAAATACCAAGTGTAACTGCTCTTTGTGAGTGAGAAGCTGTTTCGAAAGTTTACGAGTGTTAATTTCGTGAAGAAATGAATTGTGAAAAAGAACTGGTGAGTACAATTTATATTAATATAGAGTGGAAAATTTACTTTTCGTAAGTTTCATCATTTTTGTCAATTATTCAAATATTATTGTATGACAGGTTTCCGGAGACTGAATTTTTTATGGTAAAAAAACAAGTTTTTTCAATCCTGTCGATTTTTAATTTTCATATCTTAGCAAAGTGAATTTTGAATTTTAATTAAATAAGTCACAGAAATATAAATTCTTGAAAATTAATTCCAATTTTAGTTTGTGTAATACATCACTATGATGGAGTGTTGCTCAAGTATGGGCCTCCAACAGTTATTTATTTTCAAGTCTTTTAGTTAGCAACAATAAACCAACAACAACAAATTAAGCGGATTTCATTGTTTGTTCAAAACGAAGGATTATTCCAACCTCGCTACACACCCTGGGGTCTATTAAATCCCAGCCAATTCATGCTGATTCTCACATATTTCTGAAACGAGCAGAAAACTTCTTGTAAATAAGGCATAACTGTTTCTTAATCGCATCATTATATTGCGAAGTGGTTTGTGTTCAAGTAATTCGGTGACGATCAATCAAAGAGATTCCGAAATTTCCACGTTAGTTTCATTTTTCTTGATTTTTGTGATATTCAGGTCAGTTAAATTGTTTCGTTTGTGTGATATTGCTGAAGAAAATTATTTGCTACAGATTTGCTATATCAGATAAGGAAAGGTATAAGACATTGAAAATAATGAATTTGAAGCAGAAATGAGACAGAAAGAAATCGATCGAAATGAAATTTTAGGACCACATTCCAGAAAGTCATTAGAAGCGTGTTGCGAAATTCTCTGGTTGTTCTGTAACTACAACCATAAAAAATTAAATTGGAATATTGAATAGAAGAATCTTTATATTTCCATAACATGATATCTGATTCCAGTGGATTTTTTTTTGTGAATGCAGACTGATATACTGAATGTTTATGCGAAGTTTTATGGCCACAGTGTTAACAGAACCATAAAAATATATGGAGTATTGAGAAAAAGAATCTCAATATTTCCATAACAAGATATCCGATTCGAAAGAAATTTAGTTTGAGATTCAATACTGATATACTGATTGTTCATGCAAGATTACAAGAAGGTCGCATCATTAGAACCATAGATTTTTGTTCTTATTACCTATTTCTAACATATATAATTTTTTAATGATTTACAGAATATTATTTCGATTCTGCTGAAATTCTGCAATCAAATATTTGGTTTCAATCTCAATTCGAATATAAAATTTTGAGGTGGTAGTATTATTGCTTCACCAAAAAAGGAGCGCTGAAAAGCTCCTGCTCAGAGCTCTTCTTGAATTTTCAATAGAACAGCCCGAAAAAAATATGAAAAACATTTCATGGGAAAAAAACACTTAAAATATTCCGAAAAACTCTCACTTGAAGTATGTTGGATTTTCAGGAACGTGTTGTTGGAATTTGTATCAAAATTTAAACTCATTAGGTTTGAGAAAAATGCAATCCCATATCATTCGATTTGCACGACATTAACACATAATTTTGGAATGTTTTAAAAAACTCGCAAAATCACACTAACCTCTTAGTTTCATTAAATCTTGATATCTGCTGAAATTGTAACATAAGGGTTTTTTATCATTAGAAACTATAAGAATATCACCATTACAAATGTAGTGATTTAAAAAAAAACTTTGCATTTTAACGAAAATGCAAAGTTTCAGTTTTTCGGACAAAAATTATGATTTCTCGTTTCAGATTTCAGCTGCTGTGAGCCATATGCCTTCAGACATTGAGAAAAAGAGGTTATCTTCAGGGACAGAACAGGTTGCTGCCAATAAAAAGAGGAAAACTGGAATTGTTAATCAGTAAGTACCCTTTATGAATTGATAATTGAAATGAACAGGTTGTATTGTTCACAAAAATAATTCAGAGAAATTATTGATATTTTTCTATATACGTTTTCCTCATTTTTCAGTTTGTTCAGCAACGAAGATTCAAGAATGCTGTCATCTTCAAGAGATATATCGAATGAGATCACATTACCTGAAAGTTGTTTCACTGGTTCTGGAAGGAATGTTAGAAGATGTGCTCCACTTTCGAGGCCATGGTTTCCTCAGCCTTCAGAAAGCACCACGAGTCTTAAAATCAGAAGAAATATTGACCAAATTAACAGACGCTCCCCTGGTATAGTCAACGACAGAATTATAAAATCCGCAAGTCTTAATAAGAATCCTCACCAACCTGCAATGCCTATTCCTCCTTGTGTCATCAGAGCATATCGAAATCATCGTACGTATATTTTGATATCATTAAGAAGCAAATATTATATTTTCGATCATTCAACGAATTCAATATGCCTTTTTATGTTTTAGAACATTGAAAGTAGTTTGGTCCGATGATAATTCAATGATTTTTTTTTCAGAAAATTGAAATTTCTCGAGAAATCTGAAAACTACCATAGCGCAACCGTCTAATTTTCACCGACTGAAAAAATCAAGCTTAATAGAAGAGGACACAAAGAATGTAATGAATCCATACAATATAAATAACATAAACGATTTGTTCAATAAACTCGTAGAATGTGGATTGGTTCAGAGTTTACCGTGTCAAAACACTTCTGAAAATGATTTTGAAGAAACAACCAAACATGGTTTAGAACAGTTCGAAAAACACCCACCACTAAAATCATTATCGTTCGATAAACCAGAGCTGTTGAGGGTTCGTCAAGGAGCAATATACGAAAAGCTGTATATGGGATGCAGTGTGGTAGTTGCGGATTGAGATTTCCCCCTGAAAAGAGTTCGTATTATAGCGAACATCTAGACTGGCATTTTCGACAGAATAGAAAAGCGAAACAGAATGCAAGAATTGGTGGCAGAAGGAAATGGTACTATTCACTCAGCGATTGGTGTACATATGCAGAAATTGAGGATTTCGGTGAAAGAGGTAGGGGTTCAGATATTTTTTTCTAACTTGCTTGTTCAGTTAGCTTATATAGACCAATTTTTTTTCAACCCATATTCTTTTAAAATTCTATAATTACCTAACTCGAGTCAATCATTGATCTTCATTTATGCTGACTCCGAATTATTGAATCATTGTGGAGGATGCAATGAAATGAAATCTATTATGTTCAGATATTTTATAGAAAATTTTTTGCAGAGAAAAACTTTTTGATCTACAACAGGCCGGTGGAAGTGGAAATAAAGCAGCCAAAGTTATAGAGATGCCAAGTGTTAGAGCACTTGCGGAATTAGGAGATGTTTGTAACGTTTGTGGTGACAAATTCGAAATATTTTTTCACGAGGATGAGGAAGAATGGCATCTGAGGAATGCACTAAGAGATGACAATAAAATTTACCATCCCATCTGCCACGAAGAGTACAAAGTAAGTTTTTTGAATAATGTATCTTCCGAATATAAACTTCCACGAAAGTATGTGAAATTGATAGTACCCTGGCTTGTCAGGCGCATGTTTCTAGAAGGCTGAGTGTGTTTATTCCAATTTGATCCAACAAATCGTCGATCCGTCACTGAATGTTTGTTTCGTGTTTGGTCTGTCATGTGTGGGCATTTTTTGTGTTCGTCTGTGTTCATTTTTACCTCTCGGCTGTAGTCATTCTGGGTTTATCGTGTTGAATTCATGTACATAAATATTTTTTTCTTGTTATGTACAACTATTATTTCTTCATTGACGATTTTTTTTATAGAAAATAAAAAATTTGTAATTCAATTATGAGTTGGTAATTGCCAATTCTGAAATATAATCTTATGATTGTATTTTGTTTGTTCACATTCTGAGTTGAGTAGTTAATATCCATATTCGATTGTTCTTGCCGAACTAGTATTTCATTTCGCCCATTATTTTTCTATTTTATTATCCATTGTTCAACTCTATATACTTTTTCCTAGTTTTGTTTTCACATCATTCTGTTTGTACATTACGCTGCTGTTTCTGACTTTTTTCATTTTAGGCTCAATAAGAGAGCCGAAAAGTCACTGAAGGAATAGTACTCTTTATCCTGATTCCTTGACCGATTCTTTCAATTTCATACTGAAGTTTGCAACAATACTGAAATTTATCATTACACGAAAATGTTTCGAAAACGTTTTTTGATAATCGGATAATTACTGATTCGATGAATTAAAAGAATTAAAAAAACAATTTCATATGTTATTCGATTTGTTCTGAATCAGAAATCAGATCAAATAACTTAAAATTGTTCTTTGAAATATGAGACTGACTATACTTCATTCACATATTATTGAACGCAAAGTAGACGTTTGTTGATTCACCTGAGATAAGTAGTATTTGCTGTCATAACGATGAAAAATGTCAACGTTGCCGAATGTAACCGGCCTCGTCCGACAATAGTTCGAGTTATCAGAGTACTCTTTGTTAAGTTGACAATATTGCGTATCAATCTGACAAGAAAATAAACAATATAAACTTAAATTTTATTATACACAATGGAATATGCCAAATCGTATCGCAAAACGACAGCTCAAAGTTTCGTGAATGGACTATTTGTATTATACTATATAATTATAAAATTGACACTTTAATCGCAAAAAAATATTTTTATTATTTTTAGCAATCCAGTCATAATGCCTTACTCATGAATAATGAAGCAGAAATCGAGCAGTATTCAGATGGAGCAGGTCAACTACCAGACACACACCGCATTTCTTGTAACAATATTGAAAAGACTCGAAAAACAGACGATTTTGTGGATGAATCAATATTGAATGAGAGATGCCAATCCAAATTTGTCACAATAATTGAAAAAAAAAGAAAGATCATCAGAATATTTCGTGAATGACGACGATGTCATCATAATTGAGTAAACAGTAGGGCAGATTCTTTTCAGACGACGATGGCAAGGAGATGAACGTTAAAGAAATTTCTGAACTGAAACCCAAGTCTGAAGTTGGTTCGAGAACTTTTCGATTCAGACTGAAAATTCCGCAGAAGTGATGAGAAGAGGATTCATTAAGTTTTATACAGGGTGGCTGAGATCAAGTGTTACCAAATGAAAACGCTGCAGTTTTTAAAATTATGATTTTTTTTATTGAAATTTCGTGAAATATTTAAAACGAATAATGTTTTATGAAAAAATACGTAAGTGCTCGATAACTTTTGGTTTTGATTATTTTATTCCATTCTTGAACAAGAGCTTACTTCAATCTATCAACACTCTCGTATTCTTCAGTGACTACCTTACTCTCCAAAATGAAACCTTTACAGGAATCCATTGCATCCAAGTCGGATGAATATGGTGGCCGTTCTTTATACGAAATCAGCCTTTGAAAACAATTTTGTAGAAATTGCTGTGTCGCTTTAGCTCTTTGTTATAGTACCGAGTCTTGTTAGGATATCCAATGTTTCTTACTTGTAAGGTAAATTGAATCTATATCATGAGCATGGCCACTTTTGCGTGTAAATTATCTTTGCACTTGTGTTCTAACCACACACGATCATTTTGGCCACTCACATATTGTTGAATGGTGAGAATTTTCTCATCATAGAAGACAATTTTAGGAATCTCATCACGTTCGGCCACGGAATTCAATGTTCTTGTTCTTTCTAGTCCAACTTCTTTTGTGCCTCTGTAAGAACTTGATTTTTTTGTATCTTGTAGGGCTTCAGTCCATTTTTCAATATGTTCGAATGCTGAGTGCAATTTTCTCCTCTCGGGTCATTTTTTTTATGTTGCTGCTTTAAATGAGCTCCTCTGTTGCATTAACCGAAGATACCAGTTTCGTTGTAACAATTTGTGTTTCAATACACAAACATTTTATTCGCTTTCAAATGCTGGAGATGACGAACTATTGATGTTTGTGAATTTTCGACCATACCAATCAGACAGAGCAATTACAAAATAACTTTTGAATTCCATTACGATTTTTATTATAAAGATACTAATTCAGGAGAATTTTTTTTATCACATGTGAACAATCAACCAAACTCCAAGCCTTCGAAAAATTGACGCAGAAAACTGAAGACCACACAAATAGCAGCAGAGTGTATTTAGTATTATTTAGTCTCAGCTACCCTGTATTCAATCGTACTTAGCTATATTTTCCATTTTATTATTGATTCATTCCGAATCATCACAGAAACTTCTTGTGAGAGTGAATAGATATAAATCAGTGTTAATTTTTGACATTTAGAAATGATTAATAATAATTCGATGTTTTCGAATAGAAATCCTTTTTCCTTTTATATCATTTCGAATCTAATGATGTAATAGATGAATGAATAAATCCGTTGAACAAATGACTGTTTTAATTGTGCTCAACCCTTCAAGATGCAATAAAATGAAATGTTTTCAATCTCACACCATACAAATTCAGTCATTCAAATGGAATTATATGAAGAAAATGGACCTGTTGAAGAGCAGTTGCAAAAGTTACTACTACCAAATCGTCGTTTTTGATTTATGCAGTGATGTGGGAAACTTAAATTTCGAGGAAATATAATTATTTTAACTGTATGCAACTGACATTTGACATCCTTTTGCCATAGAGCCACTTAATTTTCAAGGTCATTATGGAATTATCATTTTCATGATAGAGTAAGATATGTAAACATAACAAGGCGCTAAATTCAAAGTCAACACTTTCCCTATATGCAATTTTTTGCAGAAAGTTATCATTTTCACAGAGACATTATCATAGCTAATATACCTTACATCTATTTTTTTTGGACATCTTTTTCTTCCACAAAAATATAATTACTATCGATATGTTTATGTATTTCATGATATTCTGAATTGTTGATTGAACATTAACACAATCTTAATATTATACTAATAATAATAATAATAATAATGGTTCGTCATTTCAAATCCTATCCAAAATAACAAGTTATGTGGAGACGAAGTGAAATAGTGTCAAAAACAAATACAAATATAGGTAAATCTAATGGGTGCAATCACAATCAACTTAGAAATTCCTCTAGATTGTAAGGCTCCAGTTCTAAAAGAAATTTATATAATCCCCCTTGAAAAATTTTTCATCTCTTATAGTTTCGATATTGATTGGTAGTGAGTTATATATCTTAAGGCATCTAAATTCAACCTGTCTCTAAAATGTTGTCAAATTCAACCTGTTATAGAGATTGAGTTTTATACAATCTTGTTTTTATTCAATCATATCTAACAATAACTGTCTAACCGAGAAAGCTTCTTCAGTAGCACGGCATTAATTATGAACCCAGGCTTGTTCGTTGATAACGGGACTGTTGTTTGTCTTTGAATACTCCATGTTGCAGATACCCCATTTTTATAAAGACATATCCAGTATTGGAACGCCTTGCCGGAGGATCGTTGGCACAGTCAGCATCAAACTAGGATTTCAAAGTATTATTTTTATTCGATCTGAAAAAAACCCAAAACATACGGACATCGGACTTGCTCGTTTCAAACCGTATAAGGATTTAACAAGCTCGTAAACTATATAATCCTCAACATTGAGTGCTTCAGGAGATTTCATGTATATTTGTTCTTGCAAATCGCCGTATAGCTAGGCGGTTTTTATATCAAATTGTAAAAGAGTCATTTGTTTTTCAGATGCTATGGACAATAGTACGCGGATGGAGTCATACTTACTGCCGGAGAAAATGTTCCATTTTGATTGATACCACACTTTTGGGCATAGCCTCTGGCACGGAGTCTGGAATTGTATCTTGGTTCTGTTAGTTCATCTTTCATACGGAACACCCATTTTGAATCTGAAGGTCTCAAATTTTCTGGTTTGATCACCACCTTCCAAGTACCGTTGTGTTTTCAATTCTTCTTCAATTGAATTTATCCTTATCTCGGAATCTTTGGAAGAATGTGCATCTTCGTTAGTCTGTGGTAAAAAGAAAAAACTTAGATGGGAATTAAATCCCATCATTGGGTTTGGTCTGTAACGAGGACAAAGTTTCATACGAGTCGTCTCTGGAATTTCAATTGATGTCGCAGTCGCATATTCATTATTATCATTAGTCATTTTCACGGTTGTGTTAGAAAACAGATCCATATTGTTCTCATTATTTTTAAACAGCCTATTTGTACTTACACATTGTAGTTCAGATAGCAAAACTGGAACTATCTCTTTCGATAGGATTTCAAGAAACTCAACATCTTTGCTTTTTAACTATCTTTGTTTAGATCAGTCAATACCTTCCAGAACACTCAGTAATATAAAATATTAGAATTGTTATTGTTTCTGGAACATAATGTGTGACTAATTACAGTATTCCTTCGAAGAATCAGCAAAATATGTGACACAGTTCAATATTGTTGACTTTTAATAAAATAGTTAAGTATTTTTGATGAACACATTTTTTTAACCCGGCGGCAGTGTGCAATGTTTTTCACTCAGTACCAGTGTGGTGGGGTATCACTTACCCCAAATGCTTAACAACAAAAACAAATCTTTTTGTACCCTTGAAACATTTCAAGATTTATTTAATTAAAAATAATATATTTATAAAAAAGTATTCATTTGCAATTCGTTGAAAATATTTTTATTTAAAATATTACAACAAAAAAACTAGACTTGGTGGTTTTTTCAAAGAAAATATACATATATTCTTGATATTATTTTAGCATAATACTCAAGAAGAAAACAGAATTGAAAATTTATTAGTTGTGAAGGAAAAAAATGAAATATTGACATTAAAAAAACCAGAATTAATTTCATTCATTATTTGTGAAGTTACAGCTATCGCAATACACCAGAAAATGTTCCAGACAAATTGCTTCTTGGTGTTTTCCGAACCTTCCTTCTTGGGCAAATTTCACATCTGACAGACATGTGTTGTCTTTTTTCTGGTGGTTCTTCAGTATCCTGTCGATCGTCTCTCCAAGGCGCTTGAAATTCTCTTGGATTTCTCTCTTCTACTTGACATTGTTATTTTTTGGCCGAAAAATCACCCTTGCATTTATACCAGCACAATTGAGGAAGGCATAAAATATTGTCAGTGTCCATCTCTTGCTATTTCGGGAAACATCATAAGATGCCGATAATTTGTCAACAACATCATCGCAACTTTTTGTAGCAATTTAGAAAGTGATTACTTCGAGCTTCGTCTTTTCACCAGTACTTTCATCGATTCATCTATATCTGGTATATGTAAAGTAGATAAGAGTAAAACTTTTTCGTTTTTTTAGTATACGAAACCAAGGTGAAATATTTCTGAATGCCAATTTGGAGGAATATTTTGATCTTCCCTGTGACACTGTTAAACTTTCTACTTCCCTCCACAGTGCCAGTTATCGCCCCTGCTCTCGTTCTCATGATTCGACTATAACGAAATTAAAAAAACCCGATATAAATCTAAAGATATTAGTTTTCTAGGTTTAATTGTACAAAGATGTTGAAGTTTTGACAATATCCATGAAAAACAATAGCCACAACATAACTATTTGAATACATTTTTATACACACTTACGAGTGTGGTACTTGGCACTAGTCGACCTTAACATCAAAACAGCGACTGAAATGGGTAAAGCAAGTATGTAATTGAAGATGCTGAACCCTCCAGTGGTACAAATATAAATTTAACCAAATTGCGTCAATTTCAAAACGAGTGGGGTATGTGATACCCCACCACACTGTCGCCGGGTTAAGAAAACTTTTCTAGGTTTTCACTCCTAATCTCTGAAACAGAAAAAATCGATAATTTTTTTGTTGTCTTGAATTTTTCAATTATTTCTGGTTCAGAGACTTGGAGTGAAAACCTAAAAAGTCTATGGAACAGAAATAATTAAAAATTTCCTTATTAATTTTCGATTATTTCTGTTTCAGAAACATGAAGTGAAAACCTCAAAAGTTTTCTGGAAATGCAGAATCCTCCCAGATTATATTTCAATCGATATCTGAAAACTTATTTTTTTTCGTTTGACATTAATGTGTATGATAAATATCCCTTCGAAATATTTCAA
Organism: Propylea japonica; assembly: GCA_013421045.1. Lineage (NCBI taxonomy): Eukaryota > Metazoa > Arthropoda > Insecta > Coleoptera > Coccinellidae > Propylea > Propylea japonica. Next base: position 70,613,036 of record CM024243.1, read on the forward strand.
TAGTTATTTCAGCGTCCATAGACAGGCGTGTGTCAACAAAATCTTCTCTAAAAATGTGGAACACGTTAATTATCAAATTGAATGATGAATTATCCCAAACGATAAATCATTTTTCTGATTTCAGTGGTATAATCTTATCTTGTATGTGTCTAGATTGATGGAACTACAGTACTTTTGCATCAATATTCATAAAAGATGCTTCGATATTCAAAGACGTTGAAATTCGAAGCAATGAAAATATTCGTAAAAATATTTTTTCATAACCTGCTTTTAGTTCTACAATCATGAAAATTGCATTCGTCATTTTTCAACGAATAAGTATGTGACTACATAAACCTTCCAGCGAGCGCGCAGTCGTAAAATTTACGACAAATGCGCCTTATCGCTTCCCCCACTTTTACCACTCAATTATAAGCATCGAGCTCCAAGCTATGTGACGCTTAGTAATTCTCTAAACTACAGACGTGCCGGGTGTGCTTAGAAGTCTTTGTTATTCATTGACTTTTGGGAATTTCCGTTGAGTGTAAATTTTACGACACGCGCCTTAAGGTGTAAGTATAAACTACTCTATTCAATATTTTCTCATTTATATAGTTTCTTATGTATTTTTTTGTTTTAGACGTGTTCCATTATGTCCCGTAGGCCGCACAACAGGAGCTAGAAAAAATTGCTCAAGATTTATTCGAAGAGTCAGAGCAAGATGATGAGACTTACTTTTCCTCGAGTGACAGCGAGTTTTCGGTGGGAGAAATCGAGCAACAAGCTGAAAAAAGTGCTACCGAACAAAAAAACACTTCAGAAGAATCTGAAGGAGAGAAGGTAACAATGGAAGAATTTTTGGTATTGAAAATGAACTAAGTGCGTTCTTTCAAATTATCGATATATCTATGATTGACGATATTTTGAGGTACACAAATATGTATATCGATCAGCTGAGAATTGACCGTAAATATTCTAGAGATCATGACTGTAAAAACATCGACAGGCAAGAGTTCATGGCATACTTGGGTCTGCTATATTTGATCGGTATAAAAAAATCTCATCATGCAAATGTGAAAGAGATTTTTGCCAGTGACGGTACCGGGATTGAAATAGCAAGAGCTACCATGAGTTACAAGAGATTTCTTTTAATCACCCGTTGCCTGAGATTCGATGACAAGAATACACGAGTTGAAAGGAGGAAAGTTGATAAGCTGGCTGCGAAACGTGATTTTTTCCAAGTTTTCGTCAACAACTGCAAGTCATCATTCAATTTGAGCGAATATATTACAATCGATGAGATGCTCCATCTATTTAGAGGTCGTTGTAGCTTCATACAATATATTCCTAGCAAACCAGCCAAATACGGGTTGAAGGTGTTTGCATTATGTGATGCCAAAAGTTTTTACACACACAATCTGGAAATATACTTCGGAACACAACCCGACGGACCATTTGCTGCCTCTAATACTGCATTAGATATTGTAAAGCGTCTAGTTACTCCGATAGAAAACTCAAACCGGAATTTGACCATAGATAACTGGTACACAAGTGTACCACTCGCTGATTATTTGCTTACGAAAAAAATAAAAGTTTTAGGCACAATAAAAAAGAACAAGGCACAAATCCCAAAAGAATTCTTGCCGAACAAACACAGACCTGTTGGATCCACTCACTTTGGTTTCCAAAAGGACAAAATGATGGTGTCCTATGTTACTCGGAAAAATAAATGTGTAATATTACTATCAACATTACATGACGACAACAAAATAGATCCTGACACCAGAAAGCCTCAGGTTATACTGGACTACAACGAAACCAAAGGCGGAGTGGATACAGTCGACAAAATGTGTGCCGCTTACTCGGTCTTTAGAATAACAAAGAGATGGCCATGTATAGTTTTCTACACTATAATGAATATTGGCTGCATAAATGCTCAAATTCTGTATAAATTTGCTTGTCCGCAAAAGGCTCCTAAGCATCGAGGACTTTTCCTAAAAAATTTGGCACTGACCATGATGAAAGAGCATCTTATATTCAGATCAAATATCAAGAATTTACCCCAAGATATAACTGCTTTTTTAAAAGTGAATTACGGTCAGAAAGTTCAACCGATAACAGAAGAAAGAAGAAGCCCCCCAAAACGAGGTGTTTGTCGGTCATGTGCACTGGAGAAGAAAAGATCCTCAGCATCAATGAAGTGTTGCCGTTGCCAGTCTTTACATGCAAGAACCATTCTGCAGTTGAGGTGGTTTGCAATAATTGTAAGGATGAGAATATTGATTCTGACTCATAGGTCGATAAAATGTTTTGTTTTGAAATAATAACATATTTAGAGTGTTGCTTGGTTTTTTGTTCAAGAAAGTCAAATAAATTTTTTTAAAGTTAGTGTCATATATCATTTTTCATAACCTTATAGCAATTCCCTGATATTTACATATAGAAAACACCATTTACATGAAAAAAACTCGATACGTAAAATTTACGACGAGCGCCCGCTCAAGAAAAATTACAAAGCGCGCCCGCTGGAAGGTAAAAAAGTAATTATCAATTCAGGAGTGTCTGTTTGTGAATGAACCCAATGATTCTGAGGTGTTTCAACATCTGAAATGATACCTCATAGAGTTTCTGTAGTTTACGGGATGATTCAGAATCACGTTATCAAACGCCAACAAGGGATTTCCCAGCACTTTTTAAAAATGCAATTTTATGAACGTGAACTCGAAACGACTTCATTATCGAGATGTAGAAAGTCAAGAAATCAAAAACATTATATTTCAACAGTAACTCTTGTTGTTGAATTCAAATTTATTATACGCTGAACCATTTTTTTTAATTCGAATGAATTTATAACATTAATTGGTTTAACTTTCTTCAATCTCTCCAGATTAATCACGTTTTGTTTATTTTACCAGGAAACATAATTATTATCATATTTTTGTCTTGGAACACTTTTCACGTAAATCTCTCATTTATGTGTTTGAATGTTCAACTGTCAATTTCATGATTAATGCTATTGAATGTACCAAAAAGCTGCAGCGATAAGAACAAGAAGGAAAAATCCAACAAGACAACCCGAATCTCTGGCTTCTATCTTGAAATGGTAAATCTCTACTCAATTTTATACGAGCGCACTGAATAGGATCAGCTTACAACAAATTAAAATTCAATAGCAATAGTCAAGTTTGAAATATTAAATTATATTGCTTGAATTTTGACACCCTTATTCTGATAACGAGGTATTTTCGGAAACATGTTAATATGAAATAATTTCTTGGAATAAGCTGGAAAATCTAGCTGTCAAGAGATTTCCTTCGAACTATTTGACTCAACGCACTTTATAACTCGAATTATCAGTATGTTGTTAGATTCTTGAAAAAAACTAAGAATCTCTACGCATAACTGAGCAACTAATTAAAAGATTACCTGGGGTCGGTTTATCTTGCCTTCTCTGTTCTTTGAATATGAAGGAATTAGATTCTCATTTGTTCATTTCTGACATTTCATAAGTCATTATCTCAGCTCTGATTTTATTGTCATAATAAAAATAATTCTTATACGAAGCTTAACACTCATTTCATTCTAATTCATTGCTTCCAGGAAATATGACCCTTCCAGAAGGGCACGTAATGATCCAAGGAATATACGAATAGAGGTTGATAAATTTCCAGAATGGTATTCTTGGAATCAACATGTGGCTTGAATTATTGTGGATATGATGCGATTCCAAGAAACCTATAGAAAAATGCCAAGATTTCGATCATAGTTCTGGGACTCCAAAACGGTAGTTTTGAAGAACTTTCTATTATATGCAAGAGGAAAAATCTCTGACATCGAGTCAGTTAAGAGCAGTGAAAAGTATTCTATAGTTCTTCACGATGTATTGATTTTTGTGGTGAAGCAAGCAATATAGGACTGCATCTGGGAATTAGCACTTTCACTTATGAAGTTATAATCCAAGGAGTAGTTTTGCTAGCTCCTTTATTTATTTATTTTGTAATATATGTATGGATATTTATAGTGAGATTTTATTTTATATGTGTATCTATACTACTTTGCCACATGTGTGTGTATTAATAAATAGCTTACCCCTACGGAAATACTTTTCTTGAAATATTTTTTCGCATATTGATAATATGCATGTAAATACAATTTAATGAATATTCGAATATTATGACATCAGCAATTCGAAAAACATTTACTTATTCAAATAGGGGTTAAAAAAATAACTTTCCTGCCCTGATCAATGAAATGATTTATGTACGATAAATACAGAAATATTATTCCGATTTATTTCATGAAACGAATTAAAATAAATTCAATTCATATTTCAACAATATAATCGACAGTTTTCCTGAGGTATTATCAATAACAATTTGATGTCTACCTTCTTGTTATTAGTATTTCAATTTGATTATTAGCATTTGATGAATATTCGAAAATTATTGAAAAACATTAAGGTGCTGATTCAAATAGGTTTTGAATTTCTGTATGAAAAATAAAGAATAATAATTTATTTCAGAAAATGAGATATAATAAATTCAATTCAACAATGTAATCGACAATCTTCTATAACGTATTGACTGTTTGATGTCGCATTTATTTGCTATTACTATTTCAATGTGTCAATTTCATTGAAATTAAGTTTTTGATTTTTATGTGTTTGTTCATTTTCTGAATTATATAGAGTTTGAACATTGATTTCATTTGAGTACAAGTATATTTTTATATGTTATTCCGTTTTCAATGAATTGCATTTGCAATGAAGGTATCGTTTTTTCAAAACCACTGTTTTTTGACCATATTCAAAGGTTATCGATCACATAAATGGATTGAAACAATCGTCAAATTTATATTTACTGAAAAGTGCCTTGATTTTTCAATAAGTCTTTGAATACTCAAGGTTATTCCTAGAACCTTATCAAATAAATATAAATTTTTGATACAATCGAGGAGTCGATACTCAGCTTGTTTCAATCCGTAATCATAAAGATTTCTCATTTATTCAAAAATTCATAAATAAAAAAAATTATATAAAAAATAATTACGTGTAGTCAAGAACTTGGGCAGGCATAAGTAATGTATCTTAAGTTTCGAACGATCTACTCTTGAAATATCCTTTCATAATACTAAGTATATAAAAAACATACATTAAGGAGGTATTTTCAGAGCTTCATCAAGCATTTATTTATTCACAGAATCTATCTAGAAATTTCAGTATCACGTAAATAATTAATTCTTCTTTGAAAATTTGAGAAATCGGCTGTGATTTCGAGGACATCATTTGAATATAAGTGTTAGGGTTATATTTTTCCCAAAAATGCTTTGAGGTTTGATGTTTTATGTAATTGTTATATACGTCAATCAATGCTGATATAGAAGTTTCGTGATCACCAAGAAAGAAAATCTGAGAATCACAAAAAATTTGGGAGATAACGACTCTTAATTTTCAGGATCGGAATGTGTTGGCTGAGATTAGAGGCTCTTTTAGTTTTGTGGAATTTGATGAATTCTCTAGAATCATTGAATGCAAAGTCCATATAGATGCCACTGGTAAAATATGAAATTGGTTGGGTGGTTAATTTCGATGGCACCAAATCTCCTTAGTTAGGGGATAGTCCGATCAACAGTGATATACATATCATGCAAGTCACTACGGTATCTAGTTTTTGCGCAGCAGGGCGATTTTCGGTTTTTCCGATAATACTAATTGACTATATTTTTCAAATTATTGCAACTAGGCTCTTGAAATGAGGACATCTTCAGAAGTGTTTTCAGTACTTTCACCAGTGCTATTGAAATTTTTGTGTCGCTTTAAATTTAATAGTAAAAATAGGAAACGTTTTTCCGAATGAAAACCTAAGTATGCAATATTATTTTTCAATAGACTTCTGCACGCAATTTCAGAAATACGTATAATGATATACATCCGATTATATGTCAAAACGAAAAGTATGAAAACAAATTCTATTATCAATAAAACCAATAAACTTCTGATTTCAATTCATTTCATCACTCATTCATCCGCTTTCAAACATGTCCCTGCAATCCAGTTAAAAAATACTTCAACACTTAGCACTCATTTCCATACTCTCTACTCAAGACAATTTTTATTGTTAAGACAAACTAGGACAATACAAACATCCATGCCCACACCGGGACACAAACTAGGACCTACAGCCACCGAAGCGATTAATTCATATCTTTTAACATGAGTAGGTAGTTCATAGAACTTGATATTATACAAATGTAATCTATAAAATTGAATGAGAAAACATGAGAGATGAAAAAAATTAATGATTTTAAAAACTTTTTTCAAAATCAATTTCTTAGTTCTTTCAAACCTCAGTTGAAAATAAATGAATAACAATAGACTTTCTTCCATTTGTTAACCGAAAAAAATTCATTCGAAATTATTGAATATAATGATATCTTATAATTTATTTCATATTTTTTTGAAATCGTTTCAATAGTCTTCTGAAAAAAAAAACATAGCACACTGTCGTTTTCATTCAAATTTTTTGATTTTTCCTGATTTTCAAGTATCACTTTTATTTCGATAGATATGACAAAGATGAAATGTAGGTACCGAAAATATCGCTGAAGATGTTTTGATTCAGGAAACGTAGTGACAAAACTGCGAAAGTTATAGTCAATCATGAGTATTGGCCTAATCAAAAGTCGCCCTGTAGCACAGAAACTAAACACCGTAGCAACTCGCGATATTCAATAACTAATTTTTCACGAAGAAAGGAAAATGACATGTATATAAAACCTTTGTTTCATCTCTTTCAATTTAAGCGACGCAGGACTAAATCATCGAAATGTGACCACCCTGTACAAACAATTTTTATTATTTCCGATTGTGTCTATGAAGACTGTGCGTGAAATAACTCTGGAGAAAGCAACACTGCTTTTTCTCAAAACTTAATTTTCATTTGGAACAACGTTTTAGGTACAACTCTGGGTACTGAATATTCTGATCCAGAAAATTAAAAGTCTTACTTCCGCAAATTATAAATTTTCAGATTTCCTATCGTAGTTATCATGACGAAACTTTTATGTCATCTTTGAGTGTAATTCACAACAATACCGGTAGTTCCAACTTTATACCTGAAGCCACTTTATGAGAAAATAATTGCCTCCCGCTTATTTTGAAATCGATTTCAGAAAGGTCATTAATTTTCAAAACTGTTCTCGAAGATTTTGAGATAACGTGTCTAATGCAACGAAAAACACAATTGAAATTTTAGGGGAAGCAGAGAAGCAATATAAAAGTTATTCAATGTTATTTTAAGAGAAACTTAAAAACACATCCATTTTCTATATTGAAAGTTTTATCTGATCTTCAGGCATCGCTGAAAAATTTTGGTGTTGAGTAAACATTCAATTTTTATTTGAAAATATGATGAAATCAATTTCAGCAGAAATTGTCTTGAAAAGTCCAAATTCCTTATTTTGTTATTCACTATCACATTAACATTCACTATCTCACATGATAAAATATTTAAGGCATCTCTTTTTCTTTAATGATATATTTTTCAACAGCCCTCACTGTCACTAACTACTACTCGCTTTATATAATGACCAAATTATTTTTCAGAAAATAACAGAAAAAAGTTTGTAACTTTAATTCATTCCCCTCAACGTGACGAAAAAATTAAGAAATTTGTGATATGAAATTCCATCGGTTAGTGATAAAATTCGCAAATAAAATTGGACTAAAAACTTCAATGTTATATGTGGTACCAATGAAAAAACCAAATATAATCAATTTTTATTGGTTAAGTTCGGGTCTCAGTTGATTGGTGTTTATATGTTGTCATGTGATAAAAGCCAGCATTTTATAAAGGTCGAACTGGTCGTTTACTCAAAATTGAAATTGATAAAGACAATGATCTATTCTGAAAAATATATCAACAACTGGCTTTTCCGTTCATTGTACTACCATGTTTTGAAGTATTCCTGTAGTTAAATCATAAAAATATTGAACTTTCATAGAGAAAGAGACATCCATGCTACAGAAGAGGCAAATAATTTAACATGAGTCTCAAACAAAATAACATTCACCTTGACTATAACTAAATTCTTTGAGGAATACTTCAAAATTATTGCGGTTGATCGGAGGTGAAATAATTATTTAATTTTTTTAACAAATCAAATAATTAGTGTTGGAAATACGTTGACAGAAAATCGCTCGAGTACTCGAGATACTACTCGATTATCAAGAAAAAACCGCTCCTCATTCCAGAATATCGAACTCAAATGAGTCTTATTTTGAAAAAAAAACTGCTTTTCAAGGATATGACTAATGAGAATAGGTTTTCACTACCAGTCTCTGAAATAGAAATAATTAAAAATTTGTAATTAAGGTGAAGTGCTCCGGCGAGAATCTTTGCACTTATTTGTCAGGAGCAAATTGGTCTTGAAAAAATTGTTGCTTAACAGTAAAACTGAATAAAGGAAATAAATCAAAAGGATAATGTAACGTTTCGGTGTCTATATCAGACATCTTCTTCCGACAAATTCGTAAAATCTTCAGAATTGTGTGCTTTTTCATTTGCAATCTGATTGACAATTAAAGTTGTCAATATCTAGAGATGTTGAATTATTTAAATTTTAAATTTCCTGATGTCGTTTCTTTCTTCAATGAATCAATCCAAATACGATATATTCCAACAGAACAATTGGCCAAATTATCTACTTACATGTACTTACATGTGGATTCCTTAATTTTTCTTTTATAATTATCAGGTTCCGTCATTAGGATCTTTGTGTTGTTCCAGTTCATCATACGATCTCCGCTGTAATAATATACTTCAATATTTTCCTTGAAAATTTTCAAAAAATCAATTGAGAAATTATGATGTCAAATTTAAATCAAGTTATGAAAACGAAATTTTTTATACAATATGTCAGTTGAATTACAAGGACATCACACTTATCTCATAAATGAGATAATCGAATCTTTGAATTTCAATGAATAAAATGATGGGTATTATAAACTTCAAATCTTAAAAATATTCAACAATGCGAAATTTAAAATGTCCAGAATAGCAGGGGGAAGAAAGTTCCGTCAGATGGGCTCACAGGTATATAAAAGCTGAAACCATCGTAGTGGGGTGTCATTAGTGTTTTTGACTCTAAGCAAATACCAAGTGTAACTGCTCTTTGTGAGTGAGAAGCTGTTTCGAAAGTTGACGAGTGTTAATTTCATGAAGAAATGAATTGTGAAAAAGAACTGGTGAGTACAATTCATATTAATATAGAGTGGAAAATTTACTTTTCGTAAGTTTGATCATTTTTGTCAATTATTCAAATATTATTGTATGACAGGTTTCCAGGGACTGAATTTTTTATGGTAAAAAACAAGTTTTTTCAATCCTGTCGATTTTTAATTTTCATATCTTAGCAAAGTGAATTTTGAATTTTAATTAAATAAGTCACAGAAATATAAATTCTTGAAAATTAATTCCAATTTTAGTTTGTGTAATACATCACTATGATGGAGTGTTGCTCAAGTATGGGCCTCCAACAGTTATTTATTTTCAAGTCTTTTAGTTAGCAACAATAAACCAACAACAACAAATTAAGCGGATTTCATTGTTTGTTCAAAACGAAGGATTATTCCAACCTCGCTACACACCCTGGGGTCTATTAAATCCCAGCCAATTCATGCTGATTCTCACATATTTCTGAAACGAGCAGAAAACTTCTTGTAAATAAGGCATAACTGTTTCTTAATCGCATCATTATATTGCGAAGTGGTTTGTGTTCAAGTAATTCGGTGACGATCAATCAAAGAGATTCCGAAATTTCCACGTTAGTTTCATTTTTCTTGATTTTTGTGATATTCAGGTCAGTTAAATTGTTTCGTTTGTGTGATATTGCTGAAGAAAATTATTTGCTACAGATTTGCTAGATTATATCAGATAAGGAAAGGTATAAGACATTGAAAATAATGAATTTGAAGCAGAAATGAGACAGAAAGAAATCGATCGAAATGAAATTTTAGGACCACATTCCAGAAAGTCATTAGAAGCGTGTTGCGAAATTCTCTGGTTGTTCTGTAACTACAACCATAAAAAATTAAATTGGAATATTGAATAGAAGAATCTTTATATTTCCATAACATGATATCTGATTCCAGTGGATTTTTTTTTGTGAATGCAGACTGATATACTGAATGTTTATGCGAAGTTTTATGGCCACTGTGTTAACAGAACCATAAAAATATATGGAGTATTGAGAAAAAGAATCTCAATATTTCCATAACAAGATATCTAATTCGAAAGAAATTTACTTTGAGATTCAATACTGATATACTGATTGTTCATGCAAGATTACAAGAAGGTCGCATCATTAGAACCATAGATTTTTGTTCTTATTACCTATTTCTAACATATATAATTTTTTAATGATTACAGAATATTATTTCGATTCTGCTGAAATTCTGCAATCAAATATTTGGTTTCAATCTCAATCGAATATAAAATTTTGAGGTGGTAGTATTATTGCTTCACCAAAAAAGGAGCGCTGAAAAGCTCCTGCTCAGAGCTCTTCTTGAATTTTCAATAGAACAGCCCGAAAAAGATGAAAAACATTTCATGGGAAAAAACACTCAAATTATTCCGAAAAACTCTCTCTTGAAGTATCTTGGATTTTCAGGAACGTGTTGTTGGAATTTGTATCAAAATTTAAACTCATTAGGTTTGAGAAAAATGCAATCCCATATCATTCGATTTGCACGACATTAACACATAATTTTGGAATGTTTTAAAAAACTCGCAAAATCACACTAACCTCTTAGTTTCATAAAATCTTGATATCTGCTGAAATTGTAACATAAGGGTTTTTAATCATTAAAAATATAAGAATATCACCATTACAAATGTAGTGATTTTAAGAAAAAACTTTGCATTTTAACGAAAATGCAAAGTTTCAGTTTTTCGGACAAAAATTATGATTTCTCGTTTCAGATTTCAGCTGCTGTGAGCCATATGCCTTCAGACATTGAGAAAAAGAGGGTTATCTTCAGGGACAGAACAGGTTGCTGCCAATAAAAAGAGGAAAACTGGAATTGTTAATCAGTAAGTACCCTTTATGAACTGATAATTGAAATGAACAGGTTGTATTGTTCACAAAAATAATTCAGAGAAATTATTGATATTTTTCTATATACGTTTTCCTCATTTTTCAGTTTGTTCAGCAACGAAGATTCAAGAATGCTGTCATCTTCAAGAGATATATCGAATGAGATCACATTACCTGAAAGTTGTTTCGCTGGTTCTGGAAGGAATGTTAGAAGATGTGCTCCACTTTCGAGGCCATGGTTTCCTCAGCCTTCAGAAAGCACCACGAGTCTTAAAATCAGAAGAAATATTGACCAAATTAACAGACGCTCCCCTGGTATAGACAACGACAGAATTATAAAATCCGCAAGTCTTAATAAGAATCCTCACCAACCTGCAATGCCTATTCCTCCTTGTGTCATCAGAGCATATCGAAATCATCGTACGTATATTTTGATATCATTAAGAAGCAAATATTATATTTTCGATCATTCAACGAATTCAATATGCCCTTTTTATGTTTTAGAACATTGAACATGTAGTTTGGTCCGATGATAATTCAATGATTTTTTTTCAGAAAATTCAAATTTCTCGAGAAATCTGAAAACTACCATAGCGCAACCGTCTAATTTCACCGACTGAAAAAATCAAGCTTAATAGAAGAGGACACAAAGAATGTAATGAATCCATACAATATAAATAACATAAACGATTTGTTCAATAAACTCGTAGAATGTGGATTGGTTCAGAGTTTACCGTGTCAAAACACTTCTGAAAATGATTTTGAAGAAACAACCAAACATGGTTTAGAACAGTTCGAAAAACACCACCACTAAAATCATTATCGTTCGATAAACCAGAGCTGTTGAGGGTTCGTCAAGGAGCAATATACGAAAAGCTGTATAATGGGATGCAGTGTGGTAGTTGCGGATTGAGATTTCCCCCTGAAAAGAGTTCGTATTATAGCGAACATCTAGACTGGCATTTTCGACAGAATAGAAAAGCGAAACAGAATGCAAGAATTGGTGGCAGAAGGAAATGGTACTATTCATTCAGCGATTGGTGTACATATGCAGAAATTGAGGATTTCGGTGAAAGAGGTAGGGGTTCAGATATTTTTTCTAACTTGCTTGTTCAGTTAGCTTATATAGACCAATTTTTTTTCAACCCATATTCTTTTAAAATTCTATAATTACCTAACTCGAGTCAATCATTGATCTTCATTTATGCTGACTCCGAATTATTGAATCATTGTGGAGGATGCAATGAAATGAAATCTATTATGTTCAGATATTTTATAGAAATTTTTTTGCAGAGAAAAACTTTTTTGATCTACAACAGGCCGGTGGAAGTGGAAATAAAGCAGCCCAAAGTTATAGAGATGCCAAGTGTTAGAGCACTTGCGGAATTAGGAGATGTTTGTAACGTTGTGGTGACAAATTCGAAATATTTTTTCACGAGGATGAGGAAGAATGGCATCTGAGGAATGCACTAAGAGATGACAATAAAATTTACCATCCCATCTGCCACGAAGAGTACAAAGTAAGTTTTTTGAATAATGTATCTTCCGAATATAAACTTCCACGAAAGTATGTGAAATTGATAGTACCCTGGCTTGTCAGGCGCATGTTTCTTAGAAGGTTGAGTGTCGTTATTCCAATTTGATCCAACAAATCGTCGATCCGTCACTGAATGTTGTTTCGTGTTTGGTCTGTCATGTGTGGGCATTTTTGTGTTCGTCTGTGTTCATTTTTACCTCTCGGCTGTAGTCATTCTGGTGTTGATCGTGTTGAATTCATGTACATAAATATTTTTTTCCTTGTTATGTACAAAATTATTTCTTCATTGACGATTTTTTTATAGAAAATAAAAATTTAATTTTTTTTTCAATATGAGTTGGTAATTGCCAATTCTGAAATATAATCTTATGATTGTATTTTGTTTGTTCACATTCTGAGTTAGTAGTTAATATCCATATTCGATTGTTCTTGCCGAACTATTATTTCATTTCGCCCCATTTTTCTTTATTTTTATCCATTGTTCAACTCTTTATACTTTTTCCTAGTTTTGTTTTTACATCATTCTGTTTGTACATACGCTGCTGTTTCTGACTTTCTCATTTTAGGCTCAATAAAGAGGCCGAAAAGTCACTGAAGGAATAGTACTTTTTATCCTGATTCCTTGACCGATTCTTTCAATTTCATACTGAAGTTTGCAACAATACTGAAATTTATCATTACACGAAAATGTTCGAAAACGTTTTTGATAATCGGATAATACTGATTCGATGAATTAAAAGAATTAAAAAAACAATTTCATATGTTATTCGATTTGTTCTGAATCAGAAATCAGATCAAATAACTTATAGAATTGTTCTTTGAAATATGAGACTGACTATACTTCATTCAATATTATGAACGCAAAGTAGACGTTTGTTGATTCACCTGAGATAAGTAGTATTTGCTGTCATAACGATGAAAAATGTCAACGTTGCCGAATGTAACCGGCCTCGTCCGACAATAGTTCGAGTTATCAGAGTACTCTTTGTTAAGTTGACAATATTGCGTATCAATCTGACAAGAAAATAAACAATATAAACTTAAATTTTATTATACACAATGGAATATGCCAAATCGTCATCGCAAAACGACAGCTCAAAGTTTCGTGAATGGACTATATGTATTATATATAATTATAAAATTGACACTTTAATCGCAAAAAAATATTTTTATTATTTTTAGCAATCCAGTCATAATGCCTTACTCATGAATAATGAAGCAGAAATCGAGCAGTATTCAGATGGAGCAGGTCAACTACCAGACACACACGCATTTCTTGTACAATATTGAAAAGACTCGAAAAACAGACGTTTTGTGGATGAATCAATATTGAATGAGAGATGCCAATCCAAATTTGTCACAATAATTGAAAAAAAGAAAGGAAAGATCATCAGAATATTTCGTGAATGACGACGATGTCATCATAATTGAGTAAACAGTAGGGCAGATTCTTTTCAGACGACGATGGCAAGGAGATGAACGTTAAAGAAATTTCTGAACTGAAACCCAAGTCTGAAGTTGGTTCGAGAACTTTTCGATTCAGACTGAAAATTCCGCAGAAGTGATGAGAAGAGGATTCATTAAGTTTTATACAGGGTGGCTGAGATCAAGTGTTACCAAATGAAAACGCTGCAGTTTTAAAATTATGATTATTTTTTATTGAAATTTCGTGAAATGTGTAAAAACGAATAATTTTTATGAAAAAATACGTAAGTGCTCGATAACTTTTGGTTTTGATTATTTTATTCCATTCTTGAACAAGAGCTTACTTCAATCTATCAACACTCTCGTATTCTTCAGTGACTACCTTACTCTCCAAAATGAAACGTTACAGGAATCCATTGCATCCAAGTCGGATGAATATGGTGGCCGTTCTTTCGACGAAATCAGCCTTTGAAAACAATTTTGTAGAAATTGCTGTGTCGCTTTAGCTCTTTGTGATAGTACCGAGTCTTGTTAGAATATCCAATGTTTCTTACTGAAGTGTTTATGTGCCAAGCTATCAAAGCTTCGTTAGGATTTTTTGGCGGTTCACCCTTGGTTTACCTTGACTCCCTGTTCATTGAAATTCAGAGGAGTACGTCCATCTTCTGTCATGGTTGGTCTACAGTGACTGAGCATGGCCCTTTTGTTTGTATTGTAAATATCTTTGCACTTGTGCTCTAACCACACACGATCATTTTGGCCACTCACATATTGTTGATGGTGAGAATTTTCTTATCATAGAAGACAATTTTAGGAATCTCATCACGTTGGCCACGGAATTCAATGTTCTTGTTCTTTCTAGCCCAACTTCTTTGTGCCTCTGTAAGAACTTGATTTTTTTGTATCTTGTAGGGCTTCAGTCCATTTTCAATATGTTCGAATGCTGAGTGCAATTTTCTCCTCTCGGTCATTTTTTTATGTTGCTGCTTTAAATGAGCTCCTCTGTTGCATTAACCGAAGATACCAGTTTTCGTTGTAACAATTTGTGTTTCAATACACAAACATTTTATTCGCTTCAATGCTGGAGATGAGAGATGTTGTTTGTGAATTTTCGACCATACCAATCAGACAGAGCAATTACAAAATAACTTTTGAATTCCATTACGATTTTTTATTATAAAGATACTAATTCAGGAGAATTTTTTTATCACATGTGAACAATCAACCAAACTCCAAGCCTTCGAAAAATTGACGCAGAAAA